>OZ010603.1:43511503-43516503 GCA_963932145.1 Acanthosepion lycidas
TATTATAATTCTGCTGGTTCTTGAGTTAGTTACCAATAACGTACGTTTCACCCGGCTAATACCTCATTAATAATGGACTATTCCGTTTTGCTCACGACGAAAGACGGAAAAGAGACTCTATTTAGTTTCAATCAGAAAAAGAAAGAAATCTATGCCAGTGAAAGAAGTTGATGCCATCCTCATAATAATTTGCACACATGAAACTATAACTTGAGTCGAAAAAGAAAGCGTGGAGAGTCCGGGAAGGATTTGAAACATGAAGAAAGAAAGAAATGAAGAAAAAGAGAAAAGCAACATAGAGGAAGCAATAATGCTCTCATGTGTTTAACGTCTGCTGAAGTGAAAGGGGAAAACTTGTCAAAACTTTCACTTGTATCTTCTTAATGACCTGCACTTATATTTATGATTGTTATTGCCATATTTAATTAAAGTTGTTTAGCTCAAATATTTAACGATGCAAGGGGGAGCTTCCAGGGGTATTTTGAAGTCGTGGAACGCGAATGAAACTTATTTATTCATTAAATGTTATTATACACCAACAAATTGAAATAAGAAAAACGTGAAATTTACACAGGTACTGCAAGTTATTATCAACAGTCTGGACAAAGCCAGCAAGCCCAAACTCTCGGCAATGATAAGTTGTGAATTTGTGCTAACACAACTATCGATGGCTCCCAAAGAAGGGGTTCCCTCTACGCAATTTCACTCACAAGGCTTAGGTCATCCCGTGGTATGGTTTTCAGGCACTTTCTCACGATGAGATCACCTCCTCCAGAACGATAACATCAAGAAATCACCTTTCTAACAAATCGACCATGGTGAGAATCGAACCTGTGTATCTTGGTCAGAAAGCGAAGCACTCAGCCACGTGGTCATTTGTGTATATATATATATATATATATATATATATATATATATATATATATATATATATATATATATATATATATATATATATATATATATATATATATATATATATATATATATATATGCCAGCTTACCCGGAAGATCCGTAGGTTGTTCTTGGCTCTTTAGGATTTATTCCATTTATCCCTGTTCTGCTTAGCGTATTGAGCACTCTATGTTTTAGCTTTATAACTCGCTTGGGGTTATTTCTTTGGACTAAAAAACCTGAGGCAACTGGACAATTTATTTCGCCCTCTTCGGATGTTTCTTTTTCTTCCCATTTTCCTCAGGTACCAATTTGTTTTGATAGACTTACAAGTTGTGCTATCCGAGGTTTTTTTTACAACCGAGTATTACAAGTAGTTTAATATATAATAAATATACTATAATAATATATATACTAGTAGTTTAATATATAATTATATATATATATATATATATATATATATATATATGGATTCTGATTGCATACATTTTGATGCTAATTGATACTTAACATTCATGGTACATATATGTTTTTCACAATGATAATGCTCTCCTAAATCTTTGAGCAATTCCACTGTACAATTTTTGAAATCTCTTGTAAACATTTTCTACTAGGAATTTTGTTAATGTAACTTTTCTGATCATACCAAGTGCTCCTACTATTATAGGTATAACAGCAGGTATAAAATGTTTTTCCATTTCAATTTCGAAATATTTTTGTTTACTTATTCTATCATATTCTTTAAGAGAATTATTTTGGTCTGAAGCCATTGTTGTCATGTCTATGCGAAGGCATAGTCTTTTGGATTATAGTCTAATTACAATATCTGGTTTATTTGCTTTTATATGCTTGTTAGTATGAATGGTGAAGTACCAATGAATAGTACCCTGGTGGGCTTCCATGACCGGTTCAGGGTGATGTTCATAACATTTTTCAACATATGGTGCACTGTAAACCGACATATCTTTCAATGTATTCAATCTTATCATGTCGTTCCTTGTTTCCCTTTAGTGTCAAGATAAGACAGCTAGATACTAAGTGGCCATTATTATTATTATTATTATTATTATTATTATTATTATTATTATTATTTCCTTGGATTTCAGTTGTATACACATTACCTTCCAGCTTCCAAAGAGAGACCTAAGATCAGAAATGGCTTCACGATATTTTCCACTGTTCATTTTAGTAATAAAAAAGTATATAATAATAATAATAATAATAATAATAATAATAATAATAATAATAATAATAAATCTAAGATCACACACATTTTACATAAATAAAGCTCTTCATAAAATATGACCTGTACTTGTGAGTACAATTTGTTGTATTTCTTTAAGGCATGGTATTTCTTTAAGGCATGAAATCCTTTCAATGGCTGTATCGGAATCTTTTCCAGTCAGTCCGAGGGCTCCAACTACAACTGAAATTATTGATGTCCTCATGTGCTTCAATTTTGAGATTTCCACTTCAAGATTCTTGTATTTCGATAGTTTTTTGAAGATCTTCAAAGATACATTACAATCTGCAGGGACTGACATGTCATATTATTGTTATTATTACGATATATGGTCAACCTTTGAAAAATACTCAATAAAAGATTAGCATGGCAAAAATAGCCGTGGTTTCAAAGAACTAAAAATTATAAATAAAATCCTTTTACAAGTATCTTGTTTCCCAAGAGAGTAAAAACTCAACTAGATTATTGATACGACTACTACTAGTAGTAGTAGTATTATTGCTACTGTTACTATTACTATTACTACTACTACTACTACTACTACTACTAATAATAATAATAATAATAAAACAAAAACAGAAAAGAATAAAATATTGTTATTCGTTTTATTTTCATTTATTTGGTATTTTAGTCTTTTTATTTCCTCCATTTTCCTTTGAAAATATAAGATAAGAAAACTAACAAAGCTCAAAAAAATAAAAATAAATAAAAATACAGAAAGAAAGTATAATACGAGAAAACAAAAGATAACTCCATGCAAATAAATCTCAATATTGTTAGTTATCTACCATCTGACAATTCGCCATCGATTCCTCTCATTCTTTTCATATAAAGAGTTAATGTCTACTTGGCCGTGACTCTTCAATATGGAGGAAGATAAAATAAAACCAAAATGGCAGCTCACTGGTCTACTTTATTTATTGTCGTGTCTATTCTCGGTGCTAATATAAGGATATAATAACTACCGTTGCCAACAATAGTGTTGCGCTTATTCATGACAGATTGTTAATTTGTGTGTAACACTTCTTCCTTCGAATAATTCCACTGTTTTCTTTCTTTCATTTATTTAGTTTTTGTTGATATACAATAGAACACTTATCAATGAAAATATACTAATCTATTTTTCTCCTCTATTCAGAGAAGACTGTTCTTTATTTGGCTTTTTTGTGCGTGTATGTTTTTTTTCTTCCTTGTTTTCACTAACCATTACTCTTTAGAATATCCTTCTGGTGTCTGTCTTTCACTCCTGCTTAGATTCCGATAAAAAGAGAGGGAAAAAAAGCGATCTTAACAGCTTTGGTATCGTTTGAATCAAATACTTTTCAAAAGTCCGAATCAGTTATCATTTCGTAAACGGTTATTGGAGACTAAATCTGCTTTTCTTTTCTATTTTCTTTTTGGTTTTCTTTTCTAATTCTTTTTTTTTTGTTTGTTTTTTGTTTTTGCTTGTTCTCTTATTTTATTTTATCAATAAGTCCTCTTGAACCTGTCAATATTATCTGAAGGCCTTTTCTATTACCAAAGACAAATTAAATTTGCTTGTGTCTCATTAATACTTTTTCGCCTATGCACACGGCACTCTCTCTTGTTGATTTGATATCATTGGGCGTTTTGTGTATCTCTTGGCTCTAAAACAATGCGATTGCTTTATAAGTCGACCAAATAAATCTACTGACCTTTTACAGAAAGCCGTTGCAGACATTTACAGAGAGAATTTCATATGAACAAAAATTTATTTGCTTGCTAATTCTCTCAACTTTGAAAAATCAATGAAAAACTATAATAAAAAAAAAAAATAAAATAAAATAAATACACAGGAATCTTGATGGCTGAAATGGCTGCGTTTTTTTTTTGTTGTTTTTTTTTCTTCTCGTCAGGAACAATGTTTTATATTTGATACGACTAAAAACAAGATTGAAGACATTTACAGAGAGAATTTCAGATGAACAAAAATGCATTTCTGCGATGGGATATTGTAACTATTTTCATTATTTACATTGTTCAGACTTTTGCCCTGATCTTTATTGTCATATTCAGGACGTTTCGACCGTTGTATTCTCCGGTCTTCTTCAGGTGATATACGTTGGAATTTCAAACTGAACCCTTTGTTTCCTCCACCGGTGTAGATTGTTCTAGTTCCACGTGCCATGCCTTTTCTGGATACCACAATTTCAGTCATTTCCCTCAACTCTCCAAGTTTTTGTTCACCTCCGTCCCAGTGGATAAAAGCCTTGGTTGAAGCAATCCAGTGAATTGACCCAATGAGTTATATACCTGGCCACAGCAGAGGTGAACAAAACCTTGGAGAATTGAATTACTAAAGGGAAATAACTGAGATAACCAGAAAATGCATGGCACGTGGAATTAGAACAATCTACCCCCATTGGACAGAATAAACGGTTCAGTTAGAAATTCCACAGTATATCACCTGAAGATGGCCGTCGTGAATATGACAATGAAGATGATGACAACTGTCCGAACAATGCAAATAGCGTAAATAGTAACCATACCGCATTTCAGAAATAGAGACAGATCATGAAGAAGGCCGGGGTGTACAACAACCGAAACGTCGTGAATATGACAATAAATCAACCAACGCTTTTATCCAATGGCCCATGTTAGAAATTCCAACTTATATCATCCGAATAAGGCCGGAGCATACTGCGGCGGAAACGACGTGAATATGACAATATATATGCGGGCAACAACCCGAACAATGTAAATAGTGTAAATAGTTACAATACGTCATCTCAGTAATATAGAGAGATCCTGAAGAAAACCAGAGCGCACAATGGCAGAAACGTCGTGAGTATGGCAATGAAACAACATTCCGAACAGTAAATAGTTGCAATCCCTCATCTC
>OZ010603.1:43524003-43529003 GCA_963932145.1 Acanthosepion lycidas
CTGTGTTATTCCATACCTGTGTTCGAGTTCTTCTTTATTGGTTCTACCTTGTACTATCACCGTGGTACAAGGAACCGGACCATAACAAGTCTTACCGGACATAACAGTTTTGCTCCAAAAGTTTGTATACCGTTATCAATAACACTTAAAAAAAAACATATTTCGATTCACATGATATTTTTCATCTCGGATGCTACCTGAATTTTACCAAAAACAAAATAATTTCCATGCCTGAAGATGACTGAATGTACAGTCGAAAGTACTTGCGTATTTAAGAAAGACCTTATACAGCTTATAATTTTAAAAAACAAAACAAGGATCATAGCATTCATCAAGTGATTAGTAGGTTAATAAATTTTGTTAGCGAAGGAATTTCGCCATTTATTCCGTTAACTTTACTAATTTACCTTTTGCATGAATGATTCATTATAATACATACATACATATATATATATATATATATATATATATATATATATATATATATATATATATACTACCGATTTTTATACATAAATCTTTTTCTTAATAAATAAATAATTATTTCATAGAACATATTAGATCATAAAAATTCTTCGACTCTATTACAAGTTGGGAGAGACGTTTGCCCGGCAGAGGATTCACAATGGCTGAAAAATGGCTTTATTCAATTCTGAATGTATTTTTTTTTTTTTTTTTTTACTTATTTAATAGATATATTCATGAATTACGAGGACAATGTAACACTGGAATTATTACGCTGGACTTTTGGGAATTCTTGGGAGAGTTTTGCATTGGCCTCATTGTGTTACTGTAAATAAGTAGAAATTTTATCCAATGTTATTTTAATATAAGAAAGGTAAATATAACTGAGGCAGACAGACAGTGAATGCAAACATTGTCTCTGGCATTGTTTTGATTATTGAAATACATTAGGAATTATTCGTTTGGGAACCAAATCGAAATGATTTATTCAGAGAATTCATTGCAAAGGATTCTCTGAAGAAATCCAATACAACAATTCTACATCAAAACACATTAAAACGATTCGCAATCGAAATGTATTGCAAATATTTCATGTACAAAAATGATTAGTTTTTTTTGTTTAAATGTTTTATAAATCATTCATTTGGGAAATCGAAGGGAAGAGATTAAGTGAAATGTATATTTTTGGTCTTATGAAGAATCGGAATATATATATATATATATATATATATATATATATATATATATATATATATATATATATTTCCAAAGGATAGCAAACAATTTATTATCGTAAAGAATTGAAAAAGTTTTACTGATGCAAAGTGTTACAGTTAAAATTTCATATAAATTACATTGTAAAGTATTTTTATGAAAATACATAGCAAATTACTTTCTATGAAAATACATAGAAAATTACTTCCTATGAAAATACATAGCAAATTACTTTCTATGAAAATACATAAATTATTTACTATGAAAATACATAGCAAATTACTTCCTATGAAAATATATAGCCAATTACTTCCTATCAAATACATAGCAAATTACTTTCTACGAAAATACATAGCAAATTACTTTCTATGAAAATACATAAATTATTTACTATGAAAATACATAGTAAATTACTTCCTATGAAAATACATAGCAAATTACTTTCTATGAAAATACATAGCAAATTACTTTCTATGAAAATACATAGCAAATTACTTCCTATGAAAATACATAAATTATTTACTATGAAAATACATAGCAAATTACTTTCTATGAAAATACATAGCAAATTACTTTCTATGAAAATACATAAATTATTTACTATGAAGGTACATTACAATGTAATGTAATAGTTACTATGGAAATAAATTGCAAATTACTTATGGAAGTACATATCAAATAATTTACTATGAAAATACAATGTAAATTTTTTATTGTGAAAAATAAACTGTAAATTATTTATGAAAATACATTGCAAATTATTTATTGTAAATATACGATAAATTGTTTACTCTGAAAATGCATTAAAATTATTTAATACGATAATACATGACCAATTAATTATTATGAAAAATTCATACCAAATTATTTATTATAAAAACACATGCCAAATGATTTACTCTGAAAATACAATGAAATTATTTATTATGAAAGTACATGTCAAATTATTTACTGTGAAAATGAATTGCGGAACAGACGAGCCACTACTGTCAATGTAAATTTATATATATATATATATATATATATATATATATATTATATTTGTTTGGATAGATGTGAGTTTGTGACCCTGGGTTTCACGCTTTAGCGATCGTCAGAGTTTGTCTGACGATCGCTAAAGCGTGAAACCCAGGGTAACAAACTCACATCTATCCAACCAAATATGTTAGCTCTATCTCTGATATTGAGCGCTTTCTAATAAGTACCGCGCATAAAATATAATATATAAATAATTATACATATATATATTTATTTATATTTATATACACACACTTTTCACACACACTCACACACACACACATATATATAGATATATATATATATATATGCGAAGTTTTTGTGGGCCAAAATCAGGTGAGGTTGTACAATCTGAGAATAGACTTGCCTCTCCATTTTTCCGGTCGTAAAATCTCTCTTTATTTTTCTTTTTTCCCCAGTACGCACAAGTATTTTTTGGGCATTTTATTATCCATTCTTTTCGTCTAAATAGCCATATTCATAATGGCACATTTTCAGTTTTTTCTAATATTAAGATTTTATTTCACATTTTATACCTGTCATCTTCCTGTGCCATTTTGTCCTTGACTATCGCTTCATTGTAATAAATACAGCATTATATTAATTGTCAACCCCATCCTGTCAGTTAGATAACTGACCAACCTTCTATCATCCTGCGTTAGAATGAATAATGGTAGGCGGTGACTGTCATCTAGATTTAAATATAAGGTAACCCGCTTTGCGAAGTCGACAGTATCGAGTTTAACTCTTCAAAACACGACCAGACCATCTTATTTCTCTTCTTGTCAAACGCAGACATTTCTAAAATGACAGGAATTTTTTTTCTCGAACGTTTTATGTTCATCGGTGATTATTTATTTGAAGTAGGGTGAGGGAACTTAAAGAAAAAAATTACGAATATGCGTGTATCTAAAGTTCAACCAAACTCCATTAAAAAAAAAAAAATGTCGACAACGATAGCACACGCAAACGGAAAAAAACACCCTTGCACTTATATAGCCTCAAAAAGATATATCTGAATACATGCACACGCACAAACATAACGTATTTTCTGTATTTTTCTGTCCGATGTATAATATTTACCAATAATTTGTTAAAGAATATTTCTAAAAAATATAAAATGTTTGCAGTGGTTGTTCTACATTTTCGGGGGCCAGAAGCTTGAACAGATATGTGGGTCCTTTCACAATCAGTAACAATAGATTCGCGGCTCCAACTTCCAAAATGTAGGCTATGAATAGATTCTGGCTAGCTCAAAGTGCCCATGCAGCTGGGGTGCGGGCACTGCAAATCTGTAGGTAAATTTGAAATTTGACCAATTTTTTTTTTTTTTTTTTTTAAGCATTTCACCCCAAGCAAGGCGGGAGCCACTAGGACGCAAGGGGTTACAGAAAATTTAGAGCAAGATCAGATAGGAGTGATAGAAGAAAGGATGGGGGTAGTGGATAGATCAAGGCAACTGGAGATGTCGATTGACATTACACTTGAATAGCTGGAGATTATAGCTCACAGGGAAACAGGAATAGGGAAGGGAGTTCCACAGGCGAGAGGTGCGAGACATGAAGCGGGATGCCAGCCTCGTATGGCGCTTGAATTACACAGGAATTTTGAAGCCATATGAAATGGACATTAGAGGATATTTTAAGACTACTTCAAACTATTAGCTCTACTGATTCTATCAATAAAATGGCCTTATTTTAATAACAAATATTTAAGAAAAAAAAACAAAAAAAAAAAACACCAAACAAAACATCGATTTTGTTGAAAAATTCACCCTGGCCTTGAAACTTAAACTTCATTAGTTTCATAGTAGGTCCGCCACTGACTAATTTGTTAGTCCATTAAATTGAGCAACAGTGTTCAGTTTATTCACAAAGCACTGAATTATTTCCATGACCAAAACGAAGTCAATACACGGAGTACCTCGACGCGGTGTAATGGTTAGCAAGTTTATCTCGCTAGGTCCATTACGACCGAGTAGCGAGTTCGATCATTGTGCCACATCTCGGCTGCGCTTAGTAAATCGCTATATATCTGACGCCTTCTACTATCCTTTTCCCTCAATAGAAGTAGATAGGCGAAACTATCGCCCGGTTCACATCCTTCCCTGTCTTTTGAACAGGAGTGGAGATTTATCCCTTGCTCCCTATTTTGGATTGCTCCCTATTTTGGTTACAGTTTACCCATTCTTTTACACTCCCAATAGCTCCTTGCATCTTAATGGCAATTTTCGTCTTGGGGTGAATTGATTAAAAAAAAAAAAGATATGTGGGTCCTTTCACAATCAGTAACAATAGATTCGCAGATCCAACTTCCAAAATGTAGGCTATGAATAGATTCTGGCTAGCTCAAAGAGCCCATGCAGCAGAGGTTCGGGCACTGCAAACCTGAAGTAAATTTTGAAATTTGACCAATTACAGAGGAATTTTGAAGCCATATGAAATGGACATTAGAGGATATTTTAAGGCTACTTCAAACCATTAACTCTATTGATTCTATAAATAAAATGGCCTTATTTTAATAACAAATACTTAAAAAAATCACTTATTAAAAATAGTTGGTTCAGGGGCTCCCTAGGATTATGAACCCTGAAGCTTAAGCCTCTTTAATTTCATAGTAGATCCGCCACTGAATTACGTTATTGTTAGTGGGTTTACGTATTTTAGTTGCTACCCAACGTTTAAAAAAAAACAGTGAAGTTAATAACAGCCGATAGAAAAGTCCTACTAAAGGCAGATTGTGCCTCCGAAGAAAATCGAACCTGTATCAACATCTTTATCAGGGAAACTATTTCTATAGCCGAA
>OZ010603.1:43531503-43584003 GCA_963932145.1 Acanthosepion lycidas
GGTTGACCTGGGTATCACTTCTATTTTTAGAAAACCTTTAACACGCCGTCTCCACTGATAAATAGTATCAGATTGACAGCAGATCGATGCATAACATGTAACCACCCGTAGTTTTTTACCGCGCGGTGCTACTCAAAGTTTCACGTGTAATCATCACGCATAAATTTTTGATGATTGGCATGCACATGAAACTTGACCTGTGCAGTAAACTACAACAATTATTTTAAATACATACATACATACACATATACATATATATATATATATATATGTGTGTGTGTGTGTGTGTGTGTGTGTGTGTGTGTTAATATTGTTATAACCTAGGGAAGTTTACTGAATAGAATAATCAAACAAAGGTTGGTAATGAACGATAATACTTAGAACACGAACAACACATATAAGATTCGCGTAGAATAAGTAATTGTCGGAGTTAACTCCTCCTTAATTGTCCAAGTTTTTCACTAGGGGACGTTCTCCCTACACTATAAATACTGGGCGATTTCTTGCCTCGTTCTCTCTTTTTTCTTCATTTTCAGCGAACACGTCTACAATGTAAACTCTTGCAAAAGATTGCGTCTTCCCACTTGTGGGAGACACCATGAACAGTATACACGTACACGTACGTACGAACATATATATATATATATATATATATATATATATATATGAGTCTTGTTGGTTTCTTTAAACTTCTTTATAGTGGATTCAATCTTTGAATCCGCAATGTTCTTATAGTAGACCTTCTAGCAGGAATAAACGCACGTGTTCCGAATTTAACAACACGTAAACCCCCGGTCCGCTACATAGTCAACTGCTAGAAGTGAGACAAGTGAATTCTACAATGAATCTCCAACTGCAGGATATCTGCCAACCGCCCCACACGATCAGATGTGGCACAAGGCGGAATTTAATGTGCGGTATCCGAGCCCGTAGGTCCGTAGGCACGGCCAAAAATTCACTGTAGACCCCGTATAAAACAGGCTTGGGTAGCTGTTTCCCGAGACGAGACTCTGCCCTTCGACATAACCTCGTCTGGAGATCTTCACTGGACAGAGGCAGGGAATTTGACCAGTACAGCTGGACACGAACCTCCAACTGCAGACCAACATACAGTATTTACTACTGTATTTATGTGAATGAAGACATACCCATTATCGTTCGTAGGTAAGCTGCAACAAATATGTAAATTTCTATTTCTGCAAGTTTTCCTGCTGCACATGTTCATCTTTCTGTTGATACGGTTATCGAAAATATGAGACGTATGCTCTTTGAAATGCCCGAAAGAAAAAGAAATGTAGAGAAAAAAAAAGAACGCCTGTTTTTTTCCTCCTTATGAGACATATTTCTCAAAATGGCACTTTTAGGATTTCTCTCCATTATACACGAAGAATTATCTTCTTTTTTTTCCCGTCAATTTTTACTTATCACCACGCCTTGTTCCAATCCAAGCTCCGGTGATTATGAAAGAAGAAAGCCTGCTAAATGCTTCATTTAGATGAGACATTGTTGACGAATTCAACGTCAAAGGATTGACTGGCTTTTCTTTGCTTACGTCCGCGGTTTGTTATGTATGTCAGGTGTTGACAAACATCCAACGTCTTTTAAGACAACATGAAGTGTCTTCTTGATTGCTATCTACACAAAATTTAATAAAATCTAAAGCATTCCTCTCTTGTCTAAATTTCATTATTTTATATATTCTCGAGTTTATTTTTTACATACTTGTTGCTTTCTAAGATGAAGTCTATTTATTTTTCCATATATTATTCCGACTATTGTCTTCACCTTTGTTTTTTTTTCTGTGTTTCTAAGATAAAAATCTTTTCATTATTCCATATTATTATACAGACTATACAGGTGCTTCTCAATTGTCTTTGAATGTTGTTGAAAAATTTCCCTAACTGTACGAAGGCCATATCTGGCCACTGTAATATACAGGGGATATGAAGGGATTACAGCTGCCTCTTTCAGTTCGCCTACCTATAACTCTTGCTGTATCGCATCGACAGATGCAAGGTGCGCAAAGTAATGTATTCGCCCTCTTTATTAGTATACATGCGATAGTAGAAGTCTGTTAATGGTAATCTCGGATGTTTAGTATAGTTTACTACTGGATCCGAATACCGCTGATACAAGCCTTATTTTTTAACTTTTGCTTGTCTTGATTTGTATACGATCATTTTCTATCGTGATTATCAAAATTAGCGGTATGGTGACCCCAACACCTGAAGGCGGTAAAAATATCCAGGGGTCAGTGATGAAAAAAAAAGTTTTGAAGGACAGTTAGAAAAAAGGGTTGTAGTGGGGTCTGTAAGGTAATATTAAATCGAAATACACATTTTTTTCTTTTTCGCAAATCTAGATGACACTTAAGAAACACGTATTTTCTTAATAGCTTCACCATAAGTCAATAAAAACTGTCAAGTTGCAAGGAGTTATTGAAAGTTAAAATAAAACATAGGACAATAAAAGAACGGGTCATAAATTGATTTGTTTTTACAGATTATCAAAAAAAGAAATCAGTCTATATTTTTAAAAAGAGGTATTATAACTATTTACATTATTCGGGCTGTTGTCCGCATTTTTCTTGTCATATCCACGACGTTTCGACCGTTGTACTCCGCAGCCTTCTTCAGGTAACATACGGTGGAATTTCGAACCGAACTCTTTATTTAGTCCACAGTAGTAGATTGTTCTAGTTCCAGGTGCCATACCTTTTTTCTGTTATTTCCCTCAGTAGTTCAACTCTTGTTTTTTTGTTTTTTTTCCCTCTGCTGTGGCCAGGTATTGAACTCATAACTCTTTGGGTCAAGTCACTGGATTATTTCTGCCAACGCTTTTATCCACTGGGCCATGTGTCCCGGAGAAATATCTTCATATGGGCCTGGGAAGTGGACGCTGGGGTATGGCCTGAGAGCCTAGTGGGGCTGCGGATAGAAGTTTGGGAATCACAAATGCTATCCTGATATATATGGGCCCATGAGAGAGAAAGTCTGATGTTCTTCTTCTTTATATGCTGTGTCCCTTCAATATTTAAGCGAGCATGGGTCTCCACATTTTCCTGTCCTTCGTAGCTCTTATTAAATTTTGTCTTTTTGTTATCTCTCCTAAACCTTGCCCCGCCATCTATTTACTCAAGCTAAGTATGCTTACTAGCTCCCTTGCTTTGAATCTGTCCTGTGAGTATTAGATTTTCCAAACCCCATTTCCTCATTATGTGTTCTAGAAATTTCAGCTGACTTTTCCTGATGTTAAGTATAAGTGTCCTTTTTGTTTGCATTTTGTCTAAAAATTTGTTGTTGCTCACATCCTCAACATCCTTCTGTAAAATCACATTTCAGTGGATTCAGGTCTCTTCTTCATCTCTGATAACATTCACTCATTCATTGTTGGATAACATTCACTGCCATACTGGAGGACAGATATCACTTAACAGTTCAGTACTTTTTTCTTTGTTTTAAGTGATTTTTTTTCTGTTTCTTAATACTCTGCTTAGCCTTTAGAAGGCATCTTTGGCTATCCAAATACGTCTTCGGATCTCAGTGTTGCACTTCCCATCCTCTGTTAAAACACTTCTCACATATTTCAATATTTGTACTTGTTTGATTTTGGCCACTCTAATTTTAAATGGCGGCCCAATAATTTCTATGACCACATCACTGAGGAAGCATTATAGTGTTCAATATCTGCGCATAAAACCATTATTTTTCCGTCAGATTACATACATACATACATACATATATATATATATATATATATATATATATATATATATATATATATATATATACATACATACATACATACACATATATATATATATATATATATATATATATATATATATATATATAGGTAGTGGTTGATATGCCATAAAACCCAACCAACCAACCAAACAAAATAATGCCAAATGATCATGAGGGTACACTACACTCGTGATTGTTCGCAAAAAAATTAAATCCCATAAACTTAATTAGTTATACTAATTTATTCAAGTGGGGAAATGTGATGAAAAAATACATAAACATAATACATCTAAATTATTTAACCAAACATGCCTGAATGTAAATATGGTCCTGTATATATATATATATATATATATATATGTATCTATGTATGTGTGTGTGTGTGTGTGTGAACAATCCAGAATGTTACGGAATCATATAAGCATATGGCCAAAAGAATGTCAAATGACCATGAGGGCAGTGGCGTATCTAGAGTAAATATATATATATACCCACACACAGAGAAACCTCGGTTCTCGAACGTCTCATATCGAACGTCTCACATGTCGAACAAATCGGTTTTCAAATAGATGAAAATGCCTCGGTTATCGAAGAAAATTTCGGTTCTCGAACAACATTGCCAAACCGAGTTAACCCGAACGGAATCATTTCTGAGTCGGCCGCCATGTTGCATCCATTCGTGTGTTGTGTCGTGCTTTTCTTTTCCAATTTTATTGTACTGTGACTTTTTTTTCTCTACATTGATTCCTATTGGAAAAATAGTTTACAACGGTCTTCAGGAAATAATTAAATTCGTGAACCGAGGTTCCACTAAATATACATATATATATATATATATATATATATATATATATATATATATATATATATATATATATCCTATTTCACCAAATGTTATTTTAGAGAAAGGGGAAACAGATGAAAAATATCTTTACTTCCACGCATCGAATCTCTTATTTGCAAATCTGTTCTCTCAAACAAATTCAAGTAAGAAATGGCTATTTGCAAATAAGGCAGTGAACTGCCAAGGAAAATCATTCATACTTTCCGACTATCTCTGTGTGTACGCAACATACTTGTAAGCGTATTTATAACGTGTGTGTGTACGTCATCTATTGAAATACGCATTCTAGGTTATCCACCTGTTAGTGTGTTTGTCGCCACTGGCACGCTCTTGTCTACGAAAATCTGTGCTCTTATTTTTAGACATTGTACATTTATTCGTCAATGGCGTGTGTCACGTCCATGTCGCTCGCTGCATGTTTGTCACCTACACAGGTGTTGGAAGGAGGAGTTGTTGTTGTTGTTGTTTTTTATGCACATAGAAATATTTTTCACCTGTTTATTTGCGTTTCACCACATGAATAAGAATAACATTTTTTTTTTTTTTCACTTGTTCAAATGTCTATTCTATAATTTTACCGCATTTTGGGGGGAGACTTGTCAACACGTCTATCAATAGACGCACATGGATTGTCGTCGCGTGGGCTTTTACTTTTCTCTTCGTTTATTTCTATTCTGGCAGGGATTTACTTTATATGGTAGTACAATGAGTTTTTCATTGAAAGGAAAAGTATTTTTCTAGGCAGAGAAGTAAAAATTATTTAGTAATATGCAGCAGGTGTTTTATATATGTACGAGTAAAAAATTATCCACACTCTTATCTAAAGATAATTGTAGATTCCCCCCCCCACACACATACATACATACATACATACATACATATATATATATATATATATATATATATATATATATATATATATATATATATATATATATATATAATTGATGTATATTTAACCTTTAATTTTTAAGGGTGATTTTTGGGATTTAAAGGTTGTCTTATTTGTGGAAATATACGGTATAATGATTCAAATATGTGTGTGTGTATATATATATATATATATATATATATATATATATATATATATATATATATATATATATATATATAATGATTTTGTCTCTTTTTTGCCTTAGCTTTCTAAGTTTAATGTTCTATTTCTGACACAAATTAAGTTTATAGAGACGACCCATATCTTCATCTGCCGAAATAGGCTATACCACATATGAATTGATTTTGAATTTTATTGTTTATTTATAATAAATACATTGAGCTCTTTTTGTGGATTAGTTCTATTTTATATTACTTATATTACTAGGATCCGTAGGCTTATATACCAACAGATTTGTTACTTTTAATATATATATATATATATATATATATATATATATATATATATATATATATATATATATATATATAAGCACAAGATGTCCAAAGAGTTTCGCCCGATTCTTCAGAGGTGATGACTTGCCTCAGCTGCATTTGAACCACACTGACAGTAATGTCGGGCAGCAGCAATTTGTTGATTCTGATTCAGTCTAAAAGCAATGTTCCTGACACTTCGAAGGCCAACCTTTAATAATACAATAAAATAAAAATGAATAAAACTCAGGCAAAACGTTTTGGAGATCCTGTATATGGAGGACAAGGAAGATTTAATTAATTTTTTATTTAGTTTTTCCAGAATCCTTACGTTTTTTTCTGCTTCGTAGGAGTAAGTGAGTACAAATACTTTCCATAATTTTCATTGTCTCCAAGCGCTTTCGACCACTCTGTAGCCATTTTCAAGGAGTTTTTGTTTTTGCTGTTGTTAGTTTTTCTTCATGTTTTGACTGTTTAAATTGTATGGCTAATACTAACCTCGAGGAGAGCAACCCATTACGCCTTCTTGGGCTCACATTTTCCACTGACATGAAGTGTAGCGGCAACATCGAATCAATTGTTACATCTACTGCAAAGATGGTTAGTTCACTGTGCCGTGCCAAAAACAAATTTTCTCGTCAGAATCCATCTTGCACATTTATAAATCTACCATTCTTCCGCCCATTGAATACTGTTGCCATATTTGGTCTGATGCTCCTGTTGTATATCTAGAGATTCTTGTCAAAATCCAAAGAAGGATCTGAATTTGAATCAATCCTGATCCTAGCATCAGTCACTTTCTGATTTTTCTGCAAATATTTTCATAACAACTGCTCTGATGAACATTTTAACTGGTGCTCCGACTACAGGAATTTAAGCGTGCAATTAGACTGGCAACTAGTTCCCAATGTTTTAATGTTGAAATAGATACATGCAATCGCCACTTCTACTCTGAAGGTTTCTTTTCTCGCACTTCCTACTTGTGGAAATCACTTCCGATTTCTTGCTTCACTGATAACTGCAATCTTCAAAAATTTAAATGCAACGTCAAATGCCATCTGCTGTCTTCGTGAACTCTGTTCATTTTTTGTCCTTTCGTCAATCCTCCCCATTTTCAGTCTTCTCATTGTCTTTCACTTTCACTCCCTGTAAAACCCTGCGTTCTAGTAGCATCACCGCTTTGTTTGGGGTGAAATGATTAAAAAAAAAACAACTATCTAGCGATTAGTTCTGTTTTGAAACAGTGTAGAGATGTAGTAGTGTATAATACGACATGATTTGTGGCCTATTTTTTATTATATTGTGTATTGGGGTTGCCGTTTAACTTAATCCGTAACGTCTTTATGGCAATTTCCTGAGAATGGCAGTTGCCTGTTTTTTTTCTTTTCTTTTTTTTTTTTTTCTATCCGTTTTAAGAACATGGCTTGGGTTTTCAGGCTAATAGTTTATTTTTTTTTGCATCTTACGCTGTTGGACAAAAAACCCTGAGTGCCGCCTATGCTATGTTTAAATACTCAATCTCCAATACTAAATTTGTTGGAACTGATCCAGACACCAAGATGTATAACTATAAGATGTATTAATAATGATCTACATGACTACCGTTGAACATTTTTCGTACTTAGTTAAACCAACTTCGCGGTGTATTTTGTGGGCCGTTTCAAGCAGTGAAAACGAGTGTCGAATAAATAAACTTGCAGGAGAAAGAGAAAGAAAATGGTGTCGGACTAAAATCTCTTTGCGTCATGTAAGGTCTTTATTGTTTCATGTACCAGATTTTTTTTCCAATTCTGTTTTTTCTCTTTATTATCTTTTCTTTCTTTTCTTTTTTTACCTCAAATTGCCTTCATCTTTAAATATTTAGTGCTTTCTTCGTGGACATGAGAAGTTCGATCGTGCACGGGAAAGTTGGTAGAAGCAAATAGCTAAAAAGTGATGGTGGGAGGCTAGCAGCAATAGAGAGATGGTGGGAGGTGAGCAACAAAAGAAACATTGTGCGAGGAGGGTAGAAAAAGAGAGCTGGTAGGAGGCGTGTAGCAAAAGAAACATCATGGGAGGCGATTAGCAAAAGAGAGATGGTGGGAGGCAAGTATTAGGTCGGTGCAAAAATAATGTCGTTTTCTCACATATGTTACTATGTGAGAAAACGACATTATTTTTACACCAACCTAATAGTAAAAAAAGAAGGTTGGCAAAAGTGAGAAGGTGGAGGCAAATAACAAAATAAAGATGGCCGGAGGAGAGTAGCAAAAAAGATATAATTTGAATGCGGAGATGAGAAATAAAAAATAATATATCTACATAAGATATATATATATATATATATATATAAGAGACAGATATATATATATATATACAGATAGATAGATAGATAGATAGATCAGAAACATAAAGAAATCGTTGAGATGCCGATGTAGATTTTAAAGAAAGAAAGAAAGAAAGAAAGAAAGAAAGAAAAAAAGAAAGAAAGAAAGAAAGATAAAAAAAATCAGAGAAAAAGAAGACGATATCATGCCCACAATAATTTGCGCACATGGAATTATGACTTGAGTCGAGAAAGAAAGCGTGGAAAGACAGAGAAAGAACTAAGAGATGAAAAAAATAAAGAGGGGCCGAGAAGTATTTGAGTTTGTGAGAAAGAAAGAAAGAAAGAAAGAAAGAAAGAAAGAAAGAAATCGATGAGAGAAGAAGTCGATGTGATGCCCACAATAATTTGCGCACATGCAACTATGACTTGAGTCGAAGCCGAGAAAAATTTGAGAGATGAAGAAAGAAAGAAAGAAAGGGCAATTGATTTCAACCTGGAGTGGGTAAGTGAATGAGTGATTGATTGCTGTCCCAGGGAGCGAAATAAGGTTTAAATATTTAATCAAAAAAAAAGAAAAAAATGTCCGTGGTTTGGTTGGGGTCGAGGATGGTGTCGGTCGGTCGGTCGTTTTCTGAACTCAGGATAGAAGTAGAGAGAAAGCGAGATAGAGAGCCCTGAAATTCATGGTGAATGGGATTGAATGGAAGAGTAGGTTGTTGGCGGTGAGTAATGATCGGAGGGGGGTCACACGCACTACCGGCCACGCAGACACGCACATGCTGTGTAGTGCACGCACAATCGTAGACGGGGGCCCGTCAGACAAGGGCCAGGTTTTCTATTATTCTCCGAGGGGTTAGACAGATCGATCTGGGAGAGAGAAAGATAGACTGGTCAGAGGTAGAGGTGGCGGCTGTCATGGAAAGTGATGGCTAACAGACAGATACAAACAGAGTGGCAGACGAAAACGAGAGGGCACTTATTATTACTTTGTGCATTCACTTTCTTCATTCATCATTGTCGTCGTCCTTCGATAGTGGTGAGCACACGGTATTGTTTATCTTGTTATTCTTGTCTATTACTAAATTCTGATGCAAAAACGGCTGCACCAGAAGACATTAAAGTTTTAGTTGAGACGAACATAAGGGTTTCGAGACGGCCACGTCACGTTTTAGACAAAACACTGCCGAAATGAATGATTTAGACAATGGAAGACAAAAAAAAAAACTATGTTCAATCGTACTACAAATAACAGTACCGGCATTTACTAAGCTTAGCTATGAGTATAGTTGAAAGAAGAATGGCGGAAAAGAGGCAGGAGGATTTGGGTTTAAAACAAAACTAGAAAGAAAGAAAGAAAGAAAGAAAGAAAGAAAGAAAGAAAGAAAGAAAAAAAAAGAAAGAAAGAAATCTATGCGAGAAAAAAAGTTGATGCCATGCACAAAATAATTTGTGCACATGAAACTTCAATCGAGAAATAAAACGTGGAGTGGCCGGGAGAGATTTGAGAGATGAAGAAAGAAAGAAGAATATATATATATATATATATATATATATATATATATATATATATATATAATTATTTATTTAAATATTATAACATAAATATGTTATAAAATCACTAAAAAATAGGCATTTTGTTTCAAAAGTGATTTTATAACATATTTATGTTATAATTTTTAAAGAAATAATTATATTCGCCCTACTCTGTATTGAGTATTGGAATTTATTCCGTATACACCAATCATATACTTGGGTATATATATATATATATATATATATATATATATATATATATATATATATATATATATATATATATATATATTAGGTTGGTGCAAAGATAATGACGTTTTCTAACATATGTTACTATGTGAGAAAACGTCATTATTTTTGCACCAAGCTAATATATATATATATATATATATATATATATATATGACAGCAGTTTCCCAGTTTCTCTTGCGAATGTAGAGGAGACAGTTACTTACAGGATAGATAGACTTGATAGTGAATACCCATAATGCAAGATCGCCGGTTGAAAACGAAAAATCATACTGAAGAAGATAATAATAATAATAATAATAATAATAATAATAATAATAATAATAATCCTTAACTGGACCATAGCTGACATTAAGCGAACGGGTGTAAAAACTAGAAAGCTTCCCACTTGCTACCGCATGCATCACCCTAAGGCCGATGTTGTTCGTCCAGATCTGAAGGAGGCAGAGGATTAGTTCAACTAGAACTGTCTTGCACGCCACAAGAATCGGTCTTCAATAATACCTAGAAACTATAGAAGAAATAATCTGTGACAATGAACAGGAAAGAAATAAGAAACGTTATTCAGCAATAAAGGAAGCCAAAAAAATTAAAAGGGTAGATCAAGTGGGTGAAAAAGAGCAAGTAATGATAATACACCTACTGCAGCAGCAAAAAAAAACTATAAAAAAAAAAGAAGTCAAAAGCAAATGCGATGGACCAAAGGCAGAAACGATGGCAAGATAAAGATCTTTATGACCAATACATTGCCCGTGCGAAACAAGGTGATGCATGCAAACTCATGATTACGTAGTGCAGGATTAAAAGCTGACATCAAAGGTCTTGCTGCACATGACCAATGCTTGCTAACTAGAAATTACCGAGCAAAGAGACTAAAATATTGTTTTAACCGGATGAATTGTGATGAATACACAGAAATAATTGGCCATCTTGTATCAGGTTGCATAATATTAGCATCCACCGAATATAAAACTCAATATGACAGGGTGGGTCAATATCTGCACTGGAAAATTTGCAACTTTTACGGGAAGGAAACTGCAAGAAATTGGTACGAACGCCACCCAGACCCGGTTACAGACATAGGACCTGTAGCGATATTACGGGACGTTACAATAAACACAGATGTTCTATCAAAGCTAATCGTCCAGAAATAGTGATCAAAGCCCACAAAAATACAGAATATGATTTCTTTTTGACATGGCAGTTTCTGCATCTTTGAAACTATCAAAATACAAGGATCATGAAGTAGAAATCTAAAAAATGTGGCATATGAGGACATCAATAATTCACTTGTAGTTGGAGCCCTCGGATTGATTGAAAAAGGTTCCGATAGACACTTTGAAGGCATTTCTCGAAGTCCATGTCTTAAAGAAATACAAAAAAAAAATAATAATATAAGATTATAATGTATCTTTGAAGATTATCAAAATCTATCAAAATACAAGGATCTTGAAATGGAAATGTCAAAAATGTGGCACAGGAAAACATCAATAATTCCACTTGTAGTTGGAGCCCACGGATTGATTGGAAAAGGTTCCGATAGACTCATTGAACGGATTTCTGGTAGTCAATGCCTTAAAGAAATACAAAAAAAAAGATGCTCACAAGTAAAACTCAAACCTTACGAAGGTCTTTATCTATGTAGAATGTGTGTGCCCTGAGGTTCAAAAATGTTCATTGAAATGTCATGGCGCCATTTTTAACTCTTGATCTCTAGTTGATATTATAATAATAATAATATTAATAATAATAATAGTAATAAAAATAATAATCATTCTGGTCAAGAGACCAGAGAGAAAAAAGACGTCAAATAATGTATGTGTCTGTTTCAATAAAGTTTAAGGACAGTAAAACTTTGAAAAATACTTAGAACTTGGGAAAGAGTGTGCATAGATAATACACTGGTACTACGCGTTCAGATGGTACTGTGATCCTGGGACTAAATGACTACAATGTCCTAAGACATAGAAAACACAGATACTACGACACTTTAATCGGAGTCATATCACACAGATACTACACTGATCCTATGCAGAAATAACTCATTTTTATTGGTACTGCGCTAATTGGAATAGTGACGTAATAATGAAATAATAACCGTTTCCATTCAGTGAACGAGCAGCCAGAGCCACTCTCGGTTGAAATGTATAAAATCTTTCTCTTCAAAGAATTTTAAAGGAAAATGATTTTTTCAAGTCCAGTAGCTGTTATCGCTCTTTCCAATATTGATGGGGGGGGGGTTCCTTCCTATCCTTATATTTGGAGTAGTGTGGAACATCAGAATATTATTAAATGTGCTATCCATTTTAACTGTTACTGCTGTTGAAGGTCCTCAGGTGATGCGATTTCTGTTATCTCGTACATTTATTTGTTTGTGATTCTGTAGCGCCAGTTCACAAGATTCGAAGAAGGGTGGTCTTTACCAAGACCATCATTCGCACAAAGGCATTTTTAACAACTGATCTGAGAAAGAAACATTTTAGATATTTCTGGACGGCTTTGGGGCCAGTCTCGATCTGGCGAGACTATTTAACATAACTCGAGTTTTTATGCTAATGTTTTGGTTTTGTACCAATTTGCAGTGTTGGGCGAAACTATCTCTAGTGCTGCCTATTCTATATCCAATTTTTTATTCTCTACTAAATTTGTCATGACTGATTTATATACCAAGCTATTTGAAGTCTTTGGTATTTACTAATTCCACCGCAACTCAATCGTTACTTCTATGGAAAGTGCTCGGACGAACTATATTCCTACGTTCCGCTAGTTCTAACCTTCATGGCTTGGACCATCGGCGAGAAGTTCCACTCGAACAGCTTCTTCTCGAGAACCGCTGCGCAGTGGAACACTGCCAAGAGGATGTTTCCCTGATCGCTACAATCTTAACCAATTCAAGTCTATAGTTAACCGTTATCTTCCCCTTCTATCGATATAAACTACCTCTTAAGGTAACCCTCTACCACGACTGGCTCTCGGGCCTTGTATAGGGTGAGCCTCACTGTAAAAAATATCATAAATATGATGGATTCGGGCTTTCATTCAAATTCCATATTATAGTTTCTGTATTGAACAAGTTTATCGTGATTCTTTCTTTGAATAAAGCAAAGATCAAGGAAAATTCATATTTTCTTTATACTGCGTTTATATATATATATATATATATATATATATATATATATATATATATATATATATATATATATATATTACATACAATAGAAATTCAAAATTACTCCATTTGAATAGTAGCTATTTATGAACACCAACGAGTGATAAAATAAAATAAAATATTCTATTTTATTTCTTCACTTCTTGGTGTTGATAAATCCTGCAAGGAAGCTCTTGTAGGGTGAAATAGCCATTAAAATGGAGTCATTTTGAATTTTTGTTCTATGTAATTTATCTATTTATATTTGCTCTATAATAATAAATACATTGAGCTCTCTTTGTGGATCAGTCTTAATATTTCATATTATTAGGATTCACTTGGATTATATACCAATGGATTATTACCTAAATATATATATATACAAATATAGGTAACTATACTAGTTTCGAAAAAACCTCGAATTTTTGATTTGCCAATAATCAAATCAATCTCGAGGGGAAAAAAGTTTTTAAAAAAAGAAAGCGCTAGAAACATGAAAGTCTGTCGAAAAAAATCGCACAGATACAGATTTCAAGTTGTAGAGGTTTACCTACATATATATATATATATATATATATATATATATATATATATATATATATATATATATATATATATATATATATATATATTAGGTTGGTGAAAAAATAATGACGTTTTCTAACATATGTTACTATGTGAGAAAACGTCATTATTTTTACACCAACCTAATATATATATATATATATATATATATATATATATATATATATATATATATATATATCAAGAACAATTTTAGCAATTTCTTGAGCATATCTACCCCCAACGCAGCCTATTCTATGTTCAATTTCCTTATCATCTATATACTAAATTTGTTATTAGTGATCCAGCGGAACAAAGTATTAAAAGACAGGAAATTTTCGTTAGAAACAACGAAAAGACCACTTAACCTCTAGGCAATATCAATTCTCCTATATGGCCTGAATTCTAGACAATTTCTTCACAAATGATGAGGAGATCCGAAGCAACATAGATGTCTTCCTATCAAAGGATGTTGAGAACACTTTGGCGTGTGAGCAGTGAGATACTTTAGAAACAAAAATGACACTTCTACTTAGAATTAGAAAGAGACAGTTGAAATTTCTGGGTTAAAAAATGAGGACAGGTGGCTTGGAGAATTTGACCATTACAGTGATTCTCTTCTCTGATTTCTCTTATCTTCATTATAATGAAGATAAGAGAAATAGTGGAAAATATCGAATAACTTACCTAACGAGCTTATGTCAATGAATGGCAGGAGTGAGAGGGACGGTAAAATGAAACATTACTAAATGTTGCTCAAGATAGGAAGTTGTTGAGAGCTATGATCACTATATACGTCATATAAAAAGAGAAAGAATATTTGCTATAAAATTGGAATAAAAGACATCTTTTTCGTTTTTTTTGCTTACTTCTTTTCAGTTACTTTTTCATTGTTTTTTTTTTTTTGTACATCTATATTATGAAGTGGACTAAGTCGAGAATTTTAATATATCTTAATGTTTATACGTTATTTTTACATATACAAATATTTAAGTAAATGTTCTGTTTATATTAAACAGTATTAAACAACATTTACCGGCCTGAATGTCCGAGAAATTTTCATAGAAAATATGTGTCCTCCTACAGGAATCGAACCTGTATCATATACGGAACCGTAATATAGCCTTGCGGGCTATACCATTTAGGTACGGAGGAAGGGTCTGGTTAGCAAGGTCGAATCACCGCTTTTAAACAAAGCATTTACTTAAATATTTGTATCTATAAAGATAAAGTATAAACAATAAATATATTAAAATTCATCTATATATACATTTTTTGTTATGTTTCCTTTATTTTTCTCACTATTTACAAGCGTTATTATTTTTTTTAAATCTGCCTTCGATTATCTGCCCTTTTTAACATTGACAGAGGTATAATGATGGAGGTTTGGGAGGATAAAAAAAAACCGGAAGAGACAAAAGAAAAAACGAATTACAAAAGACAAATAAGCAAACTAATAAAGAATGAATATCAAGAAAGAAATTCAAAAGAAAATAAATAAAAAGTAGAACGAAAAAAGAATCGAAGAAAAGAAAAGAAAGAAAGAAAATCGTGAATAGTAAAGTCAAAACAAAGAAAGCCAAAGCAAAATGGCTCTCGATTCTGTCTCCAAACAAGGTTACACATTTCATTTGATTAATTTAAGGATATGTTCAATTTCAGACCTCTCCAACATGCCTCGATAGAGCGTGAATTACATTCAACTGTCAAATAACAAATGAAAAGAATTTGTTTTCGTTCACTTCGTTTTTTGTTGTTTTTTTTTTTTGTTTTTTTTCATTTAGTAATTCATTCATCCACTCACTTGTTTGTTTATTTCGACTCAAATATTCTTTGCTTTTTATTATTCGTTAATTTCTCTTTATCCTTTTTGGATTTCAATGTCTCTTCTTTTTTCTTTTTTTTTTTATCTTTCCATTTGTCACTTCTTTTCGCGATAGCGTTCTTGCTGCTGTTCAGTTGATCAAAATTAACTTCTGCATCAGATTCAGTTTTTTCAAAATGAGGCTCTGAATTACAAACGTGGTTATTTATTTTAACATAATTTGATAGGCTTGTCACTCAGCGACATTATTTCTGCATAACATTCAAGAGAAATTACCCCAGATGATAGTTTAGTGGTTATATTCTTGGACAAAAGGTCAACAAAAGTGTTACGGTTTAAATAACTACAATGACCGTCTATTCTAATGTTCTTTAATCCTATAAAAGAATATAAATAATCATGGGACCTTTTTAATAACCCCATTACTTATATATTACAACATATTTCAATTGCGGAAAATGCCGTAAGCATCTTCAAGAAAATAGGTTATAAAGTTCAAATAACGCTGGTTAATAATGCTGTAATGAAATACTGGATCAAAAGGTTGAATAGAGAACAGGTTTAATCATGCGGGAGACATGGATTAATAATACAGTAATAGAGAGATACTGTAGTTCAGTGCGGCAATGCGTGCGACTCAAACGCTACACCCTTGCGACCCACTTTGCGGCGACTGTTCCTATGAGCAGACCATGTTCAGTGTAGAGAAGGTAGGTCGTCTTTCTACGCAACAAAATACTAAGAAAACCTGAAATATAAAGGAAAAGCAACGAAAACAAAGCGTAACTATAGAGGCCATGTTTTAGTACCACTTACATCAAAATACCGACCAATATATTTTTATATAAAAACTAAAAAAAGACCAATAATATATTTAGTTGAACCCATGAAATTGTGTTCTAAATATTTAGATTTCGGCATTAAATAGCCCATACAAGTTGATATGCCGCTAAACAAATTCAACCAAACCAAACCAATCAAAATATTTAGATTTCGGTATTAAATAAGCCATAATCGTTGATATGCCACCAAACAAAATCAACTAACCAACAATTACTATTTATAGTATCTGTTTAGTTGAAGCTTTAAAATTGTCTTCCAGATATTTAGATTTCGGCATTAAATAACCCATAGTTGTTGATACGCCGCTAAACAAAATCACCCAACTAACTCTTGCCTTCAGTATGTCCGGTGAGTATCAAATTTTCCAAGCCATCTTTCCTCATTAAGTACCCTAGAAATTCCAACTGTCTTGATGCTAATTATATGTTTCCTTTTTGTTTCCATTTTCTCTACAACTTCGTCGTTGCTCACATGCTCGGTCCATGGTATTACCATCATCCTCCTGTAGAACCACATTTCTGCTGGTTCAAGTCCCCTCTTCATCTGCGGGGAGATTGTCCATCATACACTGTCATATAGGTGTACTGATGTTACTTAACAAATCAATCAGTACCCTTTTTTGTTTCTAACTAAATTTGTCTGTTTCTTAATACTTTCCTTAGCTTTCCCAATGCGCCTTCGAATTTCAATGTCGCTCTTTCTGTTCTCTATTAAAACACTTTCCGCATATTTAAATTGCAATAGTTCAGCCATCTTTGTTTCTTACGAAATGTTTCTATTTCTTAATATTCTGGTTAACTTTATCTTCCTGATGTTAAGTGTTATTTTTCTTTCAATTTTCTTTAAAACTTCGTCGTTGATCACAATATTTACTGAAATAGGAGGCGATTAAGAGGATAACATTTGAGGGATCAAGTAAAAGAAAGAAAGAAAAAAAGAAAGAAAGAAAGAAAGAAAGAATATGAAAAAGACAGAGAAAAATAAGAACATGCAGAGATATTTAGAGATAAAAAAAGGGAATCGCTCAAAACTAAAAAAAATGAAGGCTACAAACTACGGAGAGAGAAAGAGAGAAAAATAAAAGTGTGAGACGGAAAATAATGTGAAAAGAAAGAAAGAAAGAAAGAAAGAAAGAAAGAAAGAAAGAAAGAAAGAAAGAAAGAAAATCCCCCTCCTAGAGTTAGGGGTTAAAGTTCAGATTAATTTTAGGAGGTTTGTTTCCACAATTGGAACTAACAAAATAATAGCCGGCATTTTTTTTTCGTTGGTTGCCCAACACCCTAAGATCAGGGCTTGGTTTTCATCCGTGTGGTATGGACAAAGGGAAAAGCTCCCAAAATAGCTTTAGCACAAATCAAACACTTATACCCCAAAAAGGAACATAGATGTTTCCCAGGGTCTGTTAGTTAATTGGGGTGCCATGCTGAGTAGTAATCCTTTTATAGGATCTTTTATGTATTTCACTTGGCTGTGCTGATATCCTCTGCAAGTAACATACGGCAGGTTATAATGGGTTACATGGTACCACCCGCAAAGAATGGTCCTGAACTATCGAATTCCCAAAATGGGCTGATTTAACATGGCTAAATAGCTCAAAATGTTCTTCTGTTGACCCATAGTTGGAGGGAGAACTTTATTCGTGCCTTTCCTTAGGTTATGAACGCGAAGTGAACGCTAACTGCCCTTGCTGGGGTTTGAACATAAATTGCAGATTCCAGCCTCTTTTTTTGGTAGCTTTTAGGTCACCTTCATTATTTCATTATCTATCTATTTATCTATCTATCTATCCTTGGGTCATGTTCATTCAAGAACTTAACGGTTCATGACTCTCCACGACTTCCTTTCTAGCTTTCAACAATACTTACTCAATTACGCTCGCTATTCGTCTTTGAGGTCCTGGTTCCTCGATCCATTTTCTTAAACTTAAAAAGAAGGTTACTCACTGCTTCTTTTGCATTTAATGCACCGTGTGAGTGTTAAATTTTCCAAACCTTCCTTCCCCTTTATGCGTTCCAAACCTTTCAAATAACAACAGTTTCTTCGTAGTTCCTGTCTCTTATTAAAGACTGAAAGGACAAAAACTCAAGTGATTTTTGCGACAGTTTGGATTAATGCCTTTCATTCTGGAAAAAAAAGCAGGTACTACTACTATTATTACTACTACCACTACCATTACTAATACCACAACAACAACAACAATAACAATAATAATAATAGCAACAACAACAAAAACACTAGCATTAAGAATCGAGAGGCGGCGGTGAATGCGATCAAGCGAGACAGCAACAGAAAGTAAATTAAATATTTGGTTTGTGAATTTGATGATATAATAATTGTGAGTTCAATCCCTGAGCTGGGTAGTGCAGATTTAATCTTAGTGGAAACAAGGCGGGCAATAATAAAGCAGTAGTAAATGATAACAAGACAAGATATCCTGAGACATGGACAGTGGAATGAGAACACTATACCATCGTAGATTTTTTAAAAAGTGGGGGTTCAGTTCGACATTTCCTGAAGATTAACCGGATCGACAGACACCTGAAGAAGGCCGTAGAGTACATCGGCTGAAACGTTATGATAATAATTACAAAGATGAAGTCGTTTAGTTTATTTGATAGAATTTAATGGTGTCATAAATTAGGAACACCAAACAAAATTGCCATATGGACCAAAAGTGTATTTCTATCACCGGTAACCTATCAAGCTACCCATTTTGACGCTTTTCACCAATTTACCATTTTTGTTCCTATACAAGCCTTTCCCTACAGCCGCAGACTGAAAAGAACCTTTGCTTTGTGTCATCAAAAGTAATTGTCTGTTGTGCGCTTTTGTTGCAATGTGCAGAAACCAATTTTACTCTTTTCTTTCTGGTAACAGCGGTTAGCATTCAACCACCATTAAGTGGGGGTCGGGTATTCAGTGTACAGGGAGGTGGTAAAACTGAGGAAAAGCAACAAAAATACAAAAACAACAAAAAAAAAAAAAGAAAAAAGCAGAAGGACATTAACGGATAAAGAAAGCGGGGCATGATGGGAATTTTTAGCAAATCGTCAAGGTGATTTTTTTTCTTCTTTTCTTTTCTCCCCATACATTCTGCTTTGCTTGTTCAATTAATTGATCGATCAATCTGTTGCTCGTTCGATTTGAGTGAATGGGAATGGTGTGGGGGGTGAGATGAAGTAGCGTAAGATGTAGAAGAAAGCAGTAAAACCGATGTTGGCTTGGGAGAGGTGGAACACAGAAAATTTGTTTGAGCGATTTTTCGTTAATCGACAAATTTTCTCCTCTTTTCAACACTGTTTAGTATATATACATATATATATATATATATATATATATATATATATAATTTTTATTTTAGCAATAAGTGCCCCAATATCTCGACAGACAAAATTAATATGCTCCATGTTTTTATTTCGCTATCCGTAACTTTGTTATTGAGGAAGGTAAAAACCTTTCTTTGCGCAGATAAATTCGTTCCTCGATTGCTTGAAAAATACACTCTTTGAAAATACAGTAGGCCCGCATATACAAAAATACTGTAGTTCCAAAAGTTTGAAGTTTGAAGTAGCTACGCAAGAGGTACGCTGTAGCAAAAGCTTCCGAATTCAAAAGCAAACCAAGTGTGAATGCCTGACTTAATGTTTTCATCAGTGCTCATCAGTAACAACGAGACATGTTTTTTTTTAACGAGAAGCGGCAAAGTTAATCAAATGTATACGCAAAAGTATGGTGTGTCAAAAGGACATTTTTTACAATACACTTCCTCTGGGTTAATGTTTTCACAATAAAATTGTTATTAACAAGCCAATGTAAATTTTTCAGGATATATTTATATGAACAATAACTCATTATTCACATTCAGTCTAATATCCTCATCTTTGTTGGTGTTATCACAGTGTTTCGGCCGTTGTGCCCTACGGCATTCTTTGGGTGTCTGTTAGTCAAGGTAACCCTCAGGGAATTTCGTACTGGGTCCTGTATTTAATCTACAGGGATACATTGTCCTCATCAGGTTTCTTGATAAGGTGAAATATTTCCTCATGTCTAGACGAATGTCATACCGTTCCATATTTTTCATTTTTCTCCCCGTATTCCTCATCATCATCATCATCATCATCATCTACATGCCTTTTCCCTCAAGGACGTGGATGATCTTGGCTCTCCACAGCTTCCTGCTCTTGTACCTTTAAACAACGTTCAACTCTTTACCATCCCTCTTTTCCCCTGCTCTGCACATCCGTTCACATAAACATAAGGAGTTTCACATAAGGGGTTTCAACTGTATCTTTCTAATGAGAAATGATGATGGATACGAGGACTTCTGGGTCTGATCCCATTGCCCAAATGTGTCCGGATGGCTCTTCATCCGAAACGGGGACCTTAAATTCTCCTCTTAGATGTGCTTTTCTAGTTCCCATTTCTTTAAAACCTCTCCGTTGCTCACTGTTTTTGTGTTGAACTAGCTAAATAAAACCGTCTATTCTCTTCTAACAGTTTCTTTTCTCACTTGTAGAAACCCCTTTCGATTTCTTGCTTCCCTGCCACCTAAAATCTTCAAAAATTTAAATGCAACGCCAATCGCTATCTTCTGTCTTCCTGAAGCCTGTTTCTTTATTGTCTTTTTCCATCACTTCTCCTCAATAAAGCCTTCTCATTCTCCTTCACTCCATATAACACCTTGCGTCTCAGAGGCATTATCGCCATGCTTGGGATGAAATGGTAAAAAGATACATACATACATACATATATATATATATATATATATATATATATATATATATATATATATATATATATATATATATATATATATATATATGTATATATATATATATATATATAGTTGTATATATATATATATATAGTTGTATATTTAGGCAGCAATCCTTTCTTTATGCATGTTTCATTAAAAACGACAGACAAGGTACTACGGTTAAGCTTTTTATTTAATTTTGCTTGTGTTCTAACAAGAGCTTTCTTTTCTGGACAAAGGGTGTGTAAGAACTGTCCAAATGTCTTACATTACACCTGCCTGATCACAGCTCCATTAGAACCCATTTAAACACACACACAAATTTACCAGACTCCATTAGAAACATACTAGTCGAAAACAAAAATATATTAACTGCATCGACCTGCAAAAAAGACTAAAAATAATGGAAGCTTTAATAATAAAAAAAGAAAAAGCCAACTCTTAACAATATTAACTACGAACAAAACCACAATGTGCTAACCGTATTCGGAAATTAAAAACATCCCTACCACACACTAAGATATACACAGAACGCACACACTTAATTAACATGGAAAATCGAATCATCCTTGATAATGGCTAAAGGTATAGCCGAAAGCGCTAGGAAATATAAAACATTTGGACAGTTCTTATATATATATATATATATATATATATATATATATATATATATATATATATATATATAATTATAATTATTTATTTAAAAATTATAACATAAATATGTTATAAAATCACTACAAAAATAGCCATTTCGTTTCAACTCCTCCGGTGTCTTATCAAGTGATGATGTTGAATGTAAAATAAATGGTTTTAAAAGTTTTAAATTAATTAACGATCCTTCGCATATATATATATATATATATATATATATATATATATATATATATATATATATATATATATTTGAATAAAAACAGACCACTTTAAGATTCCATGTAATAACTTATTTCACCACAGCTGTGGTGAAATAATTTATTGCATGGAACCTTACAGTGGTCTGTTTTTATTCAAACATATTTGCTCTGAATTTACATTGAGCCCTCCGGATATCACCCTCCTTGGGTCTACCCATACGGATTTCCTAGTTTAGCATAAACTATATATATATATATATATATATATATATATATATATATATATATATATATATATATATATATATGCTGATATGTAAAGTAAATATATCTTGAAAATTTCCCTTCATTTTGTTCATACCAATTTTAAAATCTGTCATGGTGTATGATAGCTGGAAAAATAGTAATAATGTCGACAAAAGCAGTTAATATGAAAGAAAATAGAACCAGCAAAAATATGTAAACACTGAAAAAAAAGGAGAAAATTGTAAAATATGGCAAGGTAATATGTTCTTCTACTGACGAGAAAATATCTCACCTTATCAAGACGCAATCTTCTTATAAACCTGACGAGCAGCTAAAATTGATTTTTGGAGGTTATCGCAGAACACTAACGGTAAACAGCGACAGAGAAGGCACGGGCTATCTTTGCTCATAAACAGGCCTATGACAGTCAAGGCGATAGTTCCCCTTCGGGAGATAGCATCTGCAATATATCTGTTAGCCAGTCTCAGTTACATGAATGCTGGGAAGTAATTATTTCAAGACAGGAGAAGAACAGCAAAAAGGTTTCAAGATCTCTCTTTCCCTCTCTCTTTCTTTCTCTCTCAGCATGACATGTTTCTTCGGGAGGTGATTGATCACTGCGCTCCACAGCTTCCTGTATTTTTATTAAGCTAAGGAATTCTTCCTTTCTTTTACTACTTCTTTTTGTTTCCGCTATCCATTTGCTCACACTTTGGGCATTTCGACGTGGTGTAAGCCCGACTGAGTAGTGAGTTCGATCCTCACCAGGTGCTCCACACTTTCTGCCTTGTGCCACATCTAAGCGTGTGGGATGGATATATATATATATATATTATCCTCCTTAGGTTTACCCATACGGATTACCTAGTTTTTCATAAACTATATATATATATATATATATATATATATATATATATATATAGTGTGTGTGTGTGTGTGTGTCCGCCTATTCGCGGCTTCACGCATTCGCGGATTCTTCTTTAGAACATATGTACTTGTTATTCGCGGAAATCCCGGATATTCCCGTGTATTTTTGAAGAACATATGTACAAATTATTCGCTGAGAACTCCCTCGATTCGCGTATTTTTTTCCATTGAACATATTCAAAATATTATTGTATTATTTTCCTGTTATTTAAGTGACTTAAAACATATAACAGTCCATTTTTATGATAAAAATTGACAGAATTGTGCATCTTCACTGTAAAAAAATATTTAAAATAACCCGCAAAAACCCTGCGTAGTGATTGGGCTTTGTTCTTTGTTAGGGGCTGCGGCCGAGGTCTTAAAAATGGCTTATGTTAAGTCTGGAGGCATCATCAGTCCTGTTTTTAGAAAATGTTTTAAACTTTATATTTTACGTTTTGTTACACATTTTATACAATGGATTTATCGATATATGCGTAATGTAAAATGGTTATTGTACGTATGAAAGAATATTTATGGTCACTAATGGTATTTTTCCCAAAAATGTTTTTAAAAGGGTTTGAAATGTTTCTAAAGTTTTTATGATGAAAGTTTAAGGCATATGAAGTTTTAACAAACAAAATAGGTACTTATAAGCACTTTTAGTGGGGGTGGATAAAATTATTCTCGGATTCTAACTATTCCCGGCCGGTTCTGGTCCCTAACCCCTGCGAATACGGGGGCTCAGTGTATATATATATATATATATATATATATATATATATATATATATATATATAGAGAGAGAGAGAGAGAGAGAGAGAACGATATACAGTTTTATATAATTTTATATTTCAACAAACAGTATTTAGAAAAATTTGATAAAATGGAAAGGTTTTTTTTGCGTTTCATCCGTTGAGATTTCATCGGATGAAACATCCGATGAAATCTCAACGGATGAAACGCATCATGAAAAACCTTTCCCGATTTTCATATATATATATATATATATATATATATATAGAGAGAGAGAGAGATAATATATTTGTATATTCTGTTTTACATGTTATAGAGCACTTTCTTGGGGCGCTTTTGAATCTTTTCCGTATATATTAATGCATGTTTCATTAAATAATATAGACAAGTTTTGTCTGTTTATTTTAAGTAAGTCCCTTTCATATTCTCTGATAAGTTTAATCATATTATCGTTGAAAGACGAAAGGAAAACACCATATAGATACATGTTTAAATCCAATCTAAGCTTTCGGCTTATACAAGCCATTATCAAAGATGACAATTTCAATAAATCAAACAACACACTGACGAACCAAAAATGATAGTCCGCCCTTGCTGCATGAAGATTTCCAAGTAACGACAAACTCGTATATACGAGACGCGGAAGCAAAACTCTCATCGCAGATCGTGACGTCACACATGACTACGTGATAGCGAAAAACTAAGAATCAGGTGTTACATCTCCAGTATAATTCAAGAGAGAAAAATTAAATGTTTTCATGACTATCATCGATTTGATGGAATCTTTTTTTTTTTTTGTTATGGTCCTTTGATGGATGTTCGTATCCAACATTGGAATTAAAAAACAAAAAAATAGATCGATGCTTTCTCAGGCTGATAATCTCGAAAAATTATTCTGTCCATCCGACAATCCTATTTCGAGGACGTAAAGAATTATCATTGCCAACCAACTTAAGAGATGACGGTTCCTAACAAGAAGGAGCAGCGTGTATGTCTGTGAATTTAGAGGCGTCTACGGAACTGCACAGGTCCAGAAAAACCCTCTAGACTGCATCCCCACTAGAATTCAAGCAAAGTAGGACTCGAAACATCAAGTTGTGGATCAGCTGCATATAGAATTAAGACGATTCCGAAAAATATTTCTAGATAAAAAAGAAGTAGTTCTAGATGGCATATATATTTGTGTATAAGTCGATTTCATGTACAGAACGACCCCTGACGTTTTTTGTGAAAACCTGATTTTTCGTATAGCGCGCGTATAATACGACTCCATTTTCTGAGCAATACTGGTAGATCGTAGTCGAATATTGCGGTACTGGGCACCATTCTGAATATATTCTATAGCAAATAATTAGTCTTCATTCTTTTTTGTTCAAAGCTACCCCAAAATGGTAAGAAAAATCACTTAGCGTAAAAGTTCTGATACAAAGATTTTGTTTTCGTTCATGCCTCATTACGATAGCTTCTTTACCCTGGGCCAATCTCCCACGTAGCCTAAGTTTCTTCCCTTTTGTCGCTATATGAACAGCAAAACCTCATTCGCAATATATGCCACTTAAAATCAATATAAACATTATTTAAATGAAGAATTAGTAGATGTTTTCCTATCTCAAAAATTCTAAAAAAAAAATTTACAAAGGGTTGATAAACCATAATAAATGAATCAATCAATCACTTTTTCTTCTTCCCTTTATTAATTTTTTTCTCACTCTTTATTCTCACACATTTTTCCCACTATTTTTCTGCCTCACTCGTTTTGTCTTTGATTTGTTTTGTAGGCTTTTTTGATTTTTGGTTATTTAAAGCCAGAAAATGTATTTTTTACACTGTACGAATTTTTTGGAGATGATAATGATTTACTGATACAGGTCTTACTAATTAACCCATAGCTGTTGGGGAGAAGACCTTTCCCCAAGGGTATTTGTACGTAAGTGAATATAACAAACCCGACTGGAATTGGAACTCGGCTCTCTGATTTCCAACTCTGACACGTTATCCATTATGCCACCCACACATCCAAATTCACAGCTACTGGTATTCCTAAGCAGTCACCCATCAAGGTACTGGCCAAGCTCGACGTTTCTTAACTTTGGTGATCGTAGGGGAATCGGTATTTCAACGTGGTATGGTCGTAAACCTCTTGTTTTTCTTTTTTTTCTTCCTCCTTTCATTTATTTTTTTCTTCCTTTAATTCTTTTTATCAATTTTTTTTTTCAGTCCAAATTTCTTCATGGCTGTTTTTTCACGTTTTTTTTCCTTTTTTTTTTTCTTTTTCTTTTTTTTTCTCTTTTTGTCTTTCATTTTATAACATTTTTTTTATTTCCTTCTGTAAAATTTATCTCACTCGATCTCTCTCGATCGATCGATCGGTCGTTATCTCTCTTTCTATCACTCATTATCTTTCTTTCTCTCTCTCTTTTTCACTCTCTCTCTTACTCTCTCTTTCTCTCATTCGTTATCTCTCTTTCTCTCTCTTTTTCTCTCCCTCTGTTTTTCTTTCATACGTTATCTCTCTTTCTCACCCTCTCCCTTTCTCTCACTCGTTCTCTCTTTCTCTCAATCATTCTCTTTCTTCCTTTCTCTCTCTCTCTTTCTCTCATCCCTTATCTCGCTGTCACTCGTTCTTTCACTCTCTCACTCCTTATATGTCTTTCTCTCACTCCTTATGTCTTTCCCACACTCGTTATCTCTCTTTCTCTCCCTCTCTCTTTTCATTCTCTCTCTCTTTCTCTCGCTCGTTATCTCTCTTTCTCTATCTTTCCCTACACTTGTTATCTCTCTTTCTCTCTCTTCCGCCATCTTTCTCTCACACGTTATCACACGTTATCTCTCTCTCACTTTTTTTCTCTCGTTTTCTCACTCATTTTCTCTCTTCCTTTCTCTCTCACTCGTTATCTCTCTTCCTTTCTCTCTCACTTGTTATCTCACTTTGTCTCACTCGTTATCTCTCTCTTACTCGTATTCTCTTTCTCTCACTCCCTATCTCTCTTTCCTCTACTCGTTATCTGTCTCTCTCTCACTCATTATCTCTCTCTCTCTCTCTTTTTCTCACCATTCATCTCTCTTTCTCTCATTCGTAATCTGTCTTTCTCTAATCCTCTCTTTCACATTAATTTTGTTTTTCTCATCATTACACAGATCTGTCTTGTAAATACATTTTTTAATCTGGCCTTCGCCTTTTGCTGAATTATCTTCCTCATATCCCGACTATTTTTCCTCGCTTTTATTCTTCCTAAATAGCCAACCGCTAATTACATTATGCTATTTTATCAAGACTTTTCGCTTCTTAATTCAAATGAAAACACATCTTTCGACAAGTAAATTTCTCTCTTCACTTTCTGGGCCACTTGCCTCCATTTTCAATACGAACCCTACCCATATGACCCCATTTACTACTTTTGATTCTTTATTGTTTATCTAAGAAACCAAGGAAAAGGTCACCTATGCAGATGCGAGTCTCGATTAATTCAACATTTAAGCAAGAACCTATTTTCCCATTTTTTAAAGAAAGCACACCGGATAAAATAGTGGCTTCCACTAAATTCTTTACAGGGATTACTCAAATGCACAGGCTGATATTATGTAATACACACTGTTTGAATTTAAAATGAGGAGTCTATTTCAAATACGGGTGTCCACTATAATAATGTTTGGTGTAATAATGTCAGATTAAAAATCTATTAATTCTTTTTATATTTATTCGTCAAATACATCAATTTGATGCCTTGGCATACACCATCGGTGATGTTATTAGCCGATAATCATTAGGGGTTTCGGGTCTTACAACATCATACACCTTCTTCACGGTGACCCAATCGATACTGATCGGTTGTCGATTGTGTGGCATCCATCAACTGTAACTATTCTTATAGTATATAGTGTCCTAACACACTGCAACATACATACACGCGCGCGCGCACAGAGACATATATATATATATATATATATATATATATATATATATATATATATATATATATATATATATATATATATATATATATATATATACACACACACACACACACACACACACACGAACGAACGATCCTTTCCTTAGCTGCATAGTATGTGCTTCGCCAGGGCTACAAACCTATAGAATCCAGTTTGTCCTGATTTTTTATCCATAGCTGAGGGGAGAAAAGTTGGATTAATACCTAAGTGAATGTGATAAACTCGGCTGGAATTCGAACTCGGCTTTCAATCCGAGCCGCAATCCATTACTCTACTGTGTCTATCATAACACATACAAGTAGAATATGTATATATTTTAAGGAATGCTGAGAAGGTATTTGGCTGAACCACTTTCCAAAATCTAACCCCACAAAAGAATCCTTCTGATCTGGCCGAGAATTTTTCAGCACGCGTACGCGTGTGTGTGTGCGTGTATATATATATATATATATATATATATATATATATATATATATATATATATATATATATTGGCTGGTTCTTCGTTTTCTACTTCTGATCATGGAGCCGTTGTAATTGAATAATAAACTTAAATGAATTATCAGTCAAGTGAAAGCAAGATGTTGGGCAGGGTAACGGCTTGGCTCAGTGATTGAGAGGAATACGTGTTGGGCAAAGAGGTGAAGGCTGACCAGTGATTATAGAAGAAGGGCGTCTGGAGGAAGAATGGGCTATAAAGGAAAGAAACGAAGAGAATTTGTCAAAGAAAACTCTATCCCGGTAAAGATATTCTTTTTCTAAAACGTTATCTTTCTTGTTGACAATTTAGTGTTGATGATTTTCTAAGCGTTGTAATTGATCCAGCAAGACAAGCTTGTTAACCATTACATCACGTTGAGGTGCCCAAATGATTTTCTAACCGTACCTTAGATGTCGCACCAGGCCGAAAGTATTGGGCACCCATTGAGGATGGAACTCACTACTCAGTCGTAATTCAATATCTGTCTATATTTCTGAGATGAGGTATTATGTACATTATTTACATTATTCGGACTGAAGACCACCTGAAGAAGGCCGGAGCGTACAACGGCCGAAATGTTGTAATAAATATGGCGACAAAGATGAGGACAATAGTCCGAATAATGTAAATAATGTCAGTCGTAATTGTTCTCACGAGATAAACTTGTTAACCATTACACCACGTCGAGGTGCCTTAACCAATCTAGTGTTGAATTCGAATTAAAGAAGTCAGAATCAAGCAAGTATTTTAACAGATGATGGAAAATGAGTCATCGAAAGCCGAAGTTGCATAGGGATAGCATGTCTTTCAATCAGTAGCGTAGCTAGAGTGGGGGTGGGGGCGTCTCGCTGTTTGATTGACTGATTCGTTTCCTACGCCTTATCAACACTTTGCAGGTTATTTAAAGCCAGAAAATATTTTTAGATTGGTAGAATTTGGCGGGAGTGATAAATATTAATGATTTATTGATGCAAGTGTTATTAATTAACCCTTAGCTGGAGAGAGAAGCGATGGAAGCTTTCTGAAAAACTATTTGGAATATAACAAACCCAACTGAAATAGGAACTCGTCTCCCGGATCAACAATTCCGAGTCATTATCCATTACACCACCCGCACATCCAAGCTTACAGCTGGTATTTTCCAAGCGGTTTTCCATCTAACTACAGACCAAACCCGTATGGGGACCGGTGTTTCACGCTATATGGCCGTAAAGCCTTGCATAGGCTATATGACTTTATTTTAGTCAGCTCACCTCAAGCAAATTGATAAGTTCAAAGACTCAAAGGGATAGTGGGAGTAAAAGAGACTGAAAAATACATTGGAAAGAACTGGATACTCAATCCTAGATAGCAAACAAGGGATAACACTTTACTCCTGTTCAAAAGATTGGAGAGGAGGGTGAACCGTACGATAGGCGAACCTTTCTATTAGGTTGGTGCAAAAATAATGACGTAGTAATGTCGTTTTTTGACGTATTTTTAACGTTAAAAAACGACATTATTACGTCATTATTTTTGCACCAACCTAATACTCATATTGAGGAGGAAAAATAATTATTAAATAAAATGTCAGTGTTTAGGCGGGGGATGTTACAAGTATAGGGTTGGAAAAGCCTTTTGAAAGAACCGGAAACCCAATCCTAAACCGGAAACAAGTGATAACCCTCTACCCTTGTTCAAAAGACTGGTAAAGTGTATAGCAAGCACATGTATCTCTTTCAGATCAATTAATCCAGTTCACTCAGATGGTTGAGAGTGTTCTTTGATATCGAGGTGTGACTCCCAAGTCGTCTTGGCTGTATCCCCCTTCTAATCTAATAACTACTCTTTTTATACCTGGCTATGATGCTTCCTCCCCTTACTATTATTATCATATTACAATTCAGCTTGTTCCTTAGATTCTTAATTAGTTAGCCCGTACGTTACGCCCTATCATTACCTTAGATAAACAATGGGCAGTTCCTGTTTGATTGCGAGAATAGACGAAAGGAAAGATATATCAAAGGAGTTGCTTGGTTTTAGAGAAGGAAAGAAAGCAAGCACGAAAGAAAGAAAGATAGGGAAGATAGAGGAGGCGATAACGCTCTCATGTGTTTAACGTCTGCTTCAGTGAAATAGAAAAATCTTGCCAATTTTAACCCTCTTACTTCTTTAAATAATGATCAGCGTTCATACTTATGATTGTTATGGCAATATTTTTTATGTTGTTAATTTAATATAATTTAAGAATGGTGTAGGTGAATTACTAATATTGTATTTTATAGTCGTAGAATTAGCAAGGAATTTATAAAATCATTAACTTAAGAATTATGATTCTTCAGAATATTCAAATAGTAAAACCGGAAAATGTTCACTTGTACTACTACTACTACTTATTATTATTATTATTATTATTATTATTATTATTATTATTATTGTTGTTATGTTTCTTGGATTGTGTCCATAGAACCGGATCCAAACTATGGTCCTTAGGTTCTATAGGAGAATTGTCATTTAATTGATAGCACATTTCTTAGTATATGGGATGTTCCTAGAACGGAGATCTTCTGGGTAACTTGTATGTTGATGTTACCGGCAGCACTGTTAGTAAAATTGTCCATTCCTTTTCTCACGAGGCTCAATGCTCTGATTACTATTGGTATAGTCTCAATCTTCATTCCCCACATCCTGTTAATCTCAATCTCCAGGTCCTTGTATTTGGACAATTTCTCGATAATTTTCATGGAGGTGTTTCTCTCAGATGGTACTGCTATGTCAATAAGCATACGCTTCCTGAATTTCTTGTCTTTTATGACAATATCAGGTCTGTTGGCTTTTATTCCCCTGTCAGTTTGAATTGGCATGTCCCAAAGGATAGTTACAACATTATTTTGGATAACTGTGTCTGGTTGGTGCTCATATCATCTCTCAGTGGTTTCGATTTTGTGCTTCTTGCATATCTTCCAGTGTACATATATCGCTACCTTGATTATTATTATTATTATTATTATTATTATTATTATTATTATTATTATTATTATTACCAGTAGTAGTAGTATTTGTTAAAGATGTGGTATGAAAGGTGAAAACGATTTGAAGACAGTGGAAAACCTCACATCTACGGACCCCATCAACGGACTTCGGATTCAGGGAACAAAATCTGCAGGCAAAATTTAAAAAAAAAGTTATGCCAGAAAATGTATGCCAGCGATGTATTTCAAAATTTGCGGGCTTCGTAGAACGAGTCATATTAGTTCTTAAAGTGACCGCTTGGCGGCGGTGGCTGGCCTTTCAATTTTAAACAAAGACGGATGTACAATATATAAAGTTCGCTACATTAGCGCTTTCGTGAGAAAGTAACTTTGAGAAATCTATTATTTTTGTTATTTTGATTAATATATCTATATTAAGTATATAGTTATTGATGGCATATCTCCATTTTCATAGTATTTACATTATGATCAGAGCTACTAGCAGTTACTATGGTGGTCTTGTAACTCAAAAATAATCCCTTCCCATCTACGGACAATCGGGTTTAAAGGACCACTCATTCTTCCTATTAGTCCGTTGATGAGAAGTTTGTACATATCATCGTCTTCAATGACTATAGGCTTTGATACATGGCGTATTGTATAAGAAAAAAGTTATGCCTTAATGTATTGTATAAGAAAAAAGTTATGCCTTAATCTCGACGTGTACACAAGCATAGTTGGTAGTTACAATGGAGAAGAAAAAAACTTTCGCTAAGGATCTGTGTAACATGTAATATTTTATTTGAAGTGGAGAATGTAACTCAATAAATCACTTTCGCTATGGGCTCGTTGAGCTGTTCTCAGCAACGCGACATCCTATCTTTTATGCAAAAGTTTGAGATTCAGAAAGATGGTCGGGTTTGGGAGGAATAGAGAAAGCCAAGGGAGATAACTCTACGCTCAATTTTATGCTGATATCATTGTTGCAATCTGAATAACATCAAGGGATTTAGATTTGAGGCATTTCTTTTTCTGTTTAGATATGCATTATTTATTCATTTATTTTGTACTTGCTTCTTTTCTGCATCTTGTTGTCCCCAATGAAAACATACACACACACACACACACGATAGTACGAGGGATACTAGCCAATTCCCTCTATACCAGTATGAATAAATAAAATGTAGACAATAAAAAATATATCTAAAAATTCATGAATTACATCATGTTTTATAATATATATATTTTTTTTTTGTTTCGTTTTGGGGTTTTTCTTTTTACTTATTGTGTTATAAGACTAAGAGTATATATGAATCTACCTTCTCATAAATATCTTTGGGGAGACGATTTCTGTTTTGTTTTTTTTTGTTTTTTTTTGGGGGGGGGTTGTCGTCCTTTTTCGTGGTTTTCTTATTTATTTATTTATTTATTTATTTTGAAGTATATTCCTTTCTTTTTATTTCTCTCCCCATTAATGTCCTGGCTGGATCGTTCTTGCCTCATCAAGAAAATCATCCAAGATAATAGACATTGTCCTTCTCCTCAAACATCACAAAAACAAAGAATAACATAAATAAAATAAAAACTGAAAACAAGCTTCTCGTGAAATTTAATCTGAATGTTGTCCATTCAGCCAAATAGTTATTTGATTTTCGTCTTTTTTTTTAAGGGAGATGGGGGTATTTATTTTTGTTTGTTGCTTTGTTTTTAATTTATTTATCACCGCCATAAATAAAACCTCCTGACGCTCACCTTTGCAAGAAATAAAAAAATAAGAACAAAAATTTTTAAAAAAATTACTCTCTTCCAATTACTGTTTTTTTATTATTATTATTATTATTCTTTTTTGTTACCTTAATTCGTTTTTCCCCTCCTCCTTCTTCTTTTAGATCGGCTACTCTGTCCACATAAAACATTTCTGGGGCTTTCTCCCCCAGTTCAAAGATAACATCAACGGAATCATCCATCTCCTGATTTTTACCATTCCAACTTTGATCGCTGGATTCTCCTTCTCAGAATAATTCCTTTCTGCGTGACTTACCAAAAAGTCTTTGGGTTTTTTTTCTCCCTAATCGTCAGACATGCCATTTTCTTATGTTCCTTTCATGACACTGAAAACTGGTAAATAATTCTCCCCTATCTATCATGGGACTCTTTTTTTTTTACATGCATCTATCAATCTTATTCAAAGCTCATTAATATATCTCTTTGCTAGCATTCTGGTAGATCGATTTTTTAATACTAATGTTCAACCAATACAAGGCCCAAAAGCCACTCAAGACTTAGATAGATAGATAGATAGATAGATAGATAGATAGATAGATAGATAGATAGATAGATAGATAGATAGATAGATAGATAATGAAGAGGTTGGCATAGATAGATAGATAGATAGATAGATAGATAGATAGATAGATAGATAGATAGATAGATAGATAGATAGATAGATAATGAAGAGGTTGGAATAGATAGATATGAAGAGGTTGGCATAGATAGATAGATAGATAGATAGATAGATAGATAGATAGATAGATAGATAGATAGATGGATAGATTGATTTGGAAATACAGACATTGATAAATTGATTGATATGAACAGCCTGTGAAAAGTAGATAGATAGATGACAACAAACAGCCATGGATAGATATAGACATATTGAGATTAACAAGAACATATTGAGATAGATAGAAATTAACTACGAAAGCAACAGATTGATGAAGACCAATTGATAAAAACCAACATGGATGTGATCGGATGTCCTCTGAAAAATAACAAGTTAAGATATATAGCATATTAAACAAACTTTCTTTTATTATCTCCCTTTGATGCCCTCTCCTGTTCTTTAGCCCCATGACACGAATCAACATCCAAACAGTTTTCAATCTGTATCAGTTTCTTTGCTTTCTCCCCTTAACAAGGACTATTTCATTTCTGGAGGCCATATCAGTTAAATAACATTATTCCAATGAAGTTTTAGATCATGCTAGTTTTAAGATGGCATGTGTGCCAATGGTTCGGTAATGATTTCTCATGCTCATAAAAACCAAGGACTTTTTTTCTTTCTTTCAGGCTATTATGTTGCCATAAAATCTACAAATGAAATGAGCTTGCTAGAAAATTACTTGATATCATTGTCCGCTTGGTGTTGTCCTCCCTGCTTGATCTTTGTTGGTTCGTATGGCCAAATCCTACTGACCAGACATTGAGATATAATTTTCATCAATGACTCATTCGATCTGTTTTGACTTATTTGCTTTACATTTTTGAGACCTACATCGCAGATGAGATTGATGTGTGAAGAAGTGAAAGTACGCAATCAAAATCTTATAGACGGTTCTTGCTTGCTTGATTGATTGGGAAAATAGAACTTTGTTTGCTGTGACGTTTTTCGTGGACGAGCGGTAAAGCTAACTGGATCAATCGGAGATTTCCCTTGCACCGGGGAAGATATTTTCTTTACTAAGATTTCTTGGATGCGCAGACCAATAGATGTAACACACACTGTTTAGTAAATAAACGAAGTATACACTATAATAATGTTTGAAGCAATATATATATTTGTAAGTGGGTAGGTAATGTTGGTTGTTTATTATTTTTACCGTTGTTATTATTTGTTGACTAATGACAGAAATTAAAATGCATAAACGTACAAGGATAACAACAATACAAAAGCTGAGACATATGCTAACATAAATAACAAGAATTTGTATTTTATTTTTGTGATATGAATGGTATGTGTGTGTAAAAATGCTCTCAGCGTCTCTTTTGTCTAAAAGTCAGTGCTTACGTGGTTTGGTTCCGAAAATTTCGTTTGTGAGGATGCGTTTGAAATCGTCTGTTTTCGATCTTTCCGGAGCGCTGGCTAGATATGTATTTCTGTACTACTACTTGTCTACTGGTCTACTGACTACTGCTGCAGGTACCCTAGTCTACACTACTCTACTGGCTCTCTTGTGGCGGAAGGATCGTTTTTGTAATAATGAGGGTTAGCATGATGAAATATCCTTCTTTTCTATAATCATTGATGGCAAGATTATTTTTAGAATGATGAAATACCCTTCTTTTTTATCATTACTGATGGCAAAGTTATTTTCAGAATGATGACATATCATCATCATTCTGGACCATAACATATTATGTCATGTGCCTAATTAAATAATTAAAACAAGTGTTGCCTACTTATTTTTAATAGGATCCTTTCATAATTACGAACAAGTTTCCTAGTATCCTTATTAAAGGAAGAAAGAAAATTACTATGTTGATGCATATTCATTTTATTCCGAGTACTTTCGACATTAGCACAATGTCATCATCAGGGTCTTGTTTTTTCTAAGATAAAATTGTTGTGTTCATCTGAAAATTAAATTTTTACTTGTGAAGTTTAAAACGTTAAGGTCTTGTACTGTATGATTTTTAAATTTTATGATTTAAACTTCAAGAGAGGTAACTAAGTTATTGAAATATCGAAACATTATATATATATATATATGTATGTGTGTGTGTGCGTGCGCGCGTCTCTCTCTCTCTCTCTCTCTCTCTCTCTCTCTCTATATATATATATATATATATATATATATATATATATATATATATATATATATATTATTTCCCGATACGGTGTATTTGTGAAGGAACATAATGAATAAAAAGAAACAACAGGAAAAATTATTCTTAGCCGACGCGTTTTGTCCTCTGGGGGACATTATCACGCAAATAATGTCCCTCGGGGGACGAAATGCGTCAGCTAAGAATAGTTTTTCCTCTTGTCTTTTTATTCATATATATATATATATATATATATATATATATATATATTGTGGCTTTTTTGTATGCCTCTGAAGTCTTTATACACTAGCTATTTTAGGCAGTGTTTATCCTTCGTGTCCTCAAAAGGACGGTTATTCCCTTGACACCGTTATTACTGTATACACTTTCGACTCCCTCGGCAATGTTTATTGTTTTAAATAACGCACTAGATAATATCATATGTTTATTCAAAGTTTTTTTTCTTTTATAGCTCAGTGATGTTTTTATAACAATCTGCATACAAAATTTCTGTTCATAATTATTTATAAAATGCTAAACGATAACTATTACATTGATTTTGATCATTTTGTATTTTTTATAAATTTTTGAATAAATAGATTTCTTTTCAAATTTATTTCTTTATAAAATGGTAAATAATAAATATCACATTATATATATGGTCTACAGATTTTTTTTTTTAAATGAATAAACATGGTTGGTTGGTTGTTTTGTTTTATGGCATATCAACATAAGTGGGTCATTTAATGCCATCAAAATTTTTAAAATAGATACATAGCGGTAGTTTGGCATAAAAAGGTGTGTATGTATACATATTTATTTTTAAGCATTTTTCAATTACTCATATTTTTTAGTACAATCGCATATATTGCTGGTAATATTTTTTTCAAAAACGTATTGCTGGTAATAATTTTTTTCAAAGTATTTCTGGTATTAAAACCTATTTTTACCTCAGTTTCGGGGTTAACTATTTGGCCATAGCTGGGACTCTAACAAGTGCTACCACCCCGGGTCTGGGTGAACCTGGGAACACCAGCAATTAAGAGGTGGTTACACACTCCTCGAAATCTCCTTATCATAGGCCTTGCCGTTGGACGTAGTTTATTGCCTTACCCTGGACGCGGATGTAGTTTATATAGTTTATCCCGGGACGCCCCATCGCGTGGGTGGTCTTACCCCTCTGTAGAGTTGCAGTCAGCGTATTCTACAGCCCCAGCTGACAGGGCGTAAAATAAACATGGCTGAGTGAGTCAAAAGTGTATTCGTTAATAACGATGTTAAACGAATAATCCATCCTTTTGTCTCCCTTTTTTTCGAGCACGAAGGTTAAACATCGCCCTACGTGATGTCTGTCCTCCTTTATGGCAGCGTATGCTGGACGGTCTCCTCAAAGATGAACAAAAGAGGCAAAGGAGATACGGTTCTACAGAAGGATGCTAGGAATATCATGGACCGAATATGTGACCAATGATGAGGTTTTGGAGAGGATGCAAACAAGGAGGAAGCTTATACTTAACATCAGGAAGAGGCAGCTTAAATTTCTGGGACACGTAATGAGAAAGGAGAGCTTGGAGAATCCGATACACATAGGGCGGATAGCGGGAAAGAGCGACAAGAGAAAGAAACGCATGCCAAGCGGGCTTAAGCAAGTGGATGACAGAACTTATTGAGAACTACAAGGGATAGGAAGAAGTGGAGGGTCAAGATCGCCTACGTCCTGAAGGAACACGGCATATTCAATAAGAACTCAGACTAAAACTATTTTACAGACCCCAACTGAAATAATATCAGTCTACAAAAACGAAAGAAGAGAAGAAAGAAAGGAAAATTTCAAATCCCTAGTTCTACAATACTTTGGCCAATCGAGCTTTATCTGATTACTCCAAGAGTTAATGGCAATATGTCAGATTATTTCTATGAAGCAAGCGCCAAAGGTGAACAGGTTTTACTGGACAATGGCTTGCTTCTTCAGCCTCTTTAAGATGTTACTGGCCGTCAAGTAACGGAGAAAAATCAGAAAGGATCCGACTTAGTTGAGCCGCATTCTTCTGGGTGTAAACCGGCAGTAGGGTCAATCGGCGATATGAGCAAAAGTGGACGTCAGGTCAGTTAGGGCAACATCGCCTTCTTTAAGAGCGATAAGCTTTTGCTTGAAACTAAGAGCAGGTAACTGGTTGACTCAGTTCGGGAGAAGAAAATAGCAGAAAGAAACAGAATTATATTTGCACTTCTCTTTCTTTCTTCTTCGTTATTTTTCTCTCTGGAGACACTCGAAGAAGGGTATTTTAAGGATTGTATTTGTAGGATTGCGTAGATTCAAGTACATTAAGTAATGGCCTAAGGTTAAAACATGTCCATGAAAGAAAATATATAAATATATCGGAGTTAATTCCCGTAAAGTTGTGTCGGTCCTGTTTCGAAAGCGAGGCTTAAAGAACTCGAAATATATACGAGGGTGCAATGCAAAAGCAAAAGATGCCTTTCAAAAGCTAAACAACTTATCAAGAAACGGGAAGATTTTCGTTAGAACAGCACCGAAATGTTATGTAATATTAATTCTACAGGAACGCCTACAGAAGATAGCAAAGGAAAGCGTGAAGAAAGGACTAAACATCAATTATAAGAAGATAGTATATATATAGTTGTCAGCAAAAACAACAAAAAAAAACAGCCCAAAATGCTAACTAAGAATTGGAGATATCAAGATGAAGCAAGTACAAAAATTAAAATATCTAGGAAATGTTTTAACAGAGGACGAAAAATGCGTCACTGAAATCCGAAGGCGTATGGAAATACCAAAGATGTCTTCGAAAAGCTAAGCAAAGTATTAAGAAACAGGAAAATTTTGTTAGAAACCAAAAAAAAAGTAGTACTCAACTGTTACTTAATATCAGTTTTCCTATATGGCAGCAAATACGGGACAGTTTCCTCATAGATGAAGAAGAGGCTTGAAGCAAGGCTTGATGTTGGGACTACCATAGACCGAACATGAGATCAACAAGGAAGTTTTAAGGATAAGAAAAACAAAAGGGACACTTATACTTAGAATACGAAGAAAAAGTATTTGGGTTACAGAATAAGGAAAGAGGACTTAGAAAATTTGTTACTCACAAGACATATTAAAAGTAAGATAGGCAAGAGGGAAACACCGACTAGTCTACCTAATAGGTTTGTTTAAATGAACGGCAAAAGAGATACTGGAAATGATAGTAACGAGACAAATATTGATCAGAGCTATCACGGACAGGATGCTGTGGAAAGTAATGGTCGCCCATGTACAGAAGAGACATAGCATATAAAAAAGAAGTCCTGTTAAGAATGCTTGACTCATGAATTTCATAGCCGCCATGATAATCGGAGTCACCCCATGCAAGGTAGTAAAGCCACTAAGACACAAGGTGTGGAGGAATTAGGAATCGCTCTTTTTCCCGCTCATTATTAATAATTCTGTTCCTTTAAATGCTGAATTTGAATGCAGTGTCAATCGCTATCTACTGTCCTAGATAGCGATTGACACTGCATTTAAATTCTTGTAGATTACTTGGGATAGAGTTGCACAAGCGAGAAAATAAACTTAAATAGAACTTACGGCAACATCTGGCCAGGTCAACTGTAGATTGATGATAGATTGACGCAAATCTAGTATAGTGCTTAAATTTATAAAGTCTAGGTACTATAGGGAAGAGCTCATCCGAACAATTACCATGAACGTATTTACAGAAAAGACACAGAGAGGCAGCCTTACGGCGGTGGGTAAGTGACTGAAGACGCAATGAAAAGCAGAGTCTCTCAGATGATTAATGAAGAGAAGGGTGTTACAACAATATTTTAAAAAATAATTTCTGAAAATTGTATGACTCGGCAAGGTGAAGCATAAAAATTAAAAAAGAATCCTTAAGTTTGCTCCATTTTTTTTTTTTTTTTTTACATACACTGCTCTCTATAAGTGCAGAAAATGAAAACAGAGACGAGAGTTCAAATTCCGGCCCAGTCTCTTGTATTGACTTTCGCACTAATGCCATTCGAAAAGGTACAGCGACATCACTTCTCTCTACACCCAGCTATGGATTTCAAATGACATGTATACTAATCTCCGTAGCCTTGGTTGTCAACCATTCTAGAAAGATAATTCTGAATTCAGGAATATGGAGAAGACAACAGGAAACCACTCTACCGTCTTTCCAAAGAAGGCATGACGATTCGCGGATAATACTGAAAAGGAATTTGTGGAGAGCTATGATTGCCTATAATCCCAGCACTACTCGGCGCAAAGAGTGACAAGGGAGATAACTCTGCAGATCACGTGTTCATGTTTTCCTTCTGACAGACTTCATAATTGATCTCAGGCCTGTGAGAGAGCAGATGAACTGTTCACGGATGTGTTAATTTTTTTTTTTTTTCATTTTCTAATTAGCGATTGAAAGAAGGTTTATAGTATTTACATATCTTCTTTCATGAATATTTTTTAGCTTCAAACAGTTGATATGTTTCTAAGAAAAGAATATATCCATATAAAGCTCAAAGTTTGTGCGTGTATGTCCGTTCTAAATCCTAAAGATTAAATATACAAAAAGTTAGTTCCCTGTCCGTATGTACAAATATGACGCAGAACTGTCCTCAGATAAATGCAGTTTAATATTTATTGTTGAACCGTTCACCCAAAAAACAAATACGCCACACGGCCTAAAATGAGTAAACCGGAAGTCTAGCCAAGATTATTTTCTTTATAAACTTAGCTAATAAGGGAGTGCGGCTGGTGTAATGGATATTTGAGAGGAGTTCGAATTCTTTCGGGTTTGTTACATTCATTTGCGCACAAATACCCTTTGAAAAAGTATGAATCTATCTCTTCTCTCCACAACTATGAGTTTGACAGCAGGACAGACTTGGTCCTATAGCCTTCGTTGTCAACCAGTCTTCCGCAGAAAGAAACGGCAGCATACTGCGAGAAAAAAATCTTCTGCCTAGTCAGTCATGAATCGAAAAAGACATGATCGCCCAAGCGCGTATCACGTATGACTCATTGACTGAATAATAAGGGGTGTAAGACAAAGACATGTCGTCTTCGACCTTTTCAGCAAGGCAATACTGAGAGAATTAGTAGTCCTACCAGAATTCGTTATTAACGACTATAGGCCTAAAAATATTAGACATGCCGATGACACCGTGTTGATAGTAGACACAGAAAGAAAACTACAAGACAACTCTACAATACAATCCCTAAAAACGTCAGTTATGTCTCATGAGTGATAGACGATTAGTCGATCATGTATATTTCGATACATGACTGACGAGGCAGATTTTTCCCCGCGGTAGGTTGCCATTTCTTTTTTCTGTAAACCAGGTGCCATCCAAGGCTATAGAATCCGGTCTGTCCTGCTATTTACCCATAGCTGGAGGGAGAAGAAGAGGATTCATATCTTTTCTCAAGGGTATTAGTACAATGGATTCGTCTGGAATTCGAACTCTGATCTCCGATACCTCAATCCAAGCCGCTATCCTTTACTCCACCGTGCCTCCTAAAAGCGTAGAAACAAATAAAGGAAACGAAAGGAAATGAGAGAAAATAACAAAACCTAATATTTCTTCTTTCTTTCCTACTATTGCTTTCTTTCTTGTTTCATCGAACGCTCCTCCTCTTGAAAAGACACCCAACCGACCTTGAAACACACGCACTTTTGTGTTCGGCCTAAAAAAAATGTTCGTCTAAATCGTGACGAAGCATTTCAACGATTTCGATAGCATATCTATCCTGCTTGTCGTAAGATTTTATTCAGTCACATAGCTCGATTTTGTCAGCCGTCGTAGAAATCACAGAACCGTTTCTGTAGAACGTTACAAAACATTGCAAAGCAGTTAAACACGGGTAGATAAAACGCAGCCTGTTGGCATCCTGGCTTAGGAGTCTGTGTTACCAATGAACGTCACATTTATGTATATTATTTTTCAACGGTATAATCACAGTGCGTTCAGCTCAGGAAGTTTCCGCTGCTACTTTACGTATTTGTTTCCTAATTTACAGACTCATTATTTGGCCGATATTTTTACTTTCACTTTCACTTTCACTTTCACTTTTGTTAGCCAATCAGTAAGCTCGCTTTTTCCTTCTACTTGTCACATGCTTCAGCTTGGATTGTTTGATTTATTGATTAATGGATGCAATTCATTCACTATTTCTTGGCAATGAAAACAGTGTTGAGCTGGTGCACACAAACAGCGGTCAAGGTTAGATTTTGTGTAAGGGTAGCTACAAGCTTGATGAAACTTTTTTTTTTTAGCTTCAGTCTCTTTTCAAATTTGCTCTTTGATCTGATTTAATAGAAAACTTTTGTTTGAATATTACAGGTGCATAATCAATTAATCAAACAGGAATCTGGTTTTTCCTTCTATAAAAGTAGTTACTTTATTTGATATAACTTAAGGTAATATTTTCTTTTAAGTTAGCTTTTATTAATCTTGCGTATAACTGTTTGAATGTTTACACAGTCACAAATACCAGATATAAGTTATCCCCCTTGAATGCAATAAATCGCAGTAATACAGACATATTTACACAGGTAAAAGGCAATATGTATCCTCATATTTGCTGACTTCTGGTTTCTAGTGTAATATTAACAGGATCGGATAAGAATACGAGTCTACATTTTCCTAATGTACAAAAACATTTATTCGTTCTGGATACCGTCAATCCAACGTCGACCGAATCAAGGGTATGTTGTTTCAGGTCTCTCTACGAAAATTCGATCTTCTTGAGAAAGTTTGAGGGATTATTCCTATTCTCACGTAGGTGTGTGTATATCCTATTTTCAGATGTATTCACTTGTGTGTGAGTGTACCCACCGACGGCATTTGAGTCCCGACTGTGCACTTGGTCGCTATGAGGACACCTTCAAACTCAATACTCTGAGCTTTCGAAGTTGATGTTCTGAGGTTACAACGAGTACAAAACTTAGTTTGGCATCTCTTATGGTCACCCAGCTCATATGGAGGTCATTACAGATCTGTGCTTGTGATATCAATGTTTTTGATGCGCATTAAATTCAATTAAGACGTTTGGTATTTCCTGGAATTAATTACATACTTCACTATTGGAATGATTAATCTCCGTGGTTACAAAATGAACAGATTTCTAGCGTTATTTCCAGACATCTTTTATCATTAACAAAATTCTCAAAGAGAAGTGAGATAGATAGAGAGAGAGAGAGAGAGAGAGAGATAAAGAAAAGACTGGTTTACATAGATAGATATAAAGAACAGAATAGTTTAGATAGATAGATAGATAGATAGATAGATAGATAGATAGATAGATAGATATAAAGAACAGAATAGTTTAGATAGATAGATAGATAGATAGATAGATAGATAATGAAGAAAATGAGATAGATAGATAGATAGATAGATAGATAGATAGATAATGAAGATAATGAGATAGATATTTATATTTACATATGCTCTATTCCTAATATAGAGCACATTAACTCATAAATATAGCATATCTTAAAACTATATTTTTTATCATATATATATATATATATATATATATATATATATATATATATATATATATATATATATATGCTTTATTTTAGTTACAAATAGCCAACTATCTTGTATGGTGTTTTTCACTGTCTATCATTGCTACTGACGCCTTCTTTTACTACTTACCTCTTATCGTTATTTTGGATCCAAGAATAAAATTGTCAGTTTCATTGAACTTTTTGCAGCTTCAGTTTTATTATAGCAAGATACACAATCAGCTAATAACACAGTGACTGAAACATATGTACTTATAACTTCATTGCTTAAGATACATTACCTTTCTTTACATTGTTTCATCTTTACTTACTTATTTACACGTTTTTTTCCTTTCCTTTTTTAGCCATTTGTTCGCAACAATCTACCATCATAATAGCTAGCTTTTTATTGGTCAAGAAATTAAACAACACACATAATAAGGAAAAATAGCGAAGGCAATAAAGAAAATTTCTAAGAACAATAAGAGTAGGAAGTATGCGAAAAAAACAAAACAAGGGAAATGTAGAATGGTAGGACAAGTTAAAAGAATTAGTCTACATTATATATGCATAAAAACTGGCAACTTTCCTATAATCAGGAAGAACACAAGAGAAAACTGATGTAGCTTTTCTGCTTCGCCTATTTTCGACACAGGTTTTTCTTCCTCAGGAAATAGACGTAAAAAATAAATTGCAACCACAATCACTACCGAAATAGATAGATAGATAGATAGATAGATAGATAGATAGATAATGGAGAGACTGAGATAGATAGATAGATAGATAGATAGATAGATAGATAGATAGATAGATAGATAAATGAAGGAAATGAGATATACGAAAAGATAGGTAAATAAAAAAAATATGAGATAGATAATAAAGAAAATGGGATAGATAGATAGAGAGAGAGAGAGAGAGAGATAATGAAGAGAATTAAATAGATATTTATATTTACATAAGCTAGAATGAAAAAACGCGATAGATGATGAAGAGAATGCGATAGATATCTAGATTTACATACGCTCTATTTCTAATATTGAGCACTTTAACTCACAAGTATAGCTTACCTTAAAACTATATATATATATATATATATATATATATATATATATATATATATATATATATATATATATATATATGATTTATTTTAGTTTCAAATAGCCAATTATCTTGTACGGTGCTTCTTACTATCTATCATTGCTACTGACGCCTCTGACGATATATATATATATATATATATATATATATATATATATATATAAAGCTCAAATTTTGTGTGTCCGCTCTAAATCCTGAATATTAATTAAATACACATAAAGTTGTTGTTTCTCTGTTCGTCTGTGCAAATATATAGAATCTATCTCACTTGTTGGCTCTCGTGACATATGAGGACTTCCTTACTTTCCTCGATTCAGCAGTAGTAGCAACGGAATTAATCAGCAGAGTACAATCGGAAGTCCCGAAAGTCATAGGAGACCTAACAGTGCCCTATCCAGCCTCTTTCCCATTTTTTTCATTTCTGTCGCCTCTACCTTCACGGCCTGCTCTTTTTGTCCCTTTGCCTTTTCAGCGGCCACAAGCTTCAAGACTTGCTTGATGGGCTACACAGACCTTGCAGCAGAAGACAAGACCTGTCTTAGCAGCTTCACTCCAGATTTCTCCTTCCTCCAGTGGGAACATGCGGATTTATCACTCTTTGAGATATCTACCAAAAGACAAACTACACACAGCCCTTGCTGCAGAAGACTCGCAACAGTCCAAGCAGGTTCACACCCAGATTTCTCGTCCCTCCAGTGGGAACATGCGGATTTATCTGCCTACCAAAAAATAAACTATTTTGTATTCGCTTTCAACCAGAAATAACACTGTCAAGCACTCACTTCGTGCATTAGATCTTGTTCATTCCACTCTCACTACCGGGAGCTCACCGAGAGCTCACCGAGAGCTCACCGAGAGCACCCACACGCAACTGTGAACAATCCCTACAAATACTACGCAATAATGAATCCTGGAAGGACTTCAAATCCTCTCAGGATCACAAAACTGTACTTAAGTAAATACGGTTTAATATTTATTGATGAAAACAAAAGCGACACAAGATAACATATTCCCGCGTATTTTCAACCAAGTTAAAAGTTTTCTCGTTCCTCCAGTGGGAACTAAAATAATGGAAAAGAAAGAAACTGGTCAGCATTACATAGTCACTAAAATTTCAGAATTGCTGTATTAAATCATAACCCGTTACATATTTACAATTTTGCCGCAGGTTGGAGAATACTAAAAGCAACTTTAAAAATCTGTGTTGAAATAAATATTGACAATGAAGAAAAGAATTTTTTACAAGAAACATAGGAAAATTTTAGGAAACTTACAATCATGCCTACAAGTAGTGATTTTCCAAGATGTGGCACAAGGCCGGAAGTATGGGGCACCCAGTGAGGACGAACTCACTACTCAGTCATAATTGTTCTAGCGAGATAAGCTTGCTAACCATTACACCACCTCGAGGTGCACTTTATCATGCCTACAAGTATGTGTCGTAATATCTTAAGGAAAAATAGAGATTCTTCATTATTGCAAATAACTAATTTTCACATAACGTAAAAATGTGACATCAAATAAATGTTATATTATTTATATCGACTAGCATGTGTCCTATATCTTGTTAAATAATCTATAAAGAATAGTTATTTTGAATATCTCGACTGCTTTTTATTCACGACCCTTTCAGAATTCTTTCTGCAAAACAGCATCTTCCCGGAGATCTGTATACCCACTACAATCCAAAATTTGCTCCCTAAAGCAAAAGTCACCATTGAAACGGGAGAGGTTTCAGAACAGGGACAAGATTAAAGAGAATGAAACCACACTGCTGATGGCAATCCCAAAATATGATTTTCTTTTGAGAAACGGAAAAGACGCTGGAATAGTAGCATGAGGTCTTAAGGATAATACATTTTTTATGAAACTAAGAAGTCATTGCCCTAGGTAGACTACATTTTCATTAATATTAAATGGCAGGGCGCTTTCCGCCCAGAGGTTTTATACTTGTGTAAGAGCCTAATATGATTAATAAGCCTTAACATGGTTCCATTGAAGCAAAAGATTCCGGTTCTTTGTGGACTAAAAGAAGAAAAGAAGCTTGCATGCTAAACAGCGTCAAGACAACGAATGTACATTTTCTTCTTTTACAAAGGGCATCTTATGCAATGCACTCAGTCTAGACTTAGGTTTAAGTGTTATAGTAACATTGGGTAAGCCAGACGTTAATTAAAAGAAATGTTGAGTTGTAGTAATAAAATCATTTGACGAATTCTGCACACAAAATGTTAAGAAGGATGCCATTGGTTAGCACAGAAACAATTTGTGCTACGTTGTCCCTGTCAGTAAAAGGATGGAGGGGGGAATGAAAATGCTCCGTTAACTGATAACTTTTTGCGGTTCTGGTCAGAGATAGAAATACGCTTTGAAAATATGCACGAAATATTTTAAGTATTCAAGGGCAACTAACTCTTGACCGACTCCCAAATAATACGATTAATAATATCGTTGAATCATAGAACGTCTTTAGATGTTTACTTGAAATGAGCTTAATCTGTTGCCTATCACTCTCCATTTACATATAGATGTGCAAGACCCAGTTTAATTCAGTACAAACCCAACTGCGTACAAACAAAAAAGCCGCGTAATGACACAGCTGAATATTGTCGATAATATATTACATGTAATAACATATAATTAATGTAGTCTGTTGTGTGCCATGCATGATACACGCTTAGACGATAATGTATCTTTCGATATATGACTGACTAGGCAGATTTTTTTTCTCGCAGTAGGTTGCCATTTCGTTCTGTGGTAGAGCAGTTGCTATCCAGAACCCTGTCTGTCCTGCTATTTACCTATAGATGGGGTGGGGAAAAAAAGGGATTCATACCTTTGACAGTCGCGAATGTAATGGATTCGAGTGGTATTCGAACTCGGCTCTCCGATTCTTTAACCCGAGCCGCTATCCATTACTCCACCGTATATCTATAATTAATGCAAGCGTTTAATATGATTAATAAATATTTATATTTAATGGAACGAATTTGGCTATTTTACAAAGAGCATTGTATTCAGGGCTTAAATTTAAGTTGTATGGTATTATTGGGTAAGCCAGACGTTGATTACGAAATGTGTGTCGTGTCATAATAATAGAATCAGTTGTCCAGTTCTGCATATAAATTCTTAAGAAGATTGCCGTACGATATCACAGGAATGTCTTGTGGTCTGTTGTTCCTAACAGAGAAAAGGTAGCAAAAATGAAAATTCTTCGTTACCTGATAACTTTTTGCGGTTCTGGGCGGGGGGACAGAGAAAGAAAAGGAATCTAAGCGTAGCGTTGCTTTATATATATTTTTTTGGAATCATAATCAGCACCATTATCTGTCTCGGATGTAGTCGAAGGTTCGCTGCGCAGCTGAACACGTGACTTACCTTTCTCCTTATATCTCGGTTTAATGCCAATGTCTGTGAATTATATTCCAGTTCAATCGGTGAGACCCAACATTTGTTTCTCTCTACCACGTTTTTTGGTACCCAAAATGGTACCTAAAATTATGGCAGTGAAAAGAGGGTTGACTTTAATGAAATGTCCATGACATTCCGTCTTTATATTCTTGATGGTGGTTATGAGATCTTCCAACGGTCCTCTTGATTGATGGTGATTCAAACTGTCTCAATTATGATGCTGTCTACGCAGGAGACGCCTGGAATGGTTCTGTAGCATCATATTTCGAATGCTTGGATTCTACGCAGTCGTTCTTCTGTTAATGTCCAAAATTCGCAGATGTACAGGAAATTTAGAAGGTCAGTACACGCAGAATCTCAGTCTTTGATTATATTAGGTTGGTGCAAAAATAATGTCGTTTTTTGACGTTACAAAATACGACATTATTTTTGCACCAACCTAATAGTTTTGTGTCAGCATCCATTGTGCTACTCTTGAAATCATCTCTATTCCGTGGCTCTCTTCATTGATAATCAAGCCAAGATATTTGAATCGGCTCACCACTTTAAGCTCCTGGTCACCAACTTTTAACTTGTTTGAAAATATGCGGTTATATGTTAATTATTCAAGGGTAATTAACTCTTGACTGATACAACTTTTATACATGATTCAAAATCTTGGAACCAAATTTAAATGCAGAAAAATAGAATTTACTTCAACGTGTGTTTTTTTTAGACCTCCAGAGGGTAAACGAGACACGTCCTATGTCTAAGGCATCCTATGTCTAAAAGAGGAAAAAAGTTACTGCAGAGATGCAGGAGGAGATTATCTCCCTTTCAGGAGAAGGAAATCGCATTAAGTTCACCAATTGACGGGGATTCTAAGAAAGCGAGAATATTTCCAAAATCATTTCACCATTATAGGAATTAGCATATCTGTGATATACTAACAACTTAAATGGAATGAAAGTAAGGAATGACAAACATGCCTTGTTCTCAAGGAGATTTTTGCATCACTTTTTTTTTGCATACAAGAAATTATATATATATATATATATATATATATATATATATATATATATATATATATATATATATATATACATACATACATACATATTATGAAATGGACAAAGTCTGACAATTATTTTAAGACATTTTTTATGTTTATACATTCTTTTTATAGATACAAATATTTAAGTAAATGCTCTGTTTATAATAAACAGTATTAAACAACATTTACCGGCCTGAGAGGACGAATATTTTCTGTGAAAATTTCTCGGACATTCAGGCCGGTAAATGTTGTTTAATACTGTTTATTATAAACAGAGCATTTACTTAAATATCTGTATCTATAAAAAGAATGTATAAACATAAAAATGTCTTAAAATATATATATATATATATATATATATATATCAAATATGTGGTACAGTTTAATTTATATCACAATGAATCATTCATACAAAAAGTAAATTAGTAAAGTTAATGATATAAAATATGTGCGGGTGGTGTAATGGATAATGGCTCAGAATTGTTAATGGGAGAGCCGAGTTCTAATTCCAGTTATGTTCATTATATTCACTTCTTTTTTTTAATCATTACACCCCAAGTAAATCGATAATAATGGGAATGACAGAGAATAAGAAAACATGAGGAAGAACTAAATCGTAAACAGGAAACAAGAGCTACACCTCTATGCCACTTCAAAAGACAGGCAGACCTATCTACACCTATGGACAAATACACTTGGGAAAGGTATTAATACACCTCTTCTCCCCCAGCTATGTGTTAATTAGTAAGACTTGTATTACTAAATTATTACTTTCTCAAAAAAGCAATGTTACAATCTAAAAATATTTTCTGGCTTTAAATAAACTTCAAAGGGTTGATAAGCCATAAAAAATAAGCTAAAAAACGAATCAATCAATAAACCATCATATATGTAGTTTAGATGGCACATGGCCATGAATATAGAGAGAATATAGAAGGAACAAAGCATTGAACCCACTACCATTATAATAGCAAACTTGAGAACAAACCACAACTCATTCACAAAGTCTTCTAATTGTTATCATTAATATTATTATTCATATTCTTTCAAAAAAATATTTTGAATTGTGAATAAGTGTCCTGTAGCACAAAGTCTTTTCTTTTATTTAAAATTTATATTTAATTTTATTAAATTTTCTTTTTTTCATCTGTAAAGATTGGAAATTGGAGAACTTGATAGAATGTATCAGCCTGGGTCTTCTGAAGCCCCAGGGAAAGACTCTAAAACAGCGTTTCTTTGCTTATCATCCAACTCAGGAAAAATCAATTCCTATCATTTCCTTCTTTTATATCTGCTGCTTTAATCAATTTTCATGAAAATAGATCCCCCATTTTATTTTTCTTCATTCCATCTTTATAATTTCTTTTCTAATTTTCCTATTTTCCCCATTCAGAAAAGTTCCCTTTTCTACCTTATTAATACATCCACCACCATATTTTTTTTTATCTTTCTTCCTTCATATATATATATATATATATATATATATATATATATATATTTCACTTTCTTTTACGTTTTAATACTCTTCTTTTTGTCAATAGTCTGCTCTTGGCATTTCCGAATATATGAATCTGAACTTTTCTCTTTCAGTTTTTCATTCATTTTCATTATTAACATTTTGTATTTCAACTCTCTGAGGTTGAAGATCTTGCCTTTCTAGGGCAGAGGAACTTTTCAAGTGCTACAGTATAAAACTCAGATGTGCAGTACAACTGAGACCATGAGATAAAATAATTTTTTTACTTTTAAAAGAGATTAAGTTTTAAATGATTTAATTAAAAAAAGAAAAAAAAAAGAAATTGTTTTAAAATCCAAAAGTATTTGACATTCGCTACAAAATAAACAAGTATCAATCTAAAACAATAATTCTCAAAAAAGAGGCATTTGGCTCTGAGGTGCAAGAATAGAGAAAGTGAGAAACACACACACACACACACACACACATATATATATAATCATTCCATACCATGCAAGGCAATAAAGTCATTAAAATGCAAATGGTTACTGAGTGTTAGAGAATATTAAAAAAAAATCACTATCAAATACAGAACAATAAAAGAACAAGAATTAAGAAGACGGTCCCATGTCGTATGACCTGGATTATTTTCACTCACCATTTTGATTTGCTTGTCATAGACAATTGCAGGCTTGCTAGATTACTCTCAGTATTACATATCAAAATGTCCGCTCCCAAACCTGGCTAACAACTTACGAACAGTACTCTCAGATATGACGTCATCACCATAAATGGTGCATATCTTTTGTGCTGTTTGGACAGTGTTTTTTTTTCCCCCTTTCCATAAATAAAAGATCATGAAATGACGAGAAAGCAAATTATTTTCATTTTTAACATACAAACAGATCGTCAGGGAAAGTTAGCTACAGAGGCAAAGGGAAACGCATGCATTTCCCTTTGCCTCTGTAGCCAACTTCTGCACATGTAGGTTTGTCTGGCTCACTAGGTTTACCTAGGTCTGCTCTACGGTTGTATTGAGCTCTTTTGTTAGTTGTTTACTCGTATCGGGGTTTTTTCTTTGGGCTTCAAACCTGTATCTGTGCGATTTTTTTCGACAGACTTTCATGTTTGTAGCTCTTTCTTTTTTTAAAACCTTTTTTTTTCCCTCGAGATGGATTTGATTATTGGCAAATCAAAAATTCGAGGGTTTTCCAAAACGAGTATAGTTATCTATCTATCTATCTATCTATCTATATATATATATATATATATATATATATATATATATATATATATATATATATATATATATATGGATATGTTAAGCTACAAATTTTTAACCGAAGGTTTCAAATCACTCTCTCAATCATATAAAAGTTTCTAAGATACAGGCCGTGTTATATAATTAGAAGGTCTCCTCCTATCTCCCGACAAAAGGATTTCTACCTCAAGGCCACCAGCAATTTCCTGGGCTTGACTCGTCAGCCTTGTTTTGAATGAGATTTTGAACAAGATTTCGATCGGCCTTCGATAAATGCAGGAGAGTCAGAAATATGGCTGACTCAACAGGTTACATTTAACTAGACAGTCACCGAATTAGTGAATATTGCATATTTCATTTGTGCATTTGTGCCAAACCATTCTCAGTCTGTCACTTGCTTGTTTTCTTTCTTGCCTGCTTGTGAAACACGTTATCCTGTTTCAAGGCTATTGCTTGTGGACAGTCATTGATACAGCAGGCTGCAGGGTGTGTTTGCGAGGAATTCTAGCGAGAAGTGGTTATGGGCTTTGACAAGCAACGAAGCAAAAGAAAGTCTGCTGGTGCTATGGCGCCTGACCAATGTACCACTCTTTCATATATCTTATCTGGCATATCTTCACCAAATTACATTTGTATTTATGTCTACCTACCTAACTATTTATCTATCAAGGCAATGTTCACAATCTGTTCATTTGCATCACTCTCTGTCATTCTATTTATATCTGGTCATATTTATCTATCCATATATCTCAATTCTTATCTATCTATCTCAGTCTGTTAATTCTTATCTATCTATCTATCTATCTATCTATCTATCTATCTATCTATCTATCTATCTCAGTGT
>OZ010603.1:43589003-43591503 GCA_963932145.1 Acanthosepion lycidas
TGGTTTGTCAACATCTTGATGATGTCATATTTTCTTTTACATCTGATATCCATTTTAGCTGTTGCTGCTGTTGAAAGTCCTCAAGTGATGAGATTTCTATTATTTGGTACAGTTCTTTGTGATTCTGTAGCATCAGTCCACAAGATTCAAAGAAAGGTGGTCTTTTGCAAGATCCACAGGCTTCAATCACTCAAAGCCATTTTCAAACATTCATCTGAGAAAGCAGTTGTATACTACTGACAGTTTAGATATTTCTGAATGGGTTTGGAGACTTGCATGACATCCATATGTATGTCTCGATCTGACAGGGGTATTTAAGAACATGACTCAAGTTTCCAGTTTAATGTTTTGGTTGTGTAGTAATTGGAGGTGTTGTGCAAAACTACCTCTAATGCAGCCTATTCTATGTTCAATTTCTTTATGTCCAATAGTAAGTCACTTAAAAAATTAGATTTATCTGGACAATATAAAAATACTTCAGTATGTAAACTGTATATACTGCAGTATATTTATACTGTCAGCTCCCTTCAGCACATGGAACTACAACTTCCTATCTCTTATGGCCCTTAGCAGTTTTTCTTCATTTGCTAAAGCTCCCATTCGACCACACCCTGTTCCATCATCCATTCACACAAGCTCGTCAGGTCAGTGGCTCGTTGCCTTCCACCAACTCTCTTTCCCTCAACATAACCTGTGAGGGTTAAGTTTTCCAAGCCTTTCTTCCTCATTATGTATCTAATAAGTGTTATTTGTCTCTTCTATTCTTTCTGAGTATAAGTTTTCTGTTTGTGTTTTTGCATCTTTTTTTTAATCAATTCACCCCAAGCAAGACAATAATGCCACTAAGATCCAAGGGACTACTGGGAGTGAAAGAGAATGAAAAGACTTTAGAAAGAATCAGAAACCCAATCCTAAACACGAAACAAGGTAAACTTCTACTCCTCTATTCACTTCAAGGAAGGTGATAATGCCACTATGATGCAAGGGACTGCTGGGAGTGAAAGAGAATGAAAAGACTTTAGATGGAACCAGAAACCCAATCCAAACAGGAAACAATGGCTAAACCTCTACTCCTGTTCAAAAGACCGAGGAGAAGAGTGAACCAAACAAATGAGACTTTCTCATTGCTTCTTCACTCCATTGATGGAATTCTCAGTATCCTTCTGTAGAACCACTGACTCCAGTTGTCTCCTCATCTGTAGAATGATGGATATCACATAGCAATCACTCTTTTCTTTGTTTCTGATGAAATACACATAAACGAAATGATGAAGATACAATTCTATAAAGCAGTCAATAGCATTTTAAACCCTGAGTGAGGGAAAGGGAGGGGAAAAACCTAAATGGTTTCTAACAAGAGTAAAAATTTTGTATTGATACAGTTAATTTAGTTTTCAGTGTATTCTATTTACAATTCAGTAAAATCCAATTTAATCAGAATAAAGGAAAATCAAGAAGGAAAAAAAAGAAAGAAAATTGAATGAAAGAAAAGGCTCAGAAAAAGAAAGATAAAACATGTCCTGTGTAAAAACTATAAAAAAAAAAAGAAAAGAAAAAATACTGTAAGAAGACTGAAAAAAGAAAAAAGGGAAAAATCTGAAAAACACTAAGCAACTTAACGATGTACACATCATTACCCACTTGACTTCGAGTCTGTGAGAACCTCAACAAATCAATCATTACCAGTCAAGCGATTGCTTTCAACACATACACGCATAATAATACTACTATTAATATCATCCAGATCTCTGTCAGGTTTGACTTCTCCATTTTACCACCCGCGTATATTTAAACACGATGCATGCGTAAAAAGATGAGGAGAAGATGAACAAAAAAGGAGAGATAGGAACGAATATCAATATAAAATCTATTGAAAAGCATTCCAAGTGTGATGGTTGTCTCTACGTGTGGAATGGAGAGAAGAGGAAGTGTTGGGCGATATTATTCATCAGAAACCGTGTTTATTATTCAGTGTCTTTAATGAGCGCACTTTAAAGAACGTACGGACGTGGTTTCCGCTAGACGTTTGCCATGCTCGGCAATCATGTACATTCGATTCCAATTCAAATGGTCACACTTTTCATTCTACGGATGCGCATCATGTTATAATTGGACAAAGACAATCTCGTGACTGTCTTGTCGGATTTGAGGTCTCTAGCTTTAATTCTATATTAAAAAATCATTTGTTTTCTGTTTTTATTATATTATTTAAAGCATTGATTATTTGCTGTAGTTTTGTTAAATGATTTCTTCTTTCTCTTTTTCAGTCTTTCATATCCTTTCTTTCTTTCTTCATTCTTTCATATCCTTTTTTCTTTCTTTCTTTCGTTCTTTCTTCATTCTTTCATATCCTTTCTTTCTTTCTTTCTTTCTTTCTTCAGTCTTTCATATCCTTTCTATCTTTATTCCTTTCTTCTGTCTTTCATATACTTTCTTTCTTTAGTAGTTTTTCATAACCTTTCTTTCTTTCTTTAACTATCATATCCTTAATTTCTTTTTT
>OZ010603.1:43596503-43619217 GCA_963932145.1 Acanthosepion lycidas
AAAAAGAGGAAGAAATGCAATTTTTATTGACCCTTAAGGCAAAATTTCTCTTTTCATTTTTTCCAACTTTCCTAGAATTTTCTTTATTATATTTTCTTTATTTATTTTTAAATAATCTTTTATCTTTAAACTCTTGGTACTTTTCCAAATTTCACTTGGGGTGGAATTTACATTTCACCATCTTTTAAATTGTTATTGAATGGCTTAGTTTTTTTTACCTGGTCTCATATTGCTATCAGGATCATTTTTTAAAACACTTTGACATCATCATCATAATCCTGTTCATCTCTCTGACTGTAGAAATTTTTTAATATTAAAGTTTACCCGACACAAGGCTCGAAATCCACTCAAGGAAGAGGTTCTGATGAGTGAGGTGTGTGATCTGAGTGAACTAGGAGGAGGTAGAAAGTGAAGATTATGCTGATAAGTAAGATAGATAACAAATGACTCTTGACCTGAAGATATTGCTACAAATGACCTGGCAACCAGCTCCCTTCATCTCTTTCTGACCTGAAGCTTGTCACTCAACGTCATGCCTATCTATTCTTGGATATTGTCCTCCCATCTGTTTCCTTCCTTTTCTCCTTCTCACCATTCCTTAGTTTTTTTTCATATTGCTATCAAGATCGGTCTTTTCAAGATCGTCATTATTTGGTTGACCACAGAGGCGCCACTAATGACAAGCAGCTTTCTTCCTGCCTTGAAACTCTCTCAGAGCATCATACAATCTTGTCCCTAATTGTTCTGGGATATTCTCCACCCATCTCTTTCTCTTTTTCCCTCTTCTTCTTCTACCTTCCACCATATCTTACAAGATTATATTGGAAAGCCCTTCTGATACTCTTTTAGTTGATTTACCATACCAGCAGAGCTTAGAATAAACTGACTGCATCCCTGCAGAGTAATGAGACCCCCGCCCCAAAAATGTCCTCTTTTTGGATGGATACTTTTAGACTCAGGTATAAACCCAAGCTATGTTTACCTTCTTGGGTTTACTGTAAACTGGACCTATGTCTACCTTCCTGACTTCAGTGTAAACCGGAACTATGCCTACCTTTCTGATTTCAGTGTAAACTGGACCTGTGTCTATCTCGCTGGCTTCAGTGCAAACTGGACCTTTCTGACATCTGTGTAAACTGGATCTATGTGTACCTTTCTGACTTCAGTGCAAACTGGACCTTTCTGACATCTGTGTAAACTGGACCTATGTCTGCCTTTCTGACTTCAGTGTAAACTGAACCTATGTGTACCTTTCTGACTTCAGTGCAAACTGGACCTTCCTGACATCTGTGTAAACTGGACCTATGTCTATCTTTCTAACTTTGATTCAAACTGGACCATTCTAACGTCAGTGTAAACTGGACCTATGTCTACCTTTCTGACTTCAATGTAAATTTCTTTTTACTCTAGAATATAATTATATACAAATTTAATTTCTCATATTAACCATTTTTATTTAGGATTGTTTGCTGTCTTTTCACACACAAGAAAATAATTTGATTGCATGAAGGACTGGAGCTGATTCTCCCAGCTCTCAAAGCAACTATCAACAGAAGGGATGAAGGTCTTCTAACTTTTCAGTAGTCATATCCCGCCCCCAATGACTCCCAGTGCTGATAATAATTGTCTCTTCTATAATAATACTTTTTAGTTTTACTTAATAGATATTTCATATCATTTATCTGTAAATGTGCTCTGTGGCACATTAATTCTTAGATACTGTCTTAGATCAAATGTTAAGACATGGTAATTGTTCTGGTGAACTTTCGTCTATGGTAATTAGACTTTTTGAATTTAATTGCAATACTAGATTAGTGACAAAATCTCATCATTTTAAAGTTGAAACGACTAGATGTAACCATAAGTTCTATGTTAACATTTTCTTTTCTTAGTAACCCCCTGTAATCCATTGTGTCTCAGTAACCTTTTGTGACTTAGTGGATTGCTTGAGGTGTAATGATTAAAAAAAAATGTTTACCTTTTTGATTTTAGTATAAACTGGACTTATATCAACCTTTCTAAACTCAATATAAACTGGATTTAATTTTTTTTTTTACACTGAACATATGTCAACTTGTGTATCAATTCCATTTGAGTTTTATTTTATAAGACTTATACTTTACATTAAATAACCAAACAAGCATTAAGATTTTGTCAAATTAGCCAAGCAAAACGTTTTTCTTTCAAGTAACAAAATACTAGGTTGGCCAGAAAGTTCTGACTCACTTAGGAAACAGAAAGAAAACAATAAAATTTTATGGGGCAACAACAACATTAAGTTAGGTTAGCCAGAATGTCTTTACTCATTTGACGACCAGCCTCCATATACTGTGTTTGTTTGTTTCTTTTGTGCAGTTTGTTTCTCTTTGTGTAGGCCTCAACTAACAAATGAGTTTGGAAGAAAGTGAGTTTTGATTCATTACTGTTGCAATCAAAGACTTTCTACAAGAACTGCCATGAGGGAAATTGGCAATACTGAAGAAGGCACATTCAATCACCCGAAGGTCTCAAGAGGTACAGACATTTCAACTCTGTAGATCTTACCAATTTTGATCAACCATGTTCTGGCCGACCATCATCCTTTGGCAGAGAGGCTTTAGTGGCAGCATTGAAAGTTGAATCTTCTGCAAGCAGTCGTGATGTTGCGAAAGTTCTTCAATTGTCATCCCATCAGATTGTTCTGAACCAATTAAGCCCTACCCTGCCAATTATTTTAATTTTTTTCTGACAAATTTTATTTGCTTTTAATATAGTAACTAAGAAATGGTGGCATCTTGAAGAACCCAAACAATGGCTTACACTTCTACTTGGCATATGAGTTGACAATTGGACTCATTTCAAGTATAGAAGGGCATAAAAATTGATGTATAAACATGTCTGTAGCTGGTTTTTGGACATTATGTTTTGGATGCATTTATTTGTACATGTCTGAAAAAGACACATTCAGTAAAAACATATATACACGTCTATGCCAGGGAAGAGGTTGAGTGAGTCAGGACTTTCTGCTAATATCAGAACTGCTCCCTGAAAATTATGTTAAATGACACCTGCCTTTATTTGTAAAAATGTTGAGTTGAATAATGGCTGTGCAAATAAGGTAATGGGAAAATTAGCCATTTCCCAAAATAAAACATTTGGCATTCACTGACTGAGCAGTTAGTGTTACTATCAGATGATTATTTATAAAATTTATTAAATCTTTAACATTTTTTGAGGGAATCAAACTTTTTGAGTCCAATGTTATGGATCTTTTAACATTTTCTCTACTTTTTGTAGAGACTTGTGAATTTGATCGTAGAGAGAGGAAGTTGACAATATCCCTTAATTACCAACCAACCTGACCCCTGACAAAAATGTCAAGGTTATAAATCATCAGTTTAAATTTATTAGGCGTTGTTCTTTATGAAAATAAAAATAAAAGCAAATAGAATATTTTGATACAGAAATTTGTTCCGAATGATACGGCAAAAGCATTAAGCTCATTCCTTCTGGAGTACTCTCCACTTATTGTCTTATGTTGAAAATGGCTTGATCTAACATCTCTATCTTTTGACCTTTTCACCCAAGGATGATTTTGTCTAATAGTTTATATGTTCTTATTTTACTGCCAACAAAGTCCACCACCAAAAAAAAAAAAATAAAAAATCATAATTTAAAAGTAAAAACATATAAGAAGTGTAATAGTAAAAATAGCCGTTTCCATACAAGAAATATTTGACTTTCTTTAACTTAAAACTTTTTGTTATTACTGTCAGTTAAAATTTATAAAACCTTCTCTTAAAAGAGTTTTTCATGAAAATAGACTTTTTAAACTCAGTGTTATTCATCTTTTTATTACTAATAGCGGTTCACTTAAAACAATGTGTAAATTATTTTTCCTTCTGGTTACATAAAACAATCAATATTTACTTATATCTGAACCAAGTAAATGCTTACAGACTCAAGGAAATTATAAAATTAGCTGCTTCCATACAGGAAACATTTGGCATTCATTGACGGAAGAGATATCAAAACTACCCTTGATTAAAATTTATAAAATCTTTCTCTTGAGAGAGTTTTTCACCAAAATAGAGCTCTCAAGTTCACTGTTATTGATTTTTTTTTAAATTGTAAGCATTAAGACATTATTTTTAGTATTTGAGTCGCTGCTCTGTTTTATTTTAAATAATATTTATTATGTTTACCAGTCTGCACACTCAAGAAAACTTATCAAAACAAAAATGTGCCCTCTGAAAGAATTTGAACCTGTGTCCCTTGCAGTGTCTCACTCATATAGCATCAGAAATTAGCCTTGTGTTCACTGATATAAAAGCATACTTGACAGGAAATAAAAAATACACAAATAACAAGAAAAGCATGGTAAATTGTATGTTAATTTCATACAAATTATCTATATTTTTCTTGTGTGTATTGGTGTGCGTATTTTTTAGGTTACAATTTGTATCAGATATAATAAAACAGGACTAGAGTTACATGCAGAAATGGTGACCAAGACTTGGCTTATTCTCGACAGTTTGTCTTTGTCTGGCATGTAGATCACTGACAAGGTACTACTGTATAAAAGAGGATTTGCTGTCCTAAAACACAATTATATATATATATTTATATATATATATATATATATATATATATATATATATATACATATATATATATATATATATATATATATATATATATACTCTTTATTTCATCTAAAGGTTCTGGAAGCACTTTACATCGGGTCCCTTAAGCCTTCTTTGTGTAAACAACAAGAGTGTTTGTTGGGGCTCGCTGTCATTTGTCTCTAGTTCCTTTTGCTATTTTTTTTTTCTCCTCCCACAACTTCCTTTTATTGTACATTTTTCTGTGTTAATTTTAAATTAAATCTCTCGTTGAATCCTGAAAAGCAGGAGCGAAACCAGTTGCTTCACCCATAATAAGTTTTATACTTTTATTTCGATCATTAAATTTTGTACCTACAAAAATATCTTTAAATATATATATATATATATATATATATATATATATATATATATATATATATATATATATATTAGGGTGATGCAAAAATAATGACGTAATAATGTCATTTTTTGACGTATTTTTTAACGTCAAAAAACGACATTATTACGTCATTATTTTTGCACCAACCTAATATATATACATGGTATAACAATATATAATTTTGTATAATTGCATGTAGGACTTCAATTTGAGAGAAGGCAAGTGCATCATTCTGTCAAAAGAGACCCTTCTTTGTCGTCCCACAAGAAATTAGGTCATTAGCAACTTTGCATAATATTAGCGTAGTTGGACAAAATCAAGGAGGGACATCCAAATGTGTTGATACTCCATTCTGAGGTATCCGTATGTTTAGTATACTTATCATCCAGGCAAGTGATTTGTGACTTGTGATTATTAGTAGACCATTGTGGAGATGAGAGGTGTCTTCCATCAGGGTACATCATATGATACATGCGGTCGTGGTAGGAGGAAGGAAGGAAGAAAGGAAGGAAAAAAACAAAGGAAGGAATAAATGAATAAACGACAAAGCGTATACAGGAAAGAAAACAATGATAAATTCTAAGAAACCCTTATAGAGGAAAGAAATGCTGAATCTGAAATTTCGTCCCAAAAGAGAGTCGCTAATTTCTTTTGACCACACAATTGTTTTATGGTATGATAAAAGGGAGAATTTACTCCATAGTATTACAAGCCATATTACAGAGAGAAGTCAGACACATGTTGTCCATACCAAAGTTCGTGGTGAATAGATTGAATCTAACATATTTTGGCAGGGTGTGTGTATTTCCAACAGGAAGAATTTTTGTTGCATACTCGGAGAGTTTTTATTATTTTAAATGTTTATTTAATCTATTTTATACAACATTTTTATGTTATTGATTTATTTTAATTTTTTTATAATTTTCATTAATAATTTTTAATGATTGATAATATTATTATTTTATATTTTATTTTTATTTATTTATAATAATAATAAAAATATTCTTACACCCACTTTGAAGAAGATTTGAATCCTGCCATAGGGAATATTTTCATTAATAGGTTTTCTTGGTAAACAAAATAAATACGGTTTAAAATAAAATTGAACATCTATTCAAATAGAAATATCTGTTAAAAATAACATTTGAAGTAATAAAAATATCGGATTAAAAAATAAAATCCATTAAATATTTAAAAATAAATATCTATATATATATGTATCTACATATATATATCTTTTGAAATATATTTCTCTTTCTTTTTTGAATTTCAGGTGAGTATGTTTCTCCTGAACAAAAACCTGTTGGTAAGATGTTTTTCATGTTTCTTTGTGTTTTGATGGTTTCTCTATTATCCTAAGGTGCTGTCTGTAATGTTTTAGATAGTGGCACAGAAAGTGAATCTAGCATGCTGAGTTCATCTCCTGCTAATATCCATGAAAAAGTCATGGGACCATCTAACTCCAGCCATCAGTTAAATGGCATTATAGATTGGGCATTCTTGCCTTGAAGCAGGAAACAATCTAGGAGAATGGTCAGGCTATCTAGCCCTAGACACACCACTTCTGTTATGGCTGCAGTACATGTGGTGCCTCCATGACTCTAATGGATTATGGGAGACACACACACACACACTATTATCCAAACCAAAACCAAAATTCCTTTTGCCACACTGACCCAAATTAGCGAAAGAAAATATATCTATTTTATTGAAATGTTTTTAAAACTGTTCCCATAATCCAAGATATAATGAATCTATTCTATTAAATTTTCCTAACATAAATTTGGTTCATATACATGCAACCTTTTAGAAGAAAACAAATATATATATATATATATATATATATATATATATATATATATATATATATATATATATATGGAGATCAGCTGATTCCTAATTTTCTATACTTAAAAGCTCTACATGTTAAATTTTTACCTTTTATATGTGTATTGAGTACTTTTTAATACCAATGTTTCCTGATTTAATTCAACTCTGACCATTAACATTCTTATATATTATGCATATATTTTTCTAGATAGTATTTTTTAAAATACTGTTTGTTGATATATAAAATTATGCAAAATTATGTATCATTATATCATTGTGTATGCATGTGTGTGTTTCATTGAAGATCACTAACAAGGTACTACTGTATAAAAGAGGATTTGCTGTCCCAAAACACAATTATATATATATATATATATATATATATATATATGGTATATATAATTTTGTATAATTGTATATATCAACAAACAGTATTTAAAAGAATACAATAGACGGGAAAGGTTTTCTTGAAACACATCACAAAAACTTTCCAGTTTGTCATATTTTTCTAAATATGCATATATATATATATATATATATATATATATATATATATATATATATGCATCAGTCAGGTAGATAAAATTTGATGCAAAAGTTTCCACTATATCTGGGAAATATTATAACAGATGACAGAAAATCTTAAGGTACATTGTATGAAGGAAAGATGCCTTCCAAAAACTAAACAAAGTATCAAGAAACAAGAAAATTTTGTCAGAAAGAAAAGTGTACTTTCTCACATGACAATTAATGCTGAACAATTTAATCACAGATGAATAGGAAACGAGGCAACTGAGACATGGCTCTGCAAATGGATGAGGAAAGTGGGCTTGGAGAATTTGACATTCATAAGACATATTAAAGGCAAGAGGAGAAGTAAAATTGCAAGTAACCTACCTAATGAGTTTATGTAAATTGGTGGCAGAATATGGTGGGAAGGGATAGTAAAAACATTGCTTAGATAAACATTGCTTAGATAAACATTGCTACAAATGATTCAAAGTTGTGGAGAGTAGTGGAAGAATGTTTTATTCATACAAATTTGTAGTATCATTTTCAATCAAAGGGTTTACCCTTGCTTTCTTAGACTTTAACGCCATCACACAAATAAAATGTGCATGTGTTTATATTACTGTTGTTGTATACCTACGGATGATAATGGGTATGTCCCCATTCATATAAATACAGGAGTAAATACTGTATGTTGGTCTGCAGTTGGAGATTCATCTCCAAGTGTGCTGGCCAAACTCTCTGGTTCCGGGCTGGGAGAGTATCCCCAAATGAGGCTATGTCAAAGGGCAGAGTCCCATCTCGGGATACAGCTACCTGACCCCATTTTATACAGTGTCTATGGGGAAATTTTGTCTACAGGTTCGGCTATCCCACATTAAATTCGGCCTTGTGCCACATCTGACCGCATGGAGTGGTTGGTAGATATCCTGCAGTTGGAGATTCAATGTGGAATTCACTTGACTCACTTATTGCAGTCGTCTATTTCTACGTGCTGCTGGCGAATCTTATATGTGTTGTTTTATCCTAATTGACTCTGGACGAGTCAAGCTGCCTCCTTGAAAGCATCGTGCTATGCATCTCGACGTTGCAAAAAAAGCATATTGACATAGCTAGGAGTCTGATGTCAGCCAATGGAAAAAGCTTTTGACACTTCTCTCCCATAGCAATTTTCCCAGTGTAGCTTAGATGTGGCAGAAGGCCAAAATGTAAAGGGCACCCAGTGAGGGACTATTCAGTCATGATTGTTTTAGTGAAATAAGCTTGCTAACCCTTACACCACCAAGAGGTGTCCTAACACTCCTCTCCTATATACTGGTGTCTTTTCACTTCATCTGATTTTGATTCGAGTTACTACCCTTAGATTCCTAACTGATGGTCCCTTTCTTGCATAGTTTAATCCAAATGTTTCATACATTTTTAATACTCATCCCATAACATTACTAACCCTTTAACTAAACATAAACGCATACCCAACCCAAATTTATCCTATACTAGCACTTAGGCTTCATCAAAAATTAGTCTAACTTATCGCAGTGTTTCTAAAAAGATTATCTGCTGTTCTTACTATCAGATAAATCTTTAAGTCTACATTTACCTTATATATTTAAGCAAATGAAATTCCCCCAAAATTTCTATACATGTATGCACATCCACACATTTACATATAAATGTCGGAAATGTACTTACACGCACATGCACAAAAACATATACATAAATTTATCTATCCTCCATTTATATTTACTTACTTTTAAAACCAGCCATTGCAAAATTAACACATACTATTTATTTGAAGTTCCTTCTCTGTTTCGTGACTTATCAACTAAAATAATTCAATGGCCTAAGCCAAAAAAAAAAACATGCTAACTACTCAGTTAACTAAGCTACACACACATTTGCTATCTGTTAAATATTATGCAAAAAAAATTTGACCAATTAATACTAGTATCGACTCATGACATTTTGAAAACTATGATTACTATGATACTACTTTAAATTACATTCATCAGAAGTAGGCAATTAGGCATTGATATGGAAATAAAAACTGCAAATAAGTGGAAACAAATAGTAAGAAGTAACTGAAAAGCAAAAAAAGAAAATTTTTAACATCCATGGTCTCCCCCCACCTACATCCGCCAACAATCCTCAACCCCTATCCATAACAGTTCAACTGCCCTGACTCACTATATTAACTCAATATTACTTGATAGTGATTTTCCAAGCATAGCTTAGATGTGGCACAAGGCTGAAAATAGGGGGCACCCAGTGAGGATCGAACTCACTGCTCAGTCGTAATTGTTCTAGCGAGACAAGCTTGCTGAGCATGACACCATCTCAGGGTACCTTATACCTTGTAACCCCTCCCCTCTGTATCCCTAAGTATGTTTGTGAGGATTTTTTTTTTTTTTTTTTTTTCCTTCTCCTCTTCCTCATTCTCAATTCTTTTTTCATGGTTTCAATCTCTTAAGCCAAATCCACTTGGAAGCCGTTAAAACTGCTTTGGTAATGTCCATCAGTGCTCTCAACCTTGCTGCCCACACTATGCCTATTTTTGCTAGGGCTCTGCACAATGACTGTCCTGAAAAGCCCCCTGCAACCAACTTCTATTGGGTCATAGTATATTTTCCATGACTTTCGCTGACATTATTTGACAAGTTCTTGGTATTTGAACCACTTTCTCTCATTTTTTCCAGCGTAATAAATTCCTTCCATGACACAGACAGTTCCCAAATAATGCACTGCTTTGTGTTGTCAGGGTACAATAACAGATCTAGTCTGAGTGATGTTTTGGTTATGTGTCTGGGGTACTTCAGCTGGGTTTCTAGGTCCACTATCAACTGCTAATCATCTGCAGAAGATAACAGGCTCGTTCTCTCTCTCTCTCTCTCTCTCTCTCTCTCTCTCTCTCTCTTCTGTTTCTGTATCTTTATTCTAGTAATTATGAAGTTAATCTGATTCAATTTCTTTCCTGGATGATGCATACTAGCTCTTATAGCTTTAGTCACATTGTTTGCATTTGCTTTAAGGCCATGGTGGTGGTGCCAACGGTACCAGCCATCACCCAAAGCATCTCAGCAACTACTAAGGATGTGCTGTAAAGATCCTTTCCTTGCAAATAGTTGGCAATTGAGGGTCTCACTCTTCCCCCATATATGCAGGTTAGTTAGGCTCAGTAGGACATCATATAACGATTTGATAAGAAATCGAACCTTGCTAAAATCCAACCACCAGCACTTTGACCAGGTAATTCTTTTCCGTTCTGTATTCTACCATTTTGTCCAGGCTCCCCGCTGACTTAGACCAACCATTTTAGAGTATCAAGCTTTGGATGAGTTGGCATCTTTATTTGCCTTTTGCAATGTTGAAAACCCCAACCCAGGTTGTCTTTAGCTATTGACCCCAGTATAGCTTTATGCCTAAGTCTCTCCTCCACCACTCGCAACTCTCCTTCAGCACTCCATTTCCTGCCAGATCTTGTCTGAATTCTAACTGCTGCCACTTTTGGATCGCTGGATTCTTCATACTACAGCCATTTTTTTGTTCTTGCAACTTTGAACTCTTCCACAAGGCTATTAAAGGGGAGGTGCTATGCATTTCTGATTTCTGTTACCATAGAGAACAGCACTACTTAAGCATCTTGGCAAACCCAGCTACCTTTTCAACCAATTACGAATTGCTCTCTCTAATGTTTCCATGGTGGTAATGGGAACATTATAGATGAACAATGGCCACAATATCCAGGACAATACTGCATGCTGGAAAAGCCATGTCATGAAACATCCTGGCAGCCCTGATTTGTCAATCTTGGTCAACCACTCCTCAAGGTCCTTTATAGCCTCTGTTTCATGGCTGTGTCCTTCAGACTACTGTTGAAAGTTTTGCCCAAGTCTTCACAGGCTTTTCATTCAAGATTGGGATTGTTGCACCTACGATTGTAAATCAGACTTTCTCCATGACCTTGCCTTTTTTCAATAATAGGGACCTGGATTTTGCTGGCTTGAAATTTATTCTGACCCAAGTCATATTTTCCTTTAGCCCCTTTAAAAGTCATCTGCCTTCCATGACAGATGTTGTTGTCACAGTTAAATCATCTATGTAAGCCCTTATCAAAATCTAGCAGACTCCTGACCAAGACAATGGGCCTCAGCATTCCACCTTGCCTGTCTTTACCAGTATGTTCATGGTCAATGAAAACAGGACAGCAGACATTGTACAACCTGTAATATCTGCCATTTTAGCACTGTTGAACCTAAACGTTCTCTCAGTCGGAAATTATCATAGTAGCTTAATATGAGATCACATACTGATGAAGGCACGTGATATCTCTTTAGGGCTTCTTCCACCAATTTGTGTGGCATGTACCCATAGGTGTTGACAAGATCCATCCACAATACAATCAGATTCCCTTTGCCTTCCTTTGCCTCTCTCAGGAGCTACACAACATTTTTAATTTTTTAATTGATACGAGATATTGATATCAACAGATATTAATGTCAACATGATATTGATATCAACAGGATGTTGATACTGATATATTCAATAAATTACATGATGTTTTTAATTGTACAATATTTTAAATTTTTTACTTTACATGAGATATTGATATCAATATGATATTCATATCAACAGATATTCGTATCAACTGATATTCATATCAATATGATATTGATATCAACTGATATTGATATCAATATTGATATTGATATATTCAATAAATTACATGATGTTTTTAATTGTACAATATTTTAAATTTTTTACTTGATATGAGATATTGATATCAATATGATATTGATATCAACAGATATTCATATCAACTGATATTGATATCAATATCATATTGATATCAATGGATATTGATATCAATATTGATATTGATATATTCAATAAATTACTTGATATTTTAATTGTACATGATATTTTTAATTTTTTAATTGATATGAAATATTGATATCAATATGATATTGATATCAACTGATATTGATATCAACAGATATTCCATGTCTTTTTAATTTAATGAAACATGTTTAAACATTTACATAATGAATGTTAATTAATGAGTATTAAAAACGTCAGTGAACAAAGGAAATGATAATGTGCCATGTTGCCTCGTCACTTGCAAGTACACGTGTATGTACAAGGAAATCAACTGCAAAGTAGTCAGACCGTTTTGTACGCAGCATGGTATTTAAATATCAATTTATTTGGCATTATGTAGAAGTTATTGATTTAGCTCCTAAACTACAAGGCTTTTGGCAATTGATTCCAGGGTTTTAGAACTATCGCTTTAAATGAGTATCCACGGAGATTGCATCACCAGTTCACCCATAAAATCTGATTGATATCAAATGCTTAGTGTACCAATATGTCGACAAGTGTCAGATTCTACTTAAACAATTTGATTAAGAGGAACTTGTTTGTCTAACACAGATCAAGGGAGACAACTCCTCTGCTGGTGATTTAGAAATGATAATCACAGATTAAATGTCAAAATCTTAGCATTCACTTTTCCACACAGTGTGATAGATGTTGTAGATATAATGTCTACAAGAGAAATGAAAGCAAATATGCACAAAGGATTAATTTTGAATCACAAAAGGATTCTTTCAGATATGCAGTTGTATCCAGAAGATAAAAGCGTTGGTCTAGTTTCATAGAAATCTAGAGTTAAATTCCAGGGTCAAGCAGGACTGAGAAATATCATCTAAGTGGTCAAAAGCAATACGAGAGAAAATTTGGAAGGGATTGAACAGTATAACAAAATCTTTTGTTTTTCTTTACTTAATGAGATAATTTGAAAAAAAAACAAAAAAAAAACAGGGCATCTTAGATATATATATATATATATATATATATATATATATATATATATATATATTTCTGGTTTAGCAAAGCTCTGTGCCTGAATGGTCATAGAACATCATATATATATATATATATATATATATATATATATATATATATATATATATATATATATATATTAGGTTGGTGCAAAAATAATGTCGTTTTCTCACATATGTTAATATGTGAGAAAACGACCTTATTTTTGCACCAACCTAATATATATATATATATATATATATATATATAGAGAGAGAGAGAGAGAGAGGTAGATAGATAGATAGATAGATAGATAGATAGATAGATAGATAGATAGATAGATAGATAGATAGTGAAAAGAATTGGAAAAGAATTAGATAGATAGACAGTAAAAAGAATTAGATAGATAGATAGATAGATAGATCCATATGCATATATATATATATATATATATATATATATATATATATATATATACTGAAAAGAATGAGTATAAATAACCAGAAGCCTAATTGAACAATTTTCCTGATTGCAAGGCCAAGAAAAATCTTGACCTGAGTAGACATCTTTGTTTTAGAAGATGCCCTGAGCATTGTTTTGAGTTTTGAGTTAATATTCAAATTATCCCATTAAGTAAAAAAGCAAAAAAAGAAAAGATTTTGTTATTTTCTTGAATCTTTCGTGGTGAAAAATACTGCCATTAAGTTTTACCATTGTTGATCAGGACACTGGCATCACATTTTACCAAGTTCATATTGGAAAATCTCTTCAGAAAAGGAAAGAAATACAGAAAAAGCAACAAAATATAAGCCACACCTTATAAAATGATAGCTTTACTCTCTCTTGCAAGACATAGCTTAACCCTTCCTTAACCTGGCTTACACTGGCATCTCCTTTCTCAATAACACATCAAGTCTCTACTTCACTGCCATCTACACTTCTCTTCCTTGCTTTACTGTTCCATCTCCACTAGGTCCTTACACCATCTTGTCTCAGCTTCATACTTCAAGAATCAATTGGTTTTTAGAATTTGTCAATTCCTCAAGTCTTTTGGTAGATATCTGCATTCGGTAGTTTTAATGGTACTTTATTTCATTATTTTGACATTTTGTTGGAATATCTGTAAAATTATTCTTTTATCTTTATTTTTTGTCATGAAAGATTTTTTGATCTGTATATCTTTCTGCTAAATATTGTTTTTCAAAATATCTATCAGTCTGTTCAAATCTATCTAACACTGTTCATATCTATATTCCTACTTACCTACCTACCTATGTATCATTGTTCATATCTATTTATATATCTGTCCATATATCTATATGTCTCTGTTCATATCTATCTATCACTGTCCATATCTATCTTCCTACTAACCTACCTACTGACCTTCTTATCTATCAATCTATGTACCACTGTTCACATCTATCAATCTATGTATCACTGCTCATATCTATTTTCTTACTTACCTACCTACTGACCTACTTGTCTATTTATCTATCACTGTTCATATCTATGCATCATTATTCATATCTATCTATCTATCTATCTATCTATCTATCTATCTATCTATCTATCTATCTATCTATCTATCCTGCTCTGTTCATATCTCTCTATCCCAGTCTGTTTATATCTACCAATCCCAGTCTGTTCATATCTATCTATCTATCTATCTATCTATCTATCTATCTATCTATCTATCTATCTATCTATCTATCTATCTATCCTGCTCTGTTCATATCTATCTATCCTGCTCTGTTCATATCCATCTATCTATCTATCTATCTATCTATCTATCTATCTATCTATCTATCTATCTATCTATCCCAGTCTGTTTATATCTACCTGTCCCAGTCTGTTCATATCTATCTATCTATCTATCTTATTCATCTCATCTCATTATCTATCTATCTATCTATCTATCTATCTATCCCTTTATTATCTATCTATCTATCTATCTATGAATTGATGTTTATATCTATCTGTCTATCTCAGTCTCTCTATTCCTGTCTGTATGTAAGTTTGTTATTATCAATCTGTCTGTCTGTCAATGTTTGCTTATATTTATTTATCAATATCTGTAAGCATATTGATTTTATTGATCTTTTGTTTTTGTTGATGATTTTTACTTGTTTGCTTTATCTTTCATCTCTTCTTTTTTTTTATTACCTTCTCTCCTCCAGATCTGCATATTTTTCTTTATTTCAAATATTATATTTGAGAATTTATTTCTTCTTAACTCATTTTTTGTTTCTTATTCATTTTTCTTCCCATTCATTCATTCTTTTTGTTTTCTCCTTAAACCTTTTCTTTCTTTACTTTTTTCTTTTCTTTCTTCTTCCCACCATTATTATTTTTCTTTTTCTCAAATAATTTCTTTCTTTTTTTGTCTTTCTTTTTTGTTTGCTTCCTTTCTTTCTTTCTTCCTTTCTTTCTTTCTTTCTTTCTTTCTTTCTTTCTTTCTTTCTTCTTCCCATCATTATTATTTTTCCTTCTCTCAAATATTTTCTTTCTTATTTATCTTTCTTTCTTGCCTGCTTTCTTTCTTTCTTTCTTTCTTTCTTTCTTCTTCCCAAAATTATTATTTTTCTTTTTCTCAAATATTTACTTTCTTTCTTTCTTGCTTGCTTCCTTTCTTTCTTTCTTGCTTGCTTGCTTGCTTGCTTCCTTTCTTTCTTTCTTTCTTTCTTTCTTTCTTTCTTTCTTCTTCCCACCATTATTATTTTTCGTTCTCAAATATTTTCTTTCTTTCTTTTTTGTTTCTTTTCTTGCTTGTTTGCTTGCTTGCTTCCTTTCTTTCTTCTTCCCATCAATATTATTGTTTTCTCAAATATTTTCTTTCTTTTGTCTTTCTTTTTCTTTCTTCTCACCATTATTATTTTTCCTTTTCTCAAATATTTTCTTTCTTTCTTTTTTGTCTTTCTTTTTTGCTTTCTTTCTTTCTCTCTCCAACCATTATTATTATTATTTTTCTCAAATATAATCTTTTCTTTTTTCTTTTCTTTCTACCATTTTTAATTTTTTTCTCGAATATTTTCTTTTTTAAGATTTTGACTGTCCTATTTTTGGTCATGCAAATGAGCCTCACCCACGTACAACTGACACCCCTTCCACTCCTAAATCCTCCCCCTTCACTATTTCCAAAGACCATTTTCACCAGTCATAACTGATGTTTCTCTCAACCCAGACACAAGGTGCTATACATCTCAAAGTCTGCAACATCTCCATCTTGGTTTTCAAATTCCTCTTCATCTTCAACACAAGTCATCTGCTTCATAATAAAATTACCAAACATCTGCCACATTTTGGTGGCACCGATCCCAAAACATGCAAACACCTTTTATTTTTTCCACTTGAATACCATATCATCTTTTTTAGATTTCCCACTCCAAAAAACAAAAAATGCATCTCTTTCTGTCATATTTTTCTCTTATTTTCTGCACTTTCTTCATTTCTACCTTTTTTTTTTTTGCATGTTTTACTTTCATCCTTTTCTTTTTTCTTTATTTTATATTTTATCTTCCTTCATTTTCTCATTCACACTCTTTTCCAACTTCCACTTTCATTCTCTGCAATTTTTGATTATTTTATCCTTCATCTTCCTTCATTTTCTCATTTACAATCTTTTCCAACTTCCACTTTCATTCTCTGCGATTTTTCATTATTTTATCCTTCATCTTACTTCATTTTCTCATTTACAATCTTTTCCAATCTCCACTTTCATTCTCTGCCATTTTTATTTCATCCTTCCATTTTAAACCTTCTTTTCCTATTTACCTTACTTCATATTTTTTTATTTTCTCATATCAGGCTATACTCTTTTTTCTTCTTGTTTCTCTTTTTCTACATTTTTACCTTCACGTTTTCCCTTTTCTTTTTCATTTGATGAATGACTTATAATAATAATTATAAGGTCCTTCATCACCACCATCACTACTACTTCAATTCTTCTTTTTCTTCTTTTTCTTCTTCTTCTTCTTCTTTGGTGCAATTCTTCTTGAGTCTATGCCATTCTTCAACTACTTCCTTTTACTCCTTCTCTTTCTTCATTTATCCTTCATTTTTTCTTTTTCTATTTTCCTTCTGCCATCACGTTCTTCATCCACTATTTCCTCTTCTTTTTCATATTCTCTTTTACCATTTTTTGTCTTTCGTGTTTTTCTTATTTCTCCTACCGTGAAACTTTTCTTTCGTTTTCACTTATTCTTTTTTTCTTTCTTTCTTTCTTCTCTCTATCCTACTACTTCATACACAGTTTCTTTTTTCCATTTTTTTCTTACATTTTATTTCTTTATTCTTTAACTGCGCAACTTTTCTATTTTCCTCCTCCTTTTTTCTTCATTATTTTTCTACCTTTCTTTCTCTGCCACTTTTCTTTCATTTTCCAGTACTCCCTTTCTTTCTCTCTTCCTTCTTTTATTTTTCTTTTTTCCATTTCCTTCCTTATATTTTCTTTCTTTCTTCTATCACCATGCCACTTTACTTCTATTTTTCCTTCTTCTTCTTCTTCTCTCAATTTTTCTTTCCCATACTCCCTTTCTTTCTCTCTTCCTTCTTTTATTTTTCTTTTTTCCATTTCCTTCCTTATTTCTTTCTTCATTCTTTTATTGTGCCATTCTTCTTTCATTTCTTTTTATTCTTTTTCTTTCCCTCTTCTTCCTTCTTCTCCTTTTCCTTCTTCTTTAGCCCAAAGTTTTTTTCTTTTTCGCATTATTCCTTCCTTCCAATTCTCTTGTCATTACTCTTTATCTATTTCTATCTTGCAGTCTCATTTTCCTTCCTTTTCTTTCCTTCTAAATTCTCTTCCTTTACTCAATTTCATTCAATACTCACTCTAGTGTCATGCAATTTTTACCCCATTATACCCCACTTGCTATCGACTCACTGCCTTTGAAAACTGCTTATTTCACAGACGTTCAGAATGCTGTTAGCCAAAAATTCCCATTAACAGACTCTGCTGTTTTTTCTTTTATACTTCTTTGGTTGAAAATCATTCAGTATCTTCTGCAATTGGTCCCAGCATCTGATTTGGCATTCGTTTACCATTTTGGCATTTGTGAGTTTGATATACAATTTACTTATCTTTTAACCTTATGACCTTCTCATTGTGCAATAATAAATTTTCCAGATTTGGAGAAACTCTACATCTATATTTGGCTATACACTACTACAATGTACACACAATCAAATGCATGGATATATGTGTGTGTATATCTATCTATCTATCTATCTATCTATCTATCTATATATATATATATATATATATATATATATATATATATTAAGACATTTTTATGTTATACATTCTTTTTATAGATACAAATATTTAAGTAAATGCTCTGTTTATAATAAACAGCATTGAACAACATTTATCGGCCTGAATGTCCGAGAAATTTTGCTTAATACTGTTTATTATAAACAGAGCATTTACTTAAATATTTGTATCTATAAAAAGAATGTATAAACATAAAATGTTTTAAAATAATTGTCAGACTTTGTCCATTTCATAATATATATGTGTGTGTGTGTGTGTGTGTGTGTGTGTGTTTGTTTTTATATATGTGTGTGTGGGTGTGTCTGTGTGTTTATATATATGCACACATATACAAGGTGCAATGGATAAACTCTTGTCTAAATTAGGCAATAAGGAAAATAACACTGACATCTCATTTTAATAGATACATTTACGCAAATTACACAAAAATATCTTAAAATACTAAAGTGTAAATTTATTCAATAAAATCACCATACACTTCAACCACTGCCTCCAAATGACTTTGGAATCTCCTGCAACTCTTCTTCACAGTCTCCTTGTGTAAGTTGATGAATACTGCCATAATTCTTGCCTTCAGTTCATCTTTGGTATTACAAGGAGTTTTGTTGGTGTCTTGTTCAACTCTACCCCACCCATACTAGAAGAAAGATAAAGAATAAAAAAATGCTACTATGATCAAAGGAGAAAATAATTCATTACAACGTAAATGTCTATAGAGTGCCTTAATCATCAGGTCATCTACAACATTTCACCGTTTGTGGCAGATATTCTAATATAACAGCATGGAATACATAATTACAAAAGTGATGGAAAGAAAAAGAAAAAGACTCTAAATGATTTGGACTGAAAAAAATAATTCTAAACTTCTCAGCACCCCTCCGTCATGTGTATGTGTAGTCCTACCATTATAAAATTAGTCCAATGAAGTTCTAATGGATAAAACGCATCACAAGTAAACTTTTTCCACTTTGTCATAAAATTTCGCTAATATTGTTCTTAATATATAAAAATATATATCATTATCTCATATATATCTTTATATATATATATATATATATATATATATATATATATATATCAATGCTTAATTAAAAAAATTTTTTAAATCCATTATCTTTTTAGAAATATAAATAATGATTTTGGGGAGTTGAATGGAACTTATACCAATATACATACATACATATATATATATATATATATATATATATATATATATATATATATATATATATATATATGTGTGTGTGTGTGTGTGTGTGTGTGTGTGTATGTATACACATACATATATATATATATATATATATATATATATATATATATATATATATATATATATATACACTACAGTTAAAAAGCTTGAAGCCACCCCAGAATTAGCATGGGATGAACTTGACAGAAGAGTGAAAAAAATAAGAAAAAGAAGCTCTTAGAGTCATTGAAAAAAAGAATGGAAACAATTATCAAACTTATAGTTTTGCAACGAATGGTAAAAATTTGTGCTGCAGTATTGAACATGAAAGGAGTATATTTTGTCAAGAGCAAAATTTAATCATGAAATGCTTTTTCTTTTTGTCATCATAAAATTTCTAATAAAAAATCATGTCTCATTTTTTCATTTAGCCGTGTATAATAATTTTCTCTTATTTGAAGTACAAAGCAACTACTTTTGGATCCAATTTAAGAAGTTACCAGGGGTCCCTTCAAAATTTTGAACTGAAGTGTGTGTTGAATTTTTGAACTGTAGCTTATATAAATATATATATATATATATATATATATGTGTGTAGAGAGAGAGAGAGAGAGAGAGAGAGAGAGATTAGAATGTTCATATACGTAAATATATATGTGTGTATAGATGAAATCTTGGCAAATATGTATATTAATTTTCCAAAGTGTGGAGCCTCTCAGCCAAATGCAGCTTCCTAGGAACACAACTTTTTGCATGAATAGACAAATGACCTTAAGTAATAGCTTAGGATAAGTGATTATCAAGGTCACGGAAGGACACTAGAGGTCATCAAAGAACACAGCATGTCATTTCTAGCCAAACTAAGCAATTTCTGGCAAAACAGAGTACAATATTTAATTTACTATGAAATACAAAAAAATTGTTTGTTTCTTTTACCTCACAAAGGCATAAAAGGTCAAGTGTGGCCTCCAATACTACCAGGGGTCATTGGAGGTCGAATTAGTTTGTAGCCTTTAAGGTTTACATTACAGCCAAATGATTACATTCTCAGTAGAAATTTGGGCAGAAAAAGATGATAGAATAAGTGATGCTGATTTCAAAGGTCACTGGAAGAGACAAGAAATCAATTTTGGATTAAAATTGCTATGATGAATGTGGTATGTGATATGAATTTCAGAGGATAAAGAAGGTAGATGATAATTAACCCAAGACCTGCAGAGATTAAGATTATAATGTTCCTTGAAACATCTGCACGAGGGTCTGTTCTATAAAATAGCAGTTCTTGTGAAAAAGCTTTTTTGCGGAATTTTCTCTTTATATTTGGAATATGAAGGAAGGAACATGGTATGACCTAGTTGTAAAGGTTTGAAATGGTGGAACTGATGAATAAAGATCAACTAAACATTTACCTTAGAAATAGGGATAGGTTACCAATAGACTTGCAACATTGCATCTGTGGGGAAAGCAGTATCAAGAAGGACAAAGGCAAAGAGTCAATAACCTAACAGGATTGTGTAATTGGGTAATAGAACAGGGTGTGAAAGGGATGGTGAGAGGGCAAATATTGATTAGAGCTGAAAATGATGTGAAGTTGTGGAGAGTCATGATCGCCAGAGTCTTGAAGAGACATGGCCCATAAGGTAAGATCTATCTATCTATCTATCTATCTATCTATTTATCTATCTATCTATCTATCTTTTTCAGTCTGTTCATATCTATCTCTCTGCCTTTTTCAGCCTGTTTATATCTCTCTATCTATCTATCTATCTATCTATCTTTTTCAGTCTGTTCATATCTATCTCTCTGCCTTTTTCAGCCTGTTTATATCTCTCTATCTATCTATCTATCTATCTATCTTTTTCAGTCTGTTCATATCTCTCTCTCTCTCTCTCTCTCTGCTTTTTTCATCCTGTTTATATCTATCTATCTATCTATCTTTTTCAGTCTGTTCATATCTATGTCTCTGCCTTTTTCAGCCTGTTTATATCTATTTATCTATCTGTCTATCTATCTATCTTTTTTCAGTCTGTTCATATCTATCTATCTCTCTGCCTTTTTCAGCCTGTTTATATCTATCTATCTATCTTTTTCAGTCTGTTCATATCTCTCTCTCTGCCTTTTTCATCCTGTTTATATCTATCTATCTATCTATCTATCTATCTATCTATCTATCTATCTATCTATCTATCTTTTTCAGTCTGTTCATATCTCTCTCTCTGCCTTTTTCATCCTGTTTATATCTATCTATCTATCTATCTATCTATCTATCTATCTATCTATCTATCTATCTATCTATCTATCTATCTATCGTTTTCAGTCTGTTCATATCTATCTCTCTCTCTGCCTTTTTCAGCCTGTTTATATCTATCTATCTATCTATCTATCTTTTTCAGTCTGTTCATATCTCTCTCTCTGCTTTTTTCATCCTGTTTATATCTACCTATCTATCTATCTATCTATCTATCTATCTTTTTCAGTCTGTTCATATCTGTCTCACTCTCTGCTTTTTTCATCCTGCTTATATCTATCTATCTATCTATCTATCTATCTTTTTCAGTCTGTTCATATCTCTCTCTCTGCTTTTTTCATCCTGTTTATATCTACCTATCTATCTATCTATCTATCTATCTATCTATCTATCTTTTTCAGTCTGTTCATATCTATCTCACTCTCTGCTTTTTTCATCCTGCTTATATCTATCTATCTATCTATCTCAGTCTATTCATATCTATGTGCCTGTCTTTCTTTTTCAGTCTGTTCATATCTATCTATATATATTTATCTATCTGTTGTTTTCACTCTCTTCACATCTATCTATTTCAGTCTGTTCATATCTATTTATCTGTCCCTTTCGGTCTGTTCACATCTATCTTATATTCTTTATTATCTATCTCTCTACCTATCTTTTTCAGTCTTTTCCCATCTATCTATTTATTTATTTAATACTCTTCATTATCTATCTATTTATCTATTTCATTCTCTATTCATATCAACTATTTAATCTGTTTGTATTCTATTTATTTATCTATTTATTTATACTGAGTAAGTCAATTCATGCCTATTCATTCTCTACTGTTGATATAATTCAGATGAAGTCATTTTTTATAAAC
>OZ010603.1:43624417-43644417 GCA_963932145.1 Acanthosepion lycidas
GTTCTTTTGTAATGTTTTGTGAGGCAATGATGTTTTGCTTTGAACATTAAATGCTTAAATGTATTGATGACTTTTTCCCAGGGTATGCCTTGCTGAAATGGGTGAGGGTACATCTTTTATGCTGCCAAATATAGTACCATAAACAGAGTTAAAATGCAAGATATAAAATGACACAGAAATAAACTTAATATATGGAAATAGATATCGAAAAAGTGTCATATACATGTAAATAAATTAATAGGATGACATTCAAAACAGATAGACATTGACAGATAAAAAGTAGCTAGCTAGCTAGATAGATAGAGAGATAGATAATGAAGAGACTGAGATAGATAGATAATGAAGAGGTAGGGATAGATAGATAGATAGATAGATAGATAGATAGATAGATAGATAGATAATGAAGAGGTTGGAATAGATAGATAGATAGATAGATAGATAGATAGATAGATAGATAGATAGATAGATAGATAGATAGATAGATAGATAATGAAGAGGTAGGGATAGATAGATAGATAGATAGATAGATAGATAGATAGATAGATAGATAGATAGATAATGAAGAGGTTGGAATAGATAGATAGATAGATAGATAGATAGATAGATAGATAGATAGATAATGAAGAGGTTGGGATAGATAGATAGATAGATAGATAGATAGATAGATAGATAGATAGATAGATAGATAGATAGATAGATATGAGCAGATTGATATTTATTCAATAGATAGGTAGATAAATTTAAACAGTTTGTATTTGGTAGATTAATACACAAAATAAGAATAAAGAATTAGAAACAATTCCCAAGACAGAAGCCAAGGAAATAATTTTTAATCTTAATATAAATGAAGAATGGGAAAGAAAGTAAAAGAAATCTTTGTATAAGTTGGAGAAATTGAATAAAAACTGGCAGAGAGAAATATATTTGAAAGTCATTTTCAGCTTCAGTTTCTCCAATTATAGATTTAACTTAATTTAATTATCCAAATATAAATGCAAACACGTTATATGGCTTCTGTTATTTCTTTCATTCATCTTTTTTTTGTTTATATATAGAGAATTTTCTATTTGCTTTTTGGAGTATATAGATTTATTTCCTCCTTGTCTCTAAAGTAATTATAATTAGGAATTGTGGCTGTCATCTCTACCCAACTGTTTAAAAATAAAAACAAACAAACACGCAAAAATGAAATAAAATAAAAACTTGCATTAATTCTATTTTTCTTTGCTTTCATTTCTTACCGGCAATTAGTCACAATTTGATCAACCACCTCACACATATCCCATCATTCTCTGAACATATCCCATCAGCCCTCTTGTTTCTACTCTCATCAAACATGATAAGACAAATACAATTCCATAAAAGTTTGGACAAATAAAATTAAAAGAAAAACACAAAAACACAAAATGGTTTCAATGGAATCTGATGTTCATATCATCAAAAAGATATTTGTTTGGAATAATTCTTGCTGGATGTAATAAATCTCAAGTACAATAAATGATTTGGCAGCTTATTTTCATCATATATACATACATATATATACATATATATATATATATATATATATATATATATATATATATATATATATATATGTTTGTGTATGTATGCAAATGTGTGTGTCTATGTGGTTGTGTGTATATGTATAAGAATATGTATTTATTAATTTATGTGCATATATCTATAAATTGGTATATATCTTCATATATGTAAATAACTTTACATATATGTATATATGTATTACAAATGTGTTTACACATGCATATAAATATATATCTGTTTCTCTCTATATATGTATAAATGTATATGCATATATATATATATATATATATATATATATATATATATATATATATATATGTAAGTATGCTCATATTTATTGTACTCAACTTTACACACACATACACACTCATATGTGTGTATACATGACAGTATATGCATGTATACATATGTGAGTGTGTATGTATCTAAGAATTTGTGCATATACATACATATATATATATATAGATATAGATATAGATATACCTGGTGCATATATTAACATACATATATATCTGCAAATTTATATGCATTTGCACGTATATTATATGTGTGTTTATATGCATTTAAATGCATATAAATATATATCTGTGTTTATGAGATAAAAATATATATATATATCAATGTATATGTGGATGTGTGTCTATATATATATTTATCCATTACCTGGTGCATGATATATATATATATATATATATATATATTATCATATATGGTTGATTTTTTTATAGTTCTTACCTTTTTGTATTGAATGTAATCAGACACAAAGATTTCATATTCATTTTTTCATCTCATCGACCTCTGCTAAGATGAAAATTATTCTGTACCATTAAATACACCCACACACACATATGTATGTATGTATATGTCAGTGTGTGTGTAAACGGCTGGACATTTAAGTATTCCTCTATTTATTTGTGTAAAGGTTTTTTATGTCAAGTTTTGGTTTTCCATCTTTGCTAGATGAGAAACAAAAAAAGCCATTATTTTTAGAGTTTGATAAGGATATTTATCTTATTATAGACTCATCAATATATATATATATATATAAAGATATAGATATAGACATAGATCATTTTATTCTTAATAAATCCGTAATCTATTATTGGAAGTTACCGTTTCTAATCATTTCAACATCAATAAGTAGAATAAATATTTTTTTGTATTTATTTCAAAAAAAGAAATGCCTAATTTTCTTTTAGATATGTCTATATTTCTGAGATGAGGTATTGTAACTATTTACACTGTTCAGAGTGATGTCTTCAAATTTATTATCAGATTCCCAATGTTCTATGTATTTATTTCATGAAAAGAAATGCCTAATTTTCTTTTACATGAGGTATTGTGTCTATTTACACCGTTTGAACTGTTGTCCTCAACTTTATTGTAATATTCACAACGGTTCAGCCATTGTACGCTCCGACCTTTTTCAGGTGATATATGTTGGAATTTCAAACTGAACCATTTGTTTCCATCCACCGGGGTAGATTGTTCTAGTTCCACATGCCATGCCTTTTCTGGAGATTTCAGTTTTAGTTATTTCTCTTTAGTAACTCAAATCTCCAAGGTTTTTTTTACCTCTGCTGTAGCCAGGTATTGAACTCTCAACTCTTTGTCACTCAAGTCACTGGATTATTTCAAACAATGCTTTTATTCACATGTGTCTTTTAGATGTGAGGTCAGTAACCTGACAAATGGAGTCAGGCAACTAAAGAAAATGATTCTTGGATTCAATTTGCAGCAAAGAATTAACTATGCTGTGTGATATTTCTGACTTTGAAATTGCAAGCCATTTTCAGGACAACTTGTTATTTTATCTATGAAATTTTGCTCTTTATAAGGCAAATAAATTTGTCATTTTTTGCAATTTAAATAGCATTAACGAAAATAGCTTTAACTCTTAAAATTTTAGCATTTTTCTTCTTTTATTTACTATGTCCCGTCAGGACGTGGATTGGTATGGCTCTCCACAACTTCCTATCTCTTGTAGCTCTAAGCAATATCTATTTCATCACAGTAACACTCAATCTGTGTTTTTCTATCCATTTAAACAAGCTCACTGTTTCCTCTTCTCTGCTTAACTTCACTATGTCTTGTCAGTGTCAAATTCTCAAAGCCTGCTTTCCTCACTATGTGCCTCAGAAATTTCAACTGTTTTGTTTTTGTTACCATTTATCTTATGGTATTCTCAGTATCCTTCTGTAGAACAATATTTCTGTTGCTTCAAGTCTTATCCTCATCTCTGAGGAAATTCTCTGGCATTCACTGCCAGGACTGATATTACAGCAGTCTTTTCTTTGTTTCTAATAACTTTCCATTCCTCAATTGCCAGCTTAACATTTTGATTTTAGCATTAAAAACAAAAATAAAAAACAGATGAAAGAGTTCTACACAGATACACAAACAGAAAATACCATTTGATGCCTTTTATTGCTCACTGATATTGACAGTGTCAATAGAAACTTTTCTATTATTCTTATTGACAAACCTGCTTATTAAGAATTATGAACAGATGTCTGTTGAGGAGACAAGATCAAGTAATAATGTAGCACCTGTCTATTTCTTTGCATGACAATTTCTTGGAGAGGTTTTTCTTTTTTTTTTTGGCAGACTCTATATTTTTTTTTTCTGGAAGCCCTGCCATACTACCTTCCTGACTTTACCCACCCACTTCCCCTTCACACTATGACTATCTTATTTATTGTTTTGTGTTTGCATTTTTCATTATTTTGTTTTATGCGTCTGGTAACATTTAAAGAGGAATGGATAAACAGATGTTTTGGCACATTGGTAATAGCAGCGTCTTTCATGCAAGTGCAGAAGAAGGAAAAGGAATGGGAGTGAGATGCTGAGTATAGGGAAGAGACCAGACAAAGAAGAAGCAAATTGCATTTCTGAACAAGTTCTGGGGCTAAAGAATGCACCAAAAATAAAAAATAAAAATAAATAAAAATAAAATATGTGCATGGACACACATGCAAAAAAAAAAAACATTACTTCTTAATTGTAAATGGAAACTTTTCTCAAGAAACATCATATTCAAGAAAGAAAGAAAGAAAGAAAGAATGAAAGAAAGAAAGAACTAAGAAAGAAAGAAAGAAAAATCTGAGAAAGAAAGACAGATAAAAAGAAAGAATGAAAGACAGATAAAAAAGAATGAAAGACAGAAAGACAGAAAAACTGAAAGAAAGACACAGAAAGAATAAAATAAAGAAAAACTGAAAGAAATTCAAAGACAGAAAGAAAATCAGAAAGAGTGAAAGACATAAAGAAAGATATAAAGAAAGAATGACAGTGTAGTATTGTATGCAAATTAGATAAACAAGTATAAATAGAGAACAACTGGCAAACATAGTGGGGCTATGCCTAGCAAACCAGGTTGCTATTCAGGACACAGAGAACTGTACTATGACTACTACTATGCAGAGAGATATGCAAAACATAAAAGAAAGAAAGAAAGAAAGAAAGGCCTGGAAGAAAGAAAGAAAGAAAGAAAAATACTGTGTGAGGACAAATGAACAAGAAAACTAAAAAACAACTAAGAAAGAAAGAAAGAAAAAACTAAGAAAAAAGACAGAAACACAGAACAAATGAAAGAAAGAGACAGAAATAAAGACAGAAAGAATGAAAGAAAGACAAAGAAAATCAGAAAGAGGATTTTTTGTGAAAAATCTTCATCTGCTTGTCTTCGCTCATGCACCCAATTCACAAATGTATGGTGATCCAAATTGTCAGCAGGTTTCAGTTCTTGTGTCAATTGAATTTTGTAAGCATGTACAGGTACTTCTCAATTCAATGTAATGTTGTGGAGAGGTTCAATTCTTGCACTCGATGACGAATAGAGGTGTCTGCATTTTTGGCCACATTCTTGTGCATTGCAGCAATGTTTTCAGCTGAACGGCGCAAACGAGCACGCAATGGCGTTTTCACATCTGCCACCAACCTAGTTTGTTTGAATTTATGCACAATTTTTCCAACTGCACTCTCAGTTGGTTGAATATGTTGACCAAAAAATTATGAAGTGCACAAAATGCATTTCTGTTTGAATGTCCATTTTTGTAATATGCTTCAATAACTTTAACACATTGTTTGATTGTTAATCTTCCAATGGTTGAAAGTGCCAAAGACTTAAGTTGTTCAATCTGAAAGAAAAAGAAAAAAATCATTAGATGCTTAAACTTAATTCACAATTAAAGTCAGTCCAAGTTATTGGAACACCATATATATTCACCAGTTTATGACTATATCATGTTGAAATACGAGTTTTTGATTAATCACCAAAGTTAAGTAACATTGAGCCTGGTCAGTACTCATATGGGTAACTAGTGTGAAACAGCAGGTGCTGTAAGCTATGTGACAGAATAAACTTTTATGGACATGTTGCAGCTACTGGACATATAAATGTGCATTTAATGTTTCATGTTTCAAGCCAGTGATGGACACAGTCTTACTACTTATACTAACAGAAGACCTCAACATGTGGAGGTACTTCTGGCCTGACAATCCACAAGACCTACCAAGAGTTGCATGTATGGTGAGAGAGGTATATATTCACCATTACTTGAAATGACTTCCAGTCACTTATCAAGTAGTTCATTAATAATTTTTTAGAAAATTTCTACTGCTTTTGACATGAAAAAGTTTTTGACAAACTCTGGAATCTGTTTTTCCTATCAAAGTATTTTCCAGCAATTGAAAAATGGTAATAATCAGTTGGTTCAGGGTCAGATAAATATGGTGGGTGGGGATAGAACAAGCCAACCAATTTTCAAAATTTTCCCTGTGTTTTTCCCATTGTATGTGGCCTTGTGCTTTCATGGAGGAGAACAACATATTTCCTAAGGATCAGTGCAGGGAACATTTCAATAAAATTTTTATGAATATGTTCCAGCTACTGGACGTACAAATGTGCATTTAACATTTCTCTGCTTTTTAAGAATTCTAAATTAATAATATTCTGATGATCCCATAACATTCTCACTATTTTTCTCCATGCATGGAATATTTTCTTTTCCTGAGCTCAACTTTTGGAGTTGATTGTGTCAATCTACGACCTTTTGCATTGAACATTATCGTATATAACAATGTTTTACAACCTGTTGTAATATATTTAATGAACTGTTAAAATGTTTAATAGCAAAAATTTAATATCTATAGAAAGGACACTAGGTATTTGAGAATATATTTTTTGCAGAGGTAAAACCAAAAAGGATGTAATATATTGTGATATAGTATACACTGGAGTTCTGGTAGAGTAGTGGCTTGAAGCATGGATTGAAGAATTGGAGAACCAAGTTCAAATTCCAGCTGGGTTCATAATATTCACTTATGTGTTAATACCCTTGAGAGAACAGACTGTGATAGATAGATAGATAGATAGATAGATAAGAACAGATGGTGATAGATGGATAAGAACAGTGATAGATAGACAGACAGATAGAAGTAAGATGAGATAGAAATATCTATCTCAACATGTATCTTTTCTATGTATCTGATTCTATCTATTTATCTATTTCAGTCTGTTCATATCTATCTGTATCCAAAAACATTTATAGAAATAATGTATTTGTACAGGTCATGAAAGATAGATATGAACTAACTAAAATAGATAGATAGATAGATAGATAATAAAGAGAGAGGGAAAGATAGATAGATAGATAGATAGATAGATAGATAGATAGATAATCAAGAGAATGGGATAGATAGATAGATAGATAGATAGATAGATAGATAGATAGATAGATAGGTTTGAACAGGCTATGATACATAGATAGATAGATAGATAGATAGATAGATAGATAGATAGATAAGAATTAACAGACTCAGATAGATAGATAGATTGATAGATAGTTTATACTGTTTATTATAAACAGAGCATTTACTTAAATATTTGTATCTTTAAAAAGAACATATAAACATAAAAAATCTTTTAAAATAATTGTCAGACTTTGTCTATTTCTCAATGTGTGACATCATTTGTTTACATTTGGATACACATCAAACAGATATGAATGTACAAGAGAAAATCATGGAGAATTGTAGTTTAAAAACAGTAAAATCGACCTTGCTAACCAAAACGCTCCTCTGTGGCTCAATCAGTAAAGCACGTCAGGCTATATGATGGTTCCGTATAGGATACAGGTTCGGTTCCTGTCAAAGGACGCATATTTTCTATGAAAATTTCTTGGACATTCAGGCCAGTAAATGTCATTAATACTGTTTATTATAAGCAGAGCATTTACTTAAATATTTGTATCTATAAAATGATTGTATAAACATAAAAAATGTCTTGAGATAGATAGATACCTCAAAAATATTTATGCTTTTTATGTTTTACAATTATATTGTTTAACAGATCACAGTTTCTTGAATATTTGTGCAATCCAAGTTAACTGTATATATAATAACCAAATATTTTTTTGAAATACATTTTCTGTGTATACCAGTATTGTTAAAACAGCATTTGTAAAGTTTGCCCAAAGCCTAGATGTCTACTCATAGGTTTTGTTATATTTAGACTTAATTCTCCAGATATCAGAGTATGACTTTGTCAGTTAGATGCAAAATACAAACCACAAAATATTCATTTAACTCAACCAAATTTGACATATATCTACCAGACACTTAAGAGTCAAGGTGTTGTTCATTATCTTTGAGAGAGCAGAATCTAATTTATCAAAGCATCACGAATGATTGCTGATAGCATAGATTTTGCTATAGACTCCAATATCCTGCAATATGTCTCTTCAAAGAGATAAGAAACATGTTTTATGCATAAATGTAAGCTCATAAAACTTGTGCATTGAAAACAGCATCAGCACCTCCAATAAAGCCGTCATCAAATGAAGGCATAGATTTAGGGCTTAAACATCACTACAAATCTTCTATCGCACTCCAGCAAGGCTACTTGATATCAACAGTTTTTGTTTTCCTTTTAGACTGTGAGAATTCTATAATTCTGCAGATCTGATCTTCTTACATTTATTTAACTCTTTAACCAATAGCACAGAACAAATTCCAAAATAAAAAACTTCAACCAAGACAGGATTCTGAGAATTTTTTTTATTATTTCACCACTAACAAGGCAATAAAGCCACTTGAGTGTTACAGAATATGAGGGAAAAACTATTGCATTTAAAATCATTGAAGATTAAAGTTGATTGGGAAGCAAGAAGTCAGAAGAGGGTTCTATAAGTACGATAGAAGAAACTGTTAGCATAGAACTTACAGTTAGATCTTGCTATTTCAGCTGTAAAATGATGAGGCCTTTCTGCTAATCTAGTACTGCACTTAAATTCATAAAGTCTAAGTACCGTACAGGAGAGTTCATCCACACAATTACCATGAAAGTATTTATAGAATACGCACAGAGAAGCTACATTACAACAATGGGAAAGTGACTGAAGCTGAGATGCAAGGTCAGGACCAATAACATAGCAGATTCTTCAAGAATCTCTAAATATAGAGCAGGTGCATCAAACTAGATATCGCAGCAATATGCAAAGCAAAAACAAATGTTAGACTTATAAGATAGATTCAAGAGAAAAAATTGTCTCAGATGACACAGTGAACCATTTTTCCTAGCAGCCAACCTAGCATTTGATTCCATATAATATTCCCACTTCATGTCAGTGGAAAATGATTTGGGATAAGAATTTAACTCTACCTCATTCTTCTTGATTTTGAAGTGGTTACTTCTATGATGGAAAAGGTTGTGATAAAAAGCAAAAATAATAAAATGAAGCAAAATTTGTTATAAATAATGGTAATAATGAAAAATGTATTTAATCAAGAGTGTTTTGACAATAAAAAACAATAAAATAATGTAAAACTAGTATTAAGATAATAGCAATAATAAAGAATTATCAACTATTTATCAATTATTAGAACTGTTAAGATAAGAGTTAACTATAATAAAACTAGTAATAAACTAATAATAATGATGAAGAATGTATGTATCCAGAGGATTATGATAAAAACAACATTAATAAGATAAAGTGATTCGTTTTTAATAGCTTATAATCTTTTTGCAGTTTATTTAAAGCCGGAAAATAGTTTTAGATTCTGAGAATCTTTTGGAGATAATGATGAATTTATTGATAAAGTTCTTACTAATTAAGCTATAGCTTTTTGAAAGCAGTGTACTTTTGAAAACAGCATACTTTCAAAATCAATCTGCTTTTGAAAGCAATGTACTTTTCAACAGTGTACTTTTGAAAGTAGTATACCTTAAAAATCAATGTACTTTTGAAAACAGTGTACTTTTGAAAGCAGTGTACTTTTAAAAGTAGTGTACTTCTGAAAAGAGTACTTTTGAAAACAGCATACTTTTGAAATCAATCTGCTTTTGAGAGCAATGTACTTTTGAACAGTGTACTTTTAAAAGCAATTTACTTTTGAACAGTGTAATTTTGAAAGCTGTGTACTTTTGAAAGCAGTGTACTTTTAAGAAGAGCATACCTTTTAAATAAATGTACTTTTGAACAGTGTACTTTTGAAAGTAGTATACTTTAAAAATCAGTCTACTTTTGAAAGCAGTGTAATTTTAAACAGTGTACTTTTGAAAGCAATGTACTTTTGAAAGCAATGTACTTTTGAAAGTAGTGTATTTCTGAAAAATGTACTTTTAAAAACTGCATACTTTTAAAATCAATCTGCTTTTGAAAGCAATGTACTTTTGAAAGCAGTGTACTTTTAAAAGAAGTGTACTTTTGAACAGTGTACTTTTGAAAGCAGTGTATTTTTGAGAGCAAGGCACTTTTGAACAGCACCTATTATTGTAACTGTGCAGTTGATTTTTGCCTGGTTTTCAACCTGAGCTCTTTGTAAGACATGAAATATTGACTTAGCAATCTCCGGCTTGAAATGCCATAAGCAGGTTGGGGCCGTGTGCACGAACAATCCTAGTAACCCACACAAAAGAAAAGAACTGATGCAGTGATGCAATGCTTGGAGATTGATTTGCTTTGAAACATATCATTGACCAAGTAGGGCAAGAACATAAGCACAATGAAACCATTGAACAAACGGCATTGTTTTTACTCAAATATATTGACAGGATGGCGAAAAGCACTTGGAAATTGATTCAGTCTTAGCAATAAAGACAACTTTAGTTCAGTAAATATATTCCTTAAGTCTTTTTTTTTTTTCATTTTCAAGACATGATACTGATCGTTGGAATGTTAATCATGACAATTTTGTTCTTTGAAGTTTTGAAATAAAATATCTTTTATTATTTTAGCTTTAGCAGAGCAAACATACTTTCTACTGTTGTCTCTATCATAGAAATGTAGCCATGTTTTAGGATTTAATTAACTGTAATTTCAATCATCCAGTATTTTTTTATGCCTTTTCCTGGTTAGATACATTCTTCATGATTAGTTTTCATTTTTTGCTAGTTTTCCTTTATCTTCTTATTGTTGCCTTTTATCTCAATATTATGGCTGTATATACTCTTTGTGATTGCTGTTATTCTAATACTTGTTTTATATCATTTTATTATTACTGCTTCTTATCACAGTACTCTGAGTCAATACACTTTTCAATATTACTCAAACCTACATCCGCCCAGGCAGAGGAAGCTATTATTAGATCCGACAGGCTTTTGGCTAACTGAGCTACATAACATAGCTGATCGGATTAGGTTGAATAGTGTCTTTAAACAAAATTCCTCTTGTCATAGATGTCTCAGTATTTTTCATATCTGCTCAGTAAACAAAGCAATTTCTAAAGAAGTATTGGATTTTTTTTTATTAATCCGACAGATTTTTATCACTTTAAACATTATTTTTAGTACATAATCGTATTTGAGTAGATGCTCTGTTTATTTATTAAGCAGTATATTAATTTATTTTCATCCACCAGCCTAAATATTCAATGAATCTTATTACAGAAAAATATACACTCTTCCCAGTGAACACAGGTTCGATTCCTGCTGCAGGAAACGTGCTTTTTCTTTAATAAAATTTCTGATATATTCACACCATCAGATTAAAATAGAATAATATACAATTTAATAAATAAACAGAATGTCTACTCAAAAATGAGTATCCACTAAAAATAATGTTTAAAGTGATAAAATATACATATATTATATATGTATGTGTGTGTGTGTGTGTGATTGATCTAGTCATTTTAATCAAATTTAAGGAATATGAGAAAAAGATATGCAGAAACACTGATGTGGCTCTTCCTGACGATTAGTTAAGAAAGAAAAACACTTTTAAATAAAATGTTGCTTATTTAATTGATTGAATGAAAGACTGAAGAAAAGAATGAGGGAAAGAGGAAAATAAAAATGAAATGTAAAATAAAGTAAAACTAAGAGAAAAGAATTAAAATCTAGAAAGGAATTATGGAAAAGTTAAAATATTGATTGAAGGAAACAATGAAAAAAGAATGAAGGAAAGAGAAAAATAAAAAAATAAAAATGAAAGAGAATGAAAAAAGACTGAAAGAAGAATTGGAATCTTTAAAGGAGTTATGGAAAAGTTGAAAAATTGATTGAATGAAAGAATGGAAAAAGAATGAAAGAAAGAGAAAAATAAAATAAAATGTAAAAGAAAGAATAAAGACTGAGAGAAGAAGAATTTATGAGCAGAAGCTACCCAGTCTTCACTTTCACAATAAAGTCCAAAAGCATCCCCACATACTTGTGGGTGATGAATTATTTTCCACTCTACAACCCCTTTCCCCACAGACGAAAAATCACAAACCTCTTACTGCTCTAGCTCTATTGTCATGAAAAGTACTCAGATGAACTATATTCCTTAGTTCTGCCTGCTCTAACCTTCATGGCTAAGACCTGCCATGCTACCCACATTGTAGCAACCCACCCTCATTCCCTTCATATTCCATTTATAAGATTTAAGTTCTATTTGAGAAGCTTCTAACTGCTGCTACATGGAACCAACACCCAAGAGGGTGCTTTCCTGATCACTGCAATATTAACCTATTGAAGTCAAAGATTAATCGTTATCGTCACCATATATAAATATAAGTTGTTTCTCTTATTTTATAACCCTCTACCTCAAGTTGCCTTGTATAGAGTGAAGATCATTGTAAAAAAAAAAATACAGAAATTAATTATAACAGAAATTGGTAATGAAGAAGAAAATAAACGAAAACCTGTTTGCAGTAGAAAAAGAAACAAGAGGGAAAAGATAGTTTGAATGAAAGAGTTTTAAGTGAAAGAATTCTTAAGAGAAAAAAAGGATATTGTATAATATTAGGTTGGTGCAGAAATAATGACGTAATAATGTCGTTTTTTGACGTATTATTTAACGTCAAAAAACGACATTATTACGTCATTATTTTTGCACCAACCTAATAATTTGGAAGACCATAAACGGTAAAAAGAAGGGCAAAAAAAAGCAGAAAGAATTTAATGAAAAAAAATTAATGGAAACAATCTAAAAATATGAAAAGACTTAAAGAAGAGAAGAGGATACATGAGCTAAAGATTGTCTTGAAGGGGGAAAATGGCCGAGGATCAGAAACTAAAAGGAACAAGCATATGGTTAATGGATTAAAGACAAATAGACAGAATTTGATCTGTGCTTTGTGGGTGGCTGGCTTTGATTTGGTTAACTCTGCAAACATTCCTTGCAGGAAGGTTCCTGAATGTCTTCCTTAATAAGTCATCTTTGATTTTGCCCTTGGCTCACGTTCTACCAGAAAGATGGCCGTGGAACAACCACGAAACAAATGAATAAACGCTGGGAAAGAAGAAAATTAAAAAAAAAAAAAAAAGGAAAATAAATCAGAAAAGAATAGTCTGATGGACTGAGTTGTAAAAAGGCAAGAACATTTAATAAAGAATACATCCTTGTCCATTTTGCCAACTTAAGTGTCTTACGTCCAAACATGGTAAATTAGAAACTTGTTTATTTATTGTTTTCTAAGCTTGGTTTGCCCAGTTCTGCACACGTTTATCTATATTTTTTTTATTCTGACCCCACCAAACAAATAAAGGTATTGTGTGTGATGAAAGAGAATCAGAAATAATGTTTAAGGAGATTACTACTGATATAAATGGAGGCCAATGGTTAGAGACATGAAACTGAGGATGTGAGGGTGGAAAATCTTTATGTTGCCGCATGAATCAAAAATCTTTTTTTTCTTTTTGTTTTTCATGCATTCATAATCATTTGTATATGTAGCATAATGGTTATCAACGTGGAAATTAAAACCTGAGAACAAAGTTCAAATCTCATCAATTTTGTTGTATTCACTTTCACGCTAATAATCTCTCTTCAAATCTGTTTTTTATGCATTCATACTTAGTTTTATGGTTAGCGTAATGATTATCAATGCAGAAAGTGAATTTGGTTAGTTTAGTTTAAATTCTAATTTTGTGACATTTACTTTCACACAAATAATTTGGAAAAGGCATGAATCCATCTCAAATATTTCTCTCTTGATTTGTTCATACTCAATGTTTGACGATGGCCTCACGGTTGAAAAAGAGACATGGGACAACAGAAATGGGGTTCTACAGAAGGATGCTGAGAATACCATTGACTGAACATGGAAACAGGGAAACTTTCTGGAAAGTGGAAAGACTCTTATTCCTAGAATCAGAAAGAAACAACAGTAATTTTTACAGTAAATAATGAGGAAAGAGGGATTTGAAAATCTGACACTCACAGTACATATCTAAGTCAAGAGTGACAGTAGGGAAACACTGAGTAAATTGAGTAAATGGATGGCAAAACAGATATTGGAAGAGATAAAAAAAAACACAAAGTTTACTAAGAGCTACAAAGGATAGGAAGTTGTGGAGAGCCATGAGCCTAATATCCTAAAGGGGCACAGCACATATGAATTTTAATGCAGAAAGTACAATTAGTAAACTGAGTTCTAATTCTTACCAAATCCGTTGCATTCATTTTTGCACTAATAATAATAATAATAATAATAATAATAATAATAACCTTGGGAAATTCATGAATCTATCTCTTCAAATATTAAACCTAAATTCTTTAAATACCAATTTATGAGCAGTATTACTGACACAAAAGTAGAATCAACAAATTCTAGGTTAGTCTTTTGCATTTACTTTCACACCAATGTCCTTGGAAAATATAAGAATTCTCTTCTCCTCTCAGCTATGGGCTATTGAGCAGGGTAGACTGAGCTCACTAGCTTTGCATGGTAACCAGTCTAAAAGAAAGAAGAATTTCAAACTCTCCCAAGAATGCATGACAATTCAAACATTATAAAGAAAAGGAAGCCATGGAGAATCATGACTGTTTAATGTCCTAAAGAGATCTAGCATTAAAAAATAAAAAAGATAGACTGGGTTCTCTAGCCTTGGTTAGCAGCCAGTCTGAAGGAACTACTTTGAATTCAAAAAACTGTGAAAAAGGCAATGGAAAATGACTCCACTATTTTTTCCTCAGAAGATTTAGCAATTCAGAGAAAATTAAAGAGGAAGCTGTGGAGAGTCATGATTGCCTATATCTTGAAAGGTGATGGAATTTTTTAAAAAAATCCGTCTATGAAAATGCAGATATGGAAAATGACTGCAAGACAGAAAGGAAAAAAGGAAAGATAATAAAATGAAAGAAAAAGAAATGTTTTTTTTCTTTCTTTCTTTGTATCTAACTCCTTCCTTTTTCTGTTAATGCATTTTTCTTCCTTACTCTCTCTTTCACCGACCATCTATTTATCAAGAAAGATGAAAAAAAAAAAAAGAATTACAAAAAGAAGAAATGAAAAGGTAATAATAATGAAGAAAAAAGAGAAATAAAGAAAAAAAAAAAAACTTAATGACAAAAAAACAGGATGAGGAAAATGAAGGAAAAAGATACTGAAAAAGTGAACGAAAAAGAAAGAAAGTAAAGGAAAAAAGCTAAAAAAGGAAAAATAATACAAAAAAAACCCCAAAGAGAATAGGAAACTGTAAAATTAGAAAAAGAAAGAAAAAAATAAAAGTATTGAATGTTACGAACAAAAAGAAAAACAAAGTTCTAAGAATATAAAGTAAAAGAAAAAAAAATGTTTGAAAGTGAGAGAAAAAGAAAGAAAAATAGCTGCAAAATGAAAAACAAGTTAATCATTCTGATATGTTTATAATTCAAAGAAAAGAATAAAAACAAACAGATCTGCTTAGAGGCTATATGAACTGGCTGATTGTAAATCAAGAAATTCTTCATTAAATGGTCAATGTTTTGTCGATAGGGAGCCATCAATAACCGATTTTATTAGAATTCACAGCAATCACAAAAAAGAGAAATCAGTGTTTTGTTTTTGCTAAGGTTTTCCAATATTGCCTGAGTCTAAAAACTTTGCAAATCAGTATAAGTTGGTTTTATTGTGTCTGCTTGATTTGATGTGTGAATGATAGAAGAATGGCTAACAATTTACAAATTAGAACTAAATATTTATACACTTTTCTTTTATCTAAAAAACAAAATCTATAGTAGATCAAAGTGTAATATCTGTTCATTTTTATGTCTTAATTGAATCATGCAATAGGACTTGTTTATCAGTATCAAATCAGTATAAGTTGGTTTTATTGTGTCTGCTTGATTTGGTGTGCAAATAATAGAAGGATGACTAACAATTTAAAAATTAGAACTAAATATTTATATACTTTTCTTTTATCTAAAAACAAAATCTATAGTAGATCAGTAGTGTAATATCTGTTCATTTTTTTGTCTTAATTGAACTGGACAATAGGACTTTAGTTTAATTTTTGACACAGACTTTGTTAATTTTTTTTTTTTACTTTGCATATTTTCATTGTTATAATTGCCTGATATTTTGAGTTAATATTCAATGAATCTTTTAGACTACTCATTATTATTGTTTTTCTTTGAGACAATCATTTCATCTCAGGCAAGGCAATAAAGCCTCTAAGATACGGGGGGGGGGGGGGGCTACTAAATGTGAAAGAATATAAAGAATTTAAAAAAATTGTTAAGGAGTGAGAACAATAATAAAACAAGAAACAAGAAAACAGAAATAATGATTGACATAGTAATAGAGAATATGAGAAAAAGAAAACAGTTTTAAAGAGCTAGAACAATAAAAGAACAAGAATAAAGAAGGCAGAAGATAATGATCAACATTGTATTTAAATTTTTGAAGATCAAGCTGGAAGTGAGTTTCATGTATGAGAAGTGTGAGAAAAGAAGCTGTTAGCATAGACCTTATGGTGACATCCAACCATTTCAATTGTAAAAAAATGAGACTTAGATGCTAATCTATTATTAAAGGTAAATTCATAATGTCTAGGTACCACGGAGAAGAGTTCATTAGAACAATTACCATGAACCCTAGAAAAGGTACAGAGAATTTACACTATGGCAGTGGGTAAGTAACTGAAACTGAGATGCCAGGTCAGAACCAATATCATTGCAGATTCTTCTTTGGATTTTATCATGGCATGTTAAACATATTTACAGAAGCACCAAGGCATAGATGAATGGTAGAATTGGAGATGAACTTATGTTAATCTTCAACGAAACATTTGGATTATCTTCATCTTCAATGTCATAGAAGGAATGTAGTTCATTCTAAGCACTTTCTGTAAAAGTAGTGATAGAGCAGTGAGTGGCTTACTACATCCAATCTGTGAGAGAGAGGTTGGAGGGTGGAGAATAATTTGTCACCCACAACGGCTCAGAGATGCTTTTGGATTCTATCAAGGCTGGAGGGTGAGGTCTGGGCAGCTCCTGACCAAATATAACAATAATACTCCATAACTGGCCTTATCTGGTTCTTGTAAAGTTAGAGGATAGCTCATGGAGTCAGGTACTTCCTGGCGCCAACCATTTTAACTGTGTAGTTAAATTTCTGAATGTCATCATTGCTGACCACCTGAATAAATCCCATGAAAGAGACCAAACCAGCTAAAAACTTTTGCATCCATTTTTTAAATAATGATAGCTGGCCTCTCCCAAGACTGACAAAGATAATAATATGATGGGTTTTTTTTATGCAACTGCCTGTACAAAAAAAAATAAATCACAGGTTGCTGATCAAATAAGTGCTTACTAACACACTCACTCATTCCTTTATCTCTCAACTCTCATGGCAAGCCAGTTAAAACTCTTTCAAGATATCTGAATTTGAGATGCAAAAAAAAAAAATAGATTCATGCCTTTCACAAGAAAGGATCTCTGAGACAAGGTAGTCAAAGAAAGTAGGATGAAAGGACTAATCATCAATTTTAAGAAGACAGAATATATGGTTGTCAGCAGAAGAAACTACCCAAGATGCAAGCCATGAATTGGAGATACCAAAATCAAACAAGTACAGAGGTTTAAATATCTGTGATGTGTTTTGACAGATGAGAGAAAATATGATAACAAAATCTGAAGGAATACTGGAATAGCAAAAGATGTCTTCAAAAAACTATACAATGGAATATGAAAATTTTGTTAGAAACAAAGAAAAGAGCACTCAAATGCTAAGCAATATCAATCCTCCTATATAGCAGTGAATGCTGTACAATTTCCACACTTATGAAAAGGAGATTGGAATCAATATGGTTACTGAAAATAACATGGACAGATGGCATAGACATGCGTGAAAATTCCAATTTTTAACGTCTTTTCTCATAATGTTTCTATTTGGTCTAAAGACCTACTAATATACAATAAATATTATTAGTCTTTTTATCAATATTATTATTTTTATTGATTTTTTTAGCTCTCAAATGTCTTTCATCTACCTACTTTATATATACACACACAAATATATATATATATATATATATATACTGCCAATTTGTAATTGGTAGGGATTATTCCAAGGGAGACTTTAATCCAATGAGAGCTCAATTTAAGTTACAGAGTATATAATGAGGAATTAAGAAAATACCTTCAAAATCCACATTGGTTATAATTTATTTTGTGAATATTATTATATTCATCTTTTCAGACTGAAATATGTATTGATCAATGAAGCAGTTGTAAGAAAAATGGAAGCAATCATGCATTAAATCAGAAAGTAACATTTGAAATTTCTTGAACGCATAATGAGAAAAGAAGGCCTAGAAAATTTCATACTCGCAGGGTATATTTTATGACAGTGAGTTCTGGACAATTTCCTCAGTGATGAAGAGAAAACTTGAGGTAACAGATATTAGGTTGGTGCAAAAATAATGACGTAATAATGTTGTTTTTTGACGTATTTTTCAACGTCAAAAAACGACATTATTACGTCGCTATTTTTGCACCAACCTAATATGTTTTTCTACAGAAAGATTCTGAGAATACAGAACATGTGAACAAAGAGGATGGAAAAGACAATCTAGAAGGGTAATTATATATAAAATCAGAAAGAGGCAGTTGAAATTTCTCAGGTGCATAAGCAGAAAACATGAAGGAAAGAAAAACAAAGAGAAACAATGCATAACCAACCTGAAAGGTTTGTGTAAATGTATGCCAGCACAAGGACAAGGAAAGATAATAAAAAGAGATATATTGTTAATAGTGATACAGGATAGGAAGTTGTGGACAGCCATGATCGCCAATCTACTGAACGGACACAATATATTGAAAAAAGATTATTTGAAAGCTAAAATAATTTGAAAGAAGGCAAATATTGTTGCCAGATTTTTCTCTACGATAATCATTATACCACCTTACATCGCAAGTACCACTGATGAACAAAGCAAAAAAGCTATTAAAAATGATAATTAAATACAACCGGTTATTTTCTTTTCCTTTTTTCCTGTGGAACAATGAAAATACTTAACTTATTATTTATTCTTTTGATGGAACAGCACCCACCCCACTGTTATGAGTGAAAAAGGTCAAAATAAAAGATCAGAACAAAAAAAAAAGGCTTTCCATAAAGGTCCCAATCAGCTTCTAATAATAAGCAGGATATAGTTAAACCATTTAAAAAGGATTGTTTGTCTGGCGCCAGTGATATTCAAATTAACAAAACTTCATATATATATATATATATATATATATATATATATACATATACATATATATATATGTGTGTGTGTGCATATGAGTCATGCTATCGATGAAGGATAATGTATATATTTATATATATATATATATATATATATATATATATATATATATATATATATATACATATATATATATATATGCATTAGTTAATCGTCAGGTTTCCACTGACATGTATCTATAAATAGATAGATCAATAGGTAGATAATAAAGGCACTGGAGAAAGACAGATGAGAGATTAAGAGAAATAAGCTGATAGACAGAAAGGAGCAGACTGAGATAGATAGATAGATAGATAGATAGATAGATAGATAGATAGATAGATAGATAGATAGATAGATAGATAGATCTGACAAAAGCAGAGTGTAGCCGGAGATTAACATTTTGGGAGAGTGTAAATATCAAGCAGGCCAGATGAGTTTTTCATAGCCCCTACTCAACAGAGGTTAACTGGGGCTTTGGTCATTTGCCCTTTATATAAAAGCTAATAAAGAAATATATTTCCTTTCAGATGGCAGG
>OZ010603.1:43649417-43724417 GCA_963932145.1 Acanthosepion lycidas
CTAACAGCTACAAAAATAGGAAATTTTAGTTTGGTTTGGTTTGGTTTGGTTTGGTTTGGTTTAGTTTGGTTTTTGTCTGATGGCATATGAACCTCACTGAGTTATTTAATGCAGACAAAATTTTTATTGCTTTAAATTTTTTTTTTTTTTTCAAAAAATATTGCTGATAATTTTTTTTTTTTGCAATGTATAGCTGGTAAATTTTTTTTAATGTATACCTGGTAAATTTTTTTTTTCAAAAATGTATCGCTGGTAACATTTTTTTTAAATGTATAGCTGGTCAGTTTTTTTCAAAAATATATTGCTGGTAATAATGTATTGCCAGTAATAATTTTTCTCCAAAAATTTATTGCTGGTAATAATTTTTTACAAAGTATTTCTGATATTAAAACCTATTTTTACATTTCCATAGTGTTTTGACCCCAGTTTGGAGGCTAACTATTTACCCATAGCTGGGATCCTAACAGGTGCTATCACCCTGGGTTAGAATGGACCTGGGAACACCAGCAATTAAGAGGTGGTTCCATGCTCTTCAAAACCTCCTGATCAGAGGCCTGTTGGACGTAGTTTATCATCAAACCCAGGACGGGGAAATTTTGGAGAGCCATGATCATCATATAAAAATGAATAAGAAGTAACACTGTTTGGTCAATGAACACCAAATATTACCTATATAGAAATGGATAATTCTACCATTCCGTCAGTTAAGTACCGTTCATGATACATGCTTGGTTAATCATATCTCTTTCAGTTCATGACTGATTAGGCAGAAGGTTTTCCCGCAGTAGGCTGCCATTTCTTTCTTTGGTAGAGTAGCTGCCAACCAAGGCTATAGACTCAGTCTGTCCTAATTACTGCAATGATCAATATTCCAGATTTTTAGATTCTTTTATCTATTTTTTTTCTTCTAAAAACAAACAGCTGATTTTGATAAATTTTCTGTCTAGGATTCTTTAAGTCTAAAACAGGCTAGTTCAGCAAATGCGTAAACCTGTGTACAAGCAAAAGCATGCACCCTCTTACACACAATGCACACATGCATGCATATAAATGATTATGGACATTGCTTCTGGCATTTTTTAGTCCCAAAACAACTCACCAAGTTATCCAGTCTCCTTCCCCTGTCGTTTCGGACATGACTCTTCATCTGCTGTCTTCTCCTTTTCAACTTAAGTTTGATATGCATGTGTTTCTGGTTCCCTAGTGGTGATTGTATGTCTTCTGCTCCCAGTATAGTATCCTGCCTTTAGGGCAATTTGCTGTCTTCTTTTTACATTTCAGGATCTTTTTGAGTTTTTTTTACATATTTTTTTTTTTTTTTGGACCTAGGGGGATATGTTTGTTATTGTCTTCATCATTAACAATAGTTTCCACTTATTCAAAAACTTTTGCTCTCTCTCTCTCTCCCCTTCCCACTCTCTCTCTCCCTCTCTCTCTTTCTGATTCTCTCTCACTTTCTATGACTTTGACCCATTTGATTTTTTTCTTTTTTTCTTTCTTTCTCTCTCCATCTTTGTACATCTATTATTTTCTATGTCTTTTAGACTTTTCTCTCTCTGTGCCTGTATATACATCTTTCTTTCCCTCTCTCACTCTCACTCTCTCTTTGACCCTATCTTATTCTCTGTCTTTTAGACTTTTTCTCTCTCTGTGTCCGTATTTTCATCTCACCCTCTCTCACTCTCTCTCTCTCTCTCTGTCACTCTCTCTCTCTCTCTCTCTTTGGTTCTATTTTATTTTCTACGACTCTTACCTCTTTGCTTTTATTCTCTCTCCATCTTTATTCCTCTCTATTATTTTCTATGCCTTCTACTCTTTTTCTCTCTCTTTTTCTATATATACATCTCTTTCTTTTTCTCCCTTATTTTGTCCCTCACACTCTCTCTTTGGTCCTACCTCATTTTCTCTGTATTTTATATACTTTCTCTCTTTCTCTCTCTCTCTCAATTTCTATGTCTTTTACACCTTTTTTTTCTTTCCTTTCCTGTCTATTTTTGTGCCTTTCTTTTATTCTTATATATATATATATATATATATATATATATATATATATATATATATATATATATATATATATATATATATGTATATCATTCTCTCTTTTTGGTTCTATCTTATTTTCTATGTCTTTTACTTCTTTCTTTCTCTCACTCTATCTTCTTTTGGCATTTTACATCTCTTTCCTTCTTTCATTTTCTCTTTTTCTTTTTTCAATCCTTTGGCATCTCTTTCTCTCTTTCACACTAATTTCCTGTATGTTTTTCTCTCTTCTATCTCTTTATTTCATTCTCTTTCATTTCAAGCTTCTTTTCTTTATTTTTTGCCTCTTTTTGGCTTTACCTCTCTCTTCTTTGTCTTTCATCATGTCTCCTCTATCTTTTTGTCTGTTCATCTTATATCAACCCATATGCTTCTTGCTCTCACAAAAACTTATCGTCTGTTGGCGACCAGCAGAAAATTTGCATACACGAATTTACGAAGGGTGCAACAAAATCTTTCTACTCTCATCCTTCCTTTGGTCATGAAATAGAGGAAAAAAAATTAATAGTAAAAGCAAAGGAAGAAAGAACTGGAAGAAAGAAAGAAAGAAAGAAAGACAGAAAGAAAGAAAGAAAGAAAGTAAGAAAGAAAGAAAGAAAGAAAGAAAGAAAGAAAGAACTGAAATGAGAAAAACAAAAGAAAGAATAAAGAAAAGAAAGGATAAGAGAAAAAGAAAAGATAAAAAAATAAAGAAACAAAAATTAACAAAAAAGCAAAAACAAAAATATGTAAAGAAAAAGAATGAAAAAAAAGAAAAGAAGATATCGGCTGGTTTTTCTCAACAAGGACTTTCTAATAACAAATGCAAAGCTTTCTGGTATTGTTCATCAACCATTCCACTGAGTTACAACTGCCTCTAAACCCTTCCATTTTAAAATTGCATTTCTTTATATTTCTAACAAATGACTATCTTCCTAAAACACACTCTCTATTATTGATAACAAATCCAGTTCTACTCTTGGTTTTGAATTTTTTCTTTAATTTTTTCTATGACCCTTGATCTGCTTGAGTATTTAATTCCATGCTCTCTAATATTTTAAAAATGCTACTTTTCATTCACTTCCCTCTTTCAATTCTCAGCTGTAGCCTAAGTTTTACCAGTTAACCTCTTTGTGTCTTTTAAAAATTAAACATGGCTGACTAAAAAAGCAAATGAAACATGGATTTTATCAGTACGGAAAGGTCAGTGAAAATCACATTCAAACGCTTTAGTTTTGCAACAAAATGAGTTTTTGTCAATTTGTTTTTACAGAGGATCAATCTTAAAAGAAGGTTTTTCATTGGTATTTGAAAAAATATCCTTTTAACCTATGCAAAAAAAGACAAATTTGGCTGAAAAAAATATAAGTTAAAAAAATCGAAAACCATTTATCGATAATTCTTATACTTTACTGAACTTTTTACCCCAAAGGATAAAACACTTTATATATTTTGCTGACATTTGATAAAAAAAAGAGAATTTGTTCTTTCTCTATGAATTTTATCTTTCAATTAAAATGGTCTCTCTGATTTTCACTGTCATTTTGAAAATAGAGGATTATTTAGCAAAATTGTAGTTACTTTAACTTGTTTACTCTTATTTGAAAGAAGTTAAGTTCAAAGGTTGTTCAAAGAAATATAATCTTTTGAAGCTATATTCACACATATAGATATTTTTAATAGCTGATAAGGTTCAACTGACTTATCTTTCAAAAAATATTTCATATACACAACTTTTATCAGTGTCAGAATGAGTATTGTATATGCAAAATTTTGAAGTCAGTCTATTGAACTTTATTAATTTATTGACTTTTGTTGTTATAGTTTTTTTGTTGAGCAATTTCTTGACAAAAGTTTCGCTTTGCTATAAAATATATTAAATTCTAGAAATTTTATATGTTTTCTGATTGATTGATTTGTTTTTTATAGCTTGTCAACCTTTTGCAGATTATTTAAAACCAAAAAATTAAATTGTAAGAAGAGTTGGAAGAAAATAATGATACAAAGCCAACTAATTAACCTATAGGTGAGGGGAGAAGTGGTTTCCTACCTATCCCAAGGGTATTTGTGGTATAAGACAGTAAAACAAGAATAGTCTACTCTGATTTCCAATTCTGAGTCATTCTCTATCCACACCCACTAAATCCAGCAGTCACCCATCTAGTATTGACTAGGCTCAACTTTGCTTAACTTTGATGATTGTAAAAGAACCACTGTTTCAATGTGATATGTATATAAGCTTATATATTTTGATAGGAATTAATCATTTGTAATATTTATTAGTATGTAGTTATTTATTTTATATATATAATTGTTTTACTTAGTCAAGGACAAGGACATATCTCAAGGGCTGCGAAAAATGATTAAAGACACTACAGCAGTAATGATTTTATGATGCAATCTTGTTAATCATTGCTCCACAGAGAGATGTCATATATTTATCTATCTTTATATAAATATATGTATGTAAATATATATATATATATATATATATATATATATATATATATATATATACATATGTTTAAATAAAAACAGGTCACTTTAAGGTTCCATGTAATAAGTTATTTCACCACAACCCCTTTAACAGGGCTCTGGATCATCAGACTTTACTTCCAAAGGTTGAAATGAAAAATGAAAAGAAATTCACACGTTTTTGATGGACCTCATCAAGCATATGTAAAATTAACGAAGTGAGGAAGTAAGGTGGGAGAGAAGATAAGGTATGAGTGGGTTAGGTGTACCATTTCAATTCCTTATTCTTAACCCCACTGTCTATATATATATATATATATATACACACACACAAAAACATACACACACAAACTTTCACACACATGCACATACACACACACACACACATATATATATATATATATATATATATATATATATATATATGAAATGGACAAAGTCTGACAATTATTTTAAGACATTTTTTTATGTTTATACGTTCTTTTTATAGATAGAAATATTTAAGTAAACGCTCTGCTTATAATAAACAGTATTAACAACATTTACCGGCCTGAATGTCCGAGAAATTTTCATAGAAAATATCCGTCCTCTGGCAGGAATTGAACCTGTATCCTACACGGAACCGTCATATAGCCTGACATGCTTTACCAATTTAGCCACGGAGGAGTGTTTTGGTTAGCAAGGTCGATTTTACTGTTTTTAAACTAAAATTCTCCATGATTTTCTCTTGTACAATCATATCTGCTCGATGTGTATTGAAATGCAAACAAATGATTTCACACATTCTGTGGCTTATGCTATATTTATGAGTAAAAGTGCTCAGTGTCAGGGATAGAGCATATGTAAATATGAAAGTGGACACTGATGTCAACTCCGAGTGCCAACAGTGTTTCATGCTTGAATTCAATCTTTGTAGTATGATGATTGCGTTTAAGCAAGAAACAGACTCTTGCTGCTGGATGTTGACTTCAATATCTACTTTATATTTACATCCCTAATATTGAGCACTTTAACCCATAAATATAGTGTAGCATAAAACTTATATATACACATATATATATATATATATATATATATATATATATATATATATATATATATATATATATATATATAGGATACTAGGGATAAATTGTCTTTATTTACTAAAATTATACAAAAATATCTTGAAATACTAAAGAGTAAATTTATTCAATAAAATCATCATTATCTTCAACCACAGTCTACATACAACTTTGGAAGCTCCTGAGACTCTTCTAGATGGTCTCTTTGTTTAAGTTTGTGAATGCTGCAATAATTCTTCCCTTCATTTCAAGTGTTACAAGGAGTTTTGTTGATCTTTCACTCAACTGTATCCCAGACATAATTATCAAGGGTGTTGCAGTCTGGGCAGTTAGGTGGCCAGATGTAAGGAGTGATGTGGCTACAGAAATTGTCTGAGAGCCATGACTGGGTTCTCCTCTTGTGTGGCATGGTGCAGAGTCCTATTGCAAGACATAGGGTCTTCCACCAGTAATCCTCTTCAGCCAGAGCAGCACTACCTCCTCAAGGCACTTGATGTAGGCCTTTGTGTTGAATTTAAGACCCTGTGGGAAGATGAATAGAGGCATAACTTCACTATCACTAATGACACCCCAAACACCTTCATAATTACTCTTACTCATCCAATTTTTTCCAAATCTTCTGCATTATCCTCAGATTGACACCCAAACACTGTGAAATGATTGTATTGGAGCTTCTGGTGTGAATGCCAAGCAGTACAGCATACCATTTCCAAATTTCTGGTGAATTGCATCATGGTGCGCTTTTTCTCACAGATGGTGCACAACTGACCCTGAAACAAAAAAAAAAACAAAAAAACAACACACATGCATGAAATTAAAAATATAAAATTCTGACAATTTACTCACCACACCCTATATATATATATATATATATATATATATATATGAAGAAACATATACGCAAAAAACAAACAAAAATCCTAATATGCGATTATGCTGTTTTAATGTTAACATAATGTCAATGTCGGACGTTTCGGTCTAATAGACCATCTTCAGGACATATTCATAAAACCTAATTAACATTAGACCATATTCAATTCAACATGAAAAAGACGTTGACATTATATTAACATTAAAACAGCATAATTGCATATTAGGATTTTTGTTTGTTTTTTCCGTACTCGGATCTATATCCATATATTTGCTTATATATATATATATATTTAAGTTATGAAAAACTTGGTAATCCATGGTTGGTTGTCCCAAGTAAGTGCTATCTGATGATCCAGAGTCCTTTAAAATGGCTCTGGTGAAATAAATTATTATAATGGAACCTTAAAGTGATCTGTTTTTCTTTAATATATATATATATATATATATATATATATATATATGTTATTCTATAATCTTTTGATTAGACTAACCTTTCTTTTCTAACATGTTTCAAATCTAATGTAGTTATTTGGTCCAAGAAACTAAATGAAACTATCCCCACTTACCCTTCTGCTTTCCCTGTCCCTCCTCTCAACAGCAGTTACATAAATGAATATGATTGAATTAAACTCTTATTGTTACTACTGAAAATCAACCCATTTTGAATAGTCAATCTTCCATGTTACATCTTTTTTTGATGTTTTTTCAATTTATTTCAAAAATTTTCATTTAATTCAAATTGAATCATTTTTAAAATGAGATCTGTTAAAATAGTAAAAAAAAAAATTAAAATAAATACAAATCAAAACAACAAAATGTTCATAGCATTTTTTTTTTTAACTTTTAATTCAAAATGTCTGACAAAAATCCTAAGGAAATTTTATTTCATTTTTGTTAATTTTATAGAGCATTAAATTTGTCCGAATCTGATTTTTCTCTTACTAATTTTTTACCAGATAATTAAAGCAGGTAACTTACCTTTTTCTTTCACCCAATTCTTCGCCATTTTATCAATATTGTTTTGCTTCTGAAACAATAAACCGGTTTTCAGTTTACTCAGCGCTGGAAGTAAACGAGGTCTTTTCAAATGAAAGATGGAAAAAGGCACTGAAATTACTATGCTTTAATACAGATTGATTTTCAGACTGTTGTTGCTACAATCTTAAAAAGTACTTACAACTATATATATATATATATATATATATATATATATATATATTAAAGAAAATAAATTGTTGGCAGAACAAACAAAAATTTGCCAAAACCTAAAACTCTTATCCAGATACAGTCTCAAATAAAACAATACTGTTAAAAGAAAAAGAAAAAAAATTCCTAAAATCAAATTAACTACTCAGTAAAATAAAGTGCTCGAAGCCAAGATTGCCTAGACTGAGCTTACCAATGCTAAATCCTATCAAGTTCTCTATAGATCATATGAGCATGCAACTCAAGTTACAACTAGAGCCATCTTTGTATATATATATATATATATATATATATATATATATATATATATATATATATATATATATATGTATGTATGTATGTATGAGAAAATATAGTTTTAAGGTATGCTATATTTGTAGATTAAAGTGCTCAATGTCAGGGATGGAGCATGTGTAAATATAAAAGTGGACATTGAAGTCAACATCCAGAGGCAACAGTTTGTTCCATGCTAAACACTATCATCAGGCCATGTATGTTGTATTTTTGCTCCACTATTTATATAGAGAGGTCAGTGATGTATTGTAGGTAGAATAATACAATAGACTATCCAAAATGCAATACAATAGATTAGAAAGAAACAAACAAGCAAACAAACAAAAAAGGATAGAATGAAAGGAAGAATGAAAGAAAGAATGAAAGAAAGAATGAAACTATGTAAAAATAGGAAAAAGGAAATAAACCAAGATTAAATTAACAAAGAAAGAAAGAACAAAGGAATGAATTAATGTGAAGAAAGAAAGAAAGAAAGAAAGAAAGAAGGAAAGAAGGGAAGGAAGGAGTAAAAAAGAAAGAAAGAAAGACAGGAAAGAATAACAAAGGAAAATGAATAATGAATGTAAGGAAGGAAGGAAGAAAGTAAGACAAATGACATCAAATTTTCAACATCAGCAGCAACTGTAACAAAAAAGAGAAAAGGCTTCAGTGAATGCAGTCAAGCAGGTGAAGCTGCACTCATCAGCAGGTAGGTTAGCTTTACGGCTCCAAGTTCAGTGCCTCATGGTTTATGAATTTGGTGAAATAGTATTTGTAATTTCACTCTCTGGACTGCGCATTGGGCACTTGAACTCTATGGAAAAGCAAGCAATAACTGAGCAGTCAGTCTATCCCCATGTTTTAAATAATGGGTTAGTTTAAAATTCCCTGTAGATTACATGAAAAGCAAGAAGCTAGAAGAAAGTTCCACAGGCAAGAAATGCAAGAGAAGAAACTATTAGAATAGAACTTATGATTACATCTAACAATTTCAATAGTAAAATGAAGAGACCTAACTGCCAATCTAGTAATGCACTTAAATTGAGAAAAATTGGCATACAAATATTTATAGAAAAAGGCACAAGGAAACTATGTTACAGTGGTTGGAAAGTGATTGAAGCTGAGATGCCAGGTCATGGCTAATAATCTTGCAGATTCTTCTATGGATTTCATCAAAAATCTCTCTCGCCCCCCCTCTCTCTCTCTACACACACACACACACATATATATATATATACATATATATATATATATATATATATATATATATATAGCAGAAGCACCGGACTAGATGTGGCAACAATAGTTATTGCCAGTGTCAGCAATATTCAAGTTTTAAAATAAAGTGAAACAAAAGAAAAAAAAAAATAAATGAAAAGAAAAAGAATGAAAAAGAAAACATCTCAAATCAGAAGAGAAAGAAAGTGGTAACCTCCACCCTTCACTGCTCTGCCCCACCCAATCAAGATAAAAAAGAGAAAAGATAAGACAATGTAGAAAGAAACAAGTCAATTGATTGAAAACAAATAAATAAAACCAAGAAGAAACAATGAGAGACAGATGACAAATAAACGAAAGACAAAGAAACAGGTGCTCCTGGGTTTGTCAAAGAGTTCATATGATCTGTCTATTTGATATAGAAATTAGTGTCAACTCAGTGATATGATCAGCTTGAGCCCAGCATCGTCAACCATTATCGTCTTTCTCCCTGGTGGCTGTAAAATACACCATTGCATTTGGTTGATCAACCTAGAAATGGAAATTGAGTATCAAGACTGTAGCTTCTTGTACTGTGGCCGGTCAGCAGAGTCTGTCAGCCATCATGGATATATTGTCTAATAAGGCAAATTAAACATAGATGCTCAGCTATGCCTTTCTTTGCTTGGTATTTGCTGGGAGCTTATTTGATAGTCTTTGTGTCAGATTTAAAAAGCACACACAATTTAAAAGACTTATTTTCACGTTTTATTTCATTATCTTTTCCCTGCATTTTTTAAAAATTTATTTCCATTTTGTAAATATTTGTCATGTGCAACTATCAGACAGAAAGTGATATTTACTTTCCATTCTCTGTCCTAAGAAGATATCTTCTGTGTGTCAGATCACTTATGAACATTGGTGGTCATGTCTATCCACAGCTTCCTTTCCTTTGTAGCTCTTAGCAATGTTTGGCTTTTTGCTATCACTCCTAATCCCTGTTCTGTCAAACTTGTTACGTAGGTAATACACTGCTTTTCTCTGTCTCTCTTGCCATCACTATATCCTTTTGAGTGTCAAATTTTCTAAACTCTCTTTCTTATGTGTCCTTGAAACTTCAGCTATGAATTTAAGTGCAATACTTGATTGGCAGCAAGGTTGCACCATTTTTACATTTGAAATGGCTGCTAGATAGTAACTGTAAGTTCTATACTAATGTTTTCTTCCCTCACACTTCTCGATTGTGGAATTCTCTTCTGTTTCTTGCTTCTCAGTCAACTTTGATTGTTAATATTTAAATGCAATGTCAGCCGATTCTGTCCTCTTAATTTTTCTTCTTTTATTGTTCTCTCTCCTTAGTAGTAGTTTTTCTCATATTTTCTAACATTCAGTAACCTCTTGCATCTTAGTGGCTTTATTACCTTACCTGGAGTGAAATGATTAAAAAAAAAATCTCTTTCTGATTTTAAATGTAGAAGTAGATAGGTTCACCTACTGTCCAGTTCAAACTTCTTTCTAGTTTCTGTCTATATTTCTGAGATGAGGTATTATATACACTATTTATATTTTTCAGACTATTGTCCTCATCTTTGTTGCCAAATTTATTACGTTTCGGCCATTGTACACTCCGGCTTTCTTCAGGTGGTTGGAATGTCGAACTGAACCCTTTATTTCGCTCACTGGGGTAGACTGTTCTAGTTCCATGTGCCATGACTAATGTTAATGTTATCTCCTGTTAATTCCCCTCTCCAAGTTCTCCACTGCCTTAACCAGGTATTGAACTCACACTCTTTTGGGTCCTGTCACTGGATCTAACCAACCCCTTTATCCACTGTGCCATGTGACCATTAAACATGGCACTTAAAACTAGAACAGTCTATCCCAGCAAGCAAAATAAAGGGTTCGGTTCTTCCTAGATTTTTTGAACAGGAGTAGAAAATTATTCCTTGTTTCCTGTTTAGGATTTTATCTAAGGTTTTTATTCTTATAGTAGTCCCTTGGGTCTTAGTGAGGTAATCACCTTGCTTGGGGTGAATTAATTAAAAAATATTCTATTGTCAGGTTCGTTTAGGATATATGTAATCATTTTCTCCTCATAGTCCTCTCTTTTATTGCTCTCTTCTTTACAAATGCTCTTCGTTTATGTCTTTGTATCATTCTCTTGTTATGCCCTGTGAATGCTAAATTTTCTAAGTCTTCTTTTCTCATTATGTGTTTCTCAAATTTTTCCTTGTCATTGTTTTACTTTTTCTGCTTCTTCTCCTTGAGAATTGGTATCTCTCGATAAAGTATACGTTCAATCTGAAAACACTTTTAACATTGCCCAGCCCATAGCCTGCAAAGAATGTCTGTCTGTAAAAGAAAACAAGACTCTCAAAGAATTAATCTTACTTTTCATCTGACATTTTTCCTCCATTTACTTTTCGTAAAGCGATCAAATCTATTCATCAGAAACTGTTTAAAGAACCCTTCCATACCTGGTTGCTTCCCTTTGCAATTATCTTCTTTTTTTTTTGTTTCTTTGTTGTTTTCTTCCTTCTCCTCTTCACCTCCTCCAATATCTTGTCTTTCCTTAGAAATGCTAAGATCTTCCACAAGAGCAATAAAAACCAGAAGAACCTGGCAGAAAATTAGGAACAAGTACACTCTTAGTTGCAATATTGTTCCAAACATAATTTTAGACCATTTTTTACACAATGTCTACTTACTTCTTCTGCTTGCCATCACAAGTGCACATAAGAGATAATGAGCAAATGGAGAATAATATATATATATATATATATATATAGGTAAATATATATATCAACTCAATAAAGGAAGAAAAAATATCACAAATCAATGTTGTAAGAGAAAGCTATTCACTGCAGTTTGATATTTGGGAAATAAAGCAGTAGTTGAACTCAGACCAATATCTCTATCTTTCCACTTTCAACATATGATCTATTCAGGTGTTTGGCAAGTAACATTGCATCTTGTAAAAAAAGGTGATAAAAATGGATTAAAATATGATTAATTAACATTTTATTCATCAACAATGTAACCTACATCAGTAGCAAGTAGAATTGTTCAACATAGAGGCAATTTTTTCCATTTTTTGCCAGAATCCAGGAGAGAAAAGACTTTGCATCTTCTTGGACTCGTGTTTTCCACTAATATAAAGCAGGGTGATTATATTGAATCAATTGCTTGGTCTACTACTAGGAAAGTTGGTTCACTACGTTTTGCCAAACAATTTTTCTCATCAGAATCCATCTTGCACATTTATAAATCTACCATTTGCCTGTACATTGAATACTGGCACCATATCTGGTCTGGTGCTCCTACTATATGGCTTGAGATTCTTGACAAAATTCCATGAACGGTTTGTAATGTATTTGATCCTCACGTGGCATATTAATTTCAGTCACATTGTCACTGTCATGATATGGCTTCCCTCTGTCTTTTCTATAAATATTCTCATGGCAATTGTTCTGAAGAACTTCCATCCTTGATGCCTCAAGGGCTTGAATTTAAACATGTTACTAGATTGGCAACTAGGTCACACTGTTTTACTGTTGAATTAGCTAAATGCAACCGTATGTTCTATTGTCATAATTTTTCTTCTTGCACTTCTCACCTGTGGAACTCCCTTCTGAATTCTTGTTTCTTCACCATCTACAATATTCGAAAATTTAAATGTAATACCAATTGCCAACTTCTGTCTTCCTGAATCATGAATTTTGAAGATCGTAGGTAACAGGGTTGCAAGAAACCAGAATAGAGTATCACAGGTGAGAAAAGAAACTATTAGAATGAAACTTACAGTTATATCTAGCTAATTCAATAGTAAAATGATGAGACCTAATTGCCAATCTAGTAGTACACTTAAATTCATGTGGTTGAGGTATCAAGGCATAGAGTTCATTAGAACAACTCAAATGAAAATATTTATAGAAAAGACAGAAGGAAGCCACATCACAATAGTGGAAAAGTAACTCAAGTTGAGATGCCAGGTCAGGACCAATAACATTACAGACCTCTCTCTCTCTCTCTCTCTCTCTCTCTCTCTTTCACTCTCTTTGTTGTTGTTGTTCTTCTTCTTCATATGTTCTCTCTTTCCCTCATTATTAACTATGCTAAATTTTACACTGATCCCTTTTTAAATATTTCTATTTACTACCATTTTCACTTCACTTCTCCTATGATCTACTTTTTCCTCATAATTCCATTCTTTTTCTCTTTCTTTATTATGCCACCTTTCATCCTACTCCCTATTTAGATAGTTCTCTTCTCTATCTTTTTCACTTCCATTTAGTTTATCTTTTTTTCCCATGATTCTCTCCTCGTCATATCTTTATTCTTTTTCTCCTTTTAAATTGTCCTACCTTTCTTTTTTCCCATTTCTTACTTCCCTTTTTTTATTCTCTGTTGCTTTCACTTCCTTTTTACTTCATATTTTCCCATGATCCTCTTCTTCTTCTTCATAGCTCTACTCTTCCTCTCTTTCTAAATTATCATACCATTATTCTGCTTCTTTTATTTTTCTCTTTTCCTTTGAGATTCCTCTCTATCCTTTCTCTCTTTTTTTCCTACCATGATCTTCCTCTTTGTCTTCTTTCCTCTCTCTTTCTCTTCTGCCTTGATCTTCTGCTGTCTTCTTTCCTCTCTCTTTCTCTTCTGCCTTGATCTTTCTCTCTATCGTTTCTCTCTTTTTTTCCTACCATGATCTTCCTCTCTGTCTTCTTTCCACTCTCTTTCTCGTCTGCCTTGATCTTCCTCTCTATCTTCTTTCCTCTCTCTTTTTCTTCTGCCTTGATCTTCCTCTTTGTCTTCTTTCCTCTTTCTTTCTTTTCTGCCTTGATCTTCCTCTGTATTCTTTTCTCTCTCTTTCTCTTCTGCCTTGATCTTCCTCTCTATCTTCTTTCCTCTCTCTTTTTCTTCTGCCTTGATCTTCCTCTTTGTCTTCTTTCCTCTTTCTTTCTTTTCTGCCTTGATCTTCCTCTGTATTCTTTTCTCTCTCTTTCTCTTCTGCCTTGATCTTCCTCTCTATCTTCTTTCCTCTCTCTTTCTCTTCTGCCTTGATCTTTCTCTATTACTTCTTTCCTCTCTCTTTTTCTTCTGCCTTGATCTTCCTCTTTGTCTTCTGCCTTGATCTTCCTCTCTATCTTCTTTCCTCTCTCTTTTTCTTCTGCCTTGATCTTCCTCTCTGTCTTCTTTCCTCTCTCTTTCTCTTCTCCCTTGATCTTCCTCTCTATCTTCTTTCTTCTCTCTTTTTCTTCTTCCTTGATCTTCCTCTTTGTCTTCTTTCCTCTCTCTTTCTCTTCTGCCTTGATCTTCCTCTCTATCTTCTTTCCTCTCTCTTTTTCTTCTGCCTTGATCTTACCCTCTATCTTCTTTCCTCTCTCTTTCTCTTCTGCCTTGATCTTTCTCTATTACTTCTTTCCTATTCTTTTCCTTTCTTTTACTCTAGATTTTCCTCTCTGTCATCTTTTCTTTTTCAACGTTTGGCTAATGGACTAAACATTTCCAACCTGTACTTTATTTTGATTTGTTTTTCATTTGCATTTTTTATTTCAATTCTGTAAATATTCTCTTTTTCTATCACTCAGTATCTTCCATTAACTTTCCTCTTTCTTTTTCTTTCTACTTTTTTTTAAATTTATAAACCCATTACTTCATCAGCAGGCAGGGCCACTATTATTATTACTTTTTGAATAAAATGTTATTAATGCTGTTATTATCATCATTATTATTATTATTAATATTATCATTATTATTACCTTTATTTATCATTATTATTGTTATTTTAGTATCTGACAGTGTTCTTATCAAAACTGTAGGAGTTTTTATTTTTGATTTTTCATTATAATGTGCCAACGCCTTCTTTACCATTCTCCCAAACCCCAGTCAAGTATCAACAATTTTGTAAATTTCTTTTTCCTTCTTTCAATTAAAACGTTTTCTAAATTGCTTTTCATCAATTAGGAACAGAAAATGGATGCCTCCAATTTTAGATGATTGCTGACATATATATATATATATATATATATATATATATAATTACATCTGCACATATATTCACATGCATGCATGCATGTTTGTATATATATATATATATATATATATATATATATAACTTTTTTCCCCGTTTCCAGAGGAAGGAATTTTACATTTGAAAACCCAGATGATAATATCACCGTTGAGATAAACCAAATATCAACCATTAGTTAGTGCTCTTAGTAAATGCTGTATCTCCAATAACTTGTCAACCATATATTTTGTTCATCATGTGGTTGATCTAATTTTTCTTTTTTTCTTTTTTAAATGCCTTGCCTTTTTGGGAAAGGTAATGAATTCTTTTCCCATTGCCTTCTCCATGGTTTGGAATTCAGAGTTTTCCTTTGAGATTGGTTGTTACCTAGTGCATAAGAGCTCAATTTACCTTTCTATCCAACACATACCTGGAAAGTGAAGAAATGGATTCATGCCTTTCTCAATGGCATTAGTGTGAAAGTAAGCACAACATACAAGCTTGAAATATGAATTTGCCTTGCCGATTCCACTTTTGGTACTTATATCTGTTACACTAACCATAAATCTTATAATATAAACTGTCAGTTCTAAAAAAAAAAGACTGTGCAGCTTTCCTTATAAATATTATCACCTAACTTGTTAACTGCTCAAAAACAATTAAACATAGTCACTCCTCAGTTAACGGCTTACCTGTTTAATGATTCCTAGATAAACGATCATAAAAAAAACATTTTTTTAAAAGTCCAGTCATGCTGATCATGATTGTTTCTCTTTTTTCAAAATAAATAAAAAATTATTTATATTTTATAAATGTAAACTGATGTAATGTCTAGAATATGGAGCTGAGTTTTGAATTTGCTTATGCTTGCTTTCTTTTTTCCCATTTCTTACTTCCCTTTTTTTATTCTCTGTCGCTTTCACTTCCTTTTTACTTCATATTTTCCCATGATCCTCTTCTTCTTCATAGCTCTACTCTACCTCTCTTTCTAAATTATCATACCATTATTCTGCTTCTTTTATTTTTCTCTTTTCCTTTGAGATTCCTCTCTATCCTTTCTCTCTTTTTTTCCTACCATGATCTTCCTCTGTCTTCTTTCCTCTCTCTTTCTCTTCTGAAGAAAATACACAGATTTGAATCAACCCACAACAAAGAAAATGTCCGAAAAGGATTTTTAATCCCTTCCCGGCCATTTATTTGGGGAAAAACGTTTCATTTTCAAACAAATTTTTTAATTGTTTTTAATATAGTAAGTAAGAAAATTTTAATTAATTTTAATATAGTAAGTAAGAAACTGAAGCACCTTAATTCTAATATAGTAAGTAAGAAACTGAAGCACCTTAAAGCACCTGAGCAGTGACTAACACTTTTACCAGTTGTATGAGTTGAGAATTGGATTCATTTCAAGCTCAGAATGGCATAAAAAGAATTAAGATCAATGTATAAACACATCTGCATCTGGTTTTTGAATATAATCGTTTGGATGTGTTTATTTATGCATGTCTGAAAATGACACTTTCAGTAAAAACATATATACATGTCTATGCTGGGGAAGGGGTTAAATAGAAAAATACAAAATATTTTTATTTTCATGTTTTTAACTAAATTTTTCTCAGCATGCATGAGTGTAAAAGTTCCTTGTTTTTAGTTGTTTCTTAAGATGAAAAATAAATGTATGTGTGAGAAAAAAGAGGCAAGAGAAAAGTTAGTAGAAAGTGTAAGTGTCATGTACCTTGGTGAGAAAGAGTGTAAGTGTCATGTAGCTTGGTGAGGAAAATGGGTGAATGCTTGGTGAGGAAGAGTGTAAGTGTCATGTAGCTAGGAAGACTGGTGAATGAGTAAGGGAATCTCTTTGAAGCCTCATCATCATGAACTGCTGTTGTATGTTGCTATCCCTTCATCTTATTGGTTTGTCTGGTCTAGAAACTTTGCTTAAATACTTTTCAAATAGATCACAAAGAATGTTTTTATTGTCAGAGGGAACATGACCTGTTAGTTGGAAAACGTTAAATATTTATTTTCAAAAGATTAATTTATTAAACTGAAGGATACGCAAATCCTCTTATTGTCATTTGATGTTTGACTGTCTTGGTAATTGTTTCTGTCTTTGCTTCACCAACTAATATTTGTAAGTTATTTATAGTAGTCAGTCAGCTATGTGCATTGCATGATACACACTTAGGTGAACATGTATCTTTCGATACATAACTGACAAGGCAGATTTTTTTCCCGCAGTAGATAGCCATTTCTTTCTGTGGTAGACAAGTTGCCACCCAAGGCAACAGAACCCAGTCCGTCCTGCTATCTACCCATAGCTGGACGAGAAGAAGAAGATTCGTACCTTTCCCAAGAGTATTAACATGTAAGTTAATATCAGTCAGCTATATGTCAGATTTTTTCCCGCAGTAGGTTGCCATTTCTTTCTGTGGTAGACCAGTTGCTATCCAGAACCCGGTCTGTCCTGCTATTTACCCATAGCTGGACGAGAAGAAGAGGATTCATACCTTTCCCAAGAGTATTAGCACGTAAGTTAATATCAGTTATGTGCCATGCATGATACACACTTTAGCAATCATGTATCTTTCGAATACATGACTGACGAGGCAGATATTTTTTCCCGCATTAGGTTGCCATTTCTTTCTGTGGTAGCCATCCAAGGCTATAAAACCCAGTCTGTCCTGCTATTTACCCATAGCTGGGGAGCGAAGAGGATTCATATCTTTCCCTATGGTATTAGTACATAAGTGAATGTAATAGTGGAGTAATGGATAAAACGGCTCGGATTGAGGAATTGGAGAGCCAAGTTTGAATTCCAGTTGAATCAATTACATTCACTTATATATGTGTCCACCTCTTCTCCCCCAACTATGGGTTAATTAGTAGGACTTGTATCAGTAAATCATTATATATTGTAAGAAAACAATGAAACTACATTTATTTAATTTATGGGAGTAGATTGTTCTTGTTTCACTCTCCTTGTCTACACCTATCATGTCTTGTTCTTATTTAATGGTGCTAAGTTATTGCCAAACCTGTTTTGACTGAGCCTATATTTGTAGTACTCAACCTGGAGATTGAACTCACAATCATTCACAATATGTTGTTTGCTATTTCATACTAAGAAATACTGTTGATTTTTTTACCAGTTAGATACTTCAACCATGAAATCAGCCAATGAACAAAAGCAGGAAATAAAGAGAAAAAGGTTTGTTCATCTGAGCAACCAATTTGTTGGAAAATGTTATAAAAGTCTATATTTGATATATTATAAGATAAAAAGGTTTATTTATATACAGACAAGGCGTTCAATAACTATAAGACTGAAAATAAACATAGCATCAAATAAATATGAAAAGGCTTTTATTGATTTTAAATCAGCGTATTGATGACAATATATCTGTATATTTGGAACGAGCACATTGTATTTTAGAAAGAACAAATATCTAACATTATTGTTGTACATTTTAATGAGACCATAAGGCTGAATCTCACATACATAATATTACATTTAATTCAACTCTGGACTTCATCAATTATTGTAGACAAGTGACTGTGTGGCCCTGGGGCTCTCTCCAAACATAGATTTTACATTCTTGCCCTAACATAAGAGACACTCTTCTCTCTGGAGTGGTTGTTTATATATCGATCTGTCATACAGTTCTTTCTCGTGTGCATATCCCAGGTGCAACTGGGTCAATTATGTGTTCCACTATCAGGCAGCTACTGATATAGTTGGCTCTCAGAAAGTGGTACGATTCTAATGGAATTGTCTTCTTTGGTAATTTTTGGTTAACTATGCAATTGTTTTGTTTATAAATATTATTTAATTTATAAATAAAATTCTTTTATATTATTTTTTTAATCGTTTCATCCCCGACTGAAGTGATAATGCCAGCAAGATGCAAACGGTTATTGGGAGTGAAGGAGAATGAGAAGATTTTTGAAGAAGGAAACAGGGAATAAACCTCTACTCCTATTCAGAAGAGGGGGAAGGAGTACTGTAATGTGTACTCCTTCAGTATCTGTCTATATTTCTGAGATGAGGTATTATGTACACTATTTACATTGCTCGGACTATCATCCTCATTTTTGTTACCATATTTATCACAACATTTTGACCGTTGTATACTCCGGCCTTCCTCAGGGGGTTGGAATGTCGAAGTGAACCCTTTATTTCACTTGCTGGGGTAGGCTGTTCTAGTTCTACGTGCCATGTCTAATGGATGTCAGTTATCAGTTATCTCTTGTTAATTCCCCTCTCCAACTTCTCCACTGCCTTAACCAGGCATTGACTCTTTGGGTCCTGTCACTGGATCTAACTCTGACCTTGGAATTACTACTGCCCCTGACAAGCATGGCTTAACATAACTCAAAGCAAAATACGGGCAAATATACGAAAAAAAAAAAAGAACTATATTAATATGGCTAAGTGACTGAAAACGTTTCAGGGACAATTTTTAGATTATTTTAGTTCTCATTGAAGAAAATTTTAATATTAAAAAATTAATAAACTTTTAATATTTTCCTTGTCCGTCATATTCAATGAAACCTGTATAAAAGACAGATTGCTGTCCAAATATACAATAGATAGATACTTTTGGAAACTGCTGATGCTTGAATTAAGTATAAGAGCGCCATTAACTGGAATTGTGTCACCTCGTGAGTCATTCGTTGTAAATCTGCCCACCTTTCTGTAGATGTCTTTTCAATTGGCAATGAAAGAAAGTGAATGTGTTATTCAACAACACAATGTGCCTTAACAAGGAAACTGCACAAAACTTCTGACTGAGTAAATATGAGCAGGAAACAGTCTTCTCTTTCAATCTCCAATCGTGAAAAAGAAAGAAGGGACAAATAGTTTTTGAAAAACGGAAGGAAAACACACGAGAGAGATGGAGAGAAAGAGGGAGTAAGAAAGAAAGAAATTTCTCAAGTAAAAGAGTTTCCGAAAAAGTAAATGATGGAACCACAAGAGAAATGAAGTGAAAGACTTCAAAAAGGAAAAAAAGAAAAAGAATTTTTCTTAATGGAGAATGAAATAATGAAAGAGAAAATGCGAACGGAAAAGAAAGTGAAATATATATATATATGTTTAAAAAAAATCGAAAAATATTTCAAATGCATTGTTTAGACTTATACGAAAGAAAGGGCAATGCATAATGCTGTGTTGAGTGTATATGCGCGTGCATGAAAAATTCTATTAATCATAGGATGTAAAAACACTTTTAGGAGGTCTGCACAGATACTATACTATCTACTATCACAATTAGCGCAAAGATGGGAAACATTGTCAGTGATAGATAGATAGATAGATAGATAGATAGATAGATAGATAGATAGATAGATAGATAGATAGATAGATCGATCGATAGATAGATAGATAGATATATAGATATGAACAGACTGAGATAGATAGATAGATAGATAGATAGATAGATATGAACAGACTGAGATAGATAGATAGATAGATAGATAGATAGATAGATAGATAGATAGATAGATATGAACAGACTGAGATAGATAGATAGATAGATAGATAGATAGATAGATAGATAGATAGATAGATAGATAGGTAGGTAGATAGATAGATATGAACAGACTGAGATAGATAGATAGATAGATAGATATATAGATAGATAGATAGATAGATAGATAGATAGATAGATAGATAACAGACTGAAATAGATAGATCAGAGGAAAGAGTGAGTAAGATGGTACAGTTTTTTTTTTTTTTTGTTCTTTTTTTTGCCTGAATGTAAATTCCTGTACTAGAATCTTCGTGCAGTTGACATTTTAAAATCACTGCATCGTAATCAGGATTTGATGAGAATTACTATTTACCAACCGAACATTGAACTTCATAGCATGAAAGAACAACCATTAAAGCGGGGAAAAGCTTTAGTCCCGTTCCAACGCCACTTTTCCATCCCGAGCCATACAAAAAAAATAAAATAAAAATAAACGATTCAAGAAGCAAAGAGACTCAAATAAAATGTCTGTTTCCTATTTTCTTACATTTCTCTTACGCTTGGAAAAGTCTTCTTGATGAAGAAAGAAAGAAAGAAAGAAAGAAAGAAAGAAGGGACGAATAAAAGAAAGACGGAAGGAAGAAAGGAACGAACGAACGAACGAAAGAAAGAAGGGACGAATAAAAGAAAGACGGAAGGAAGAAAGGAACGAAAGAAAGAAAGAAAGAAAGAAAGAAAGAAAGAAAAACTAACGATTGAAAGAAAGAGGAAAGAAAAAGAAAGAAGGGAGGGAAAGAAGAAAGGAAAGAAGGAACAAAAGAAAGAAAGAAAGAAAGAAACGAAGCGAAACGAAACGAAGAAAGACAGGAACAAAACAAAGAAAGAAAGGAAAAAGAAGAAGAAAGGAAGGAACGAATAAAAGAAAGAACGGAGGAGAGAAGGAAGGAAGGAACGAACGAACGAACGAAAGAAAAAAAAAAAGGAAGATAGTGGATGGAAGAAGAGGGTGAATATTATCACCATTATTACCTTTTCTTTCTTTCTTTCTTTCTTTCTTTCTTTCTTTCTTTCTTTCTTTCTTTCATTCTTTCTTTCTTTCTTTAACTCTGTCTTCGCTTCTAATATGCCAATCCCCTATTCGTTCATCTGATCCACCAAACCGTACTGCCTCACCTTCTTCGTTTGAAAACTTACAGCTTTGTTTATGTCTTTTGGAAGTGAAAGACAAGCGTTCAGCAGATTTGACACCCTTCTTTTGGATAAACTGGTGCAATACAATCTTCCTCTTCCCCTCCTCCCCCCACCAACCACGTCCCATTCTTTTTTACTTATACTTTACCCCACTTTTACTGCTTTAACGTTGGGCCAAGCTTTGTTGCCCATCTGACAAGAAGAATTTGAAATGTTAGGTGGAAAATAAAAAAAAGAGAATTAGAGAAAGAAAGACAATTAGTGAGTAGAGGGGTGGGGGGAAGAGAATTAAAGGAAGAGGAAAGGACAAGAAAGAGGAAGTAGAGAGAAATGATATGGCAAGGAAATTAAGTAAAGAAATAAAGAGTGGAGAAGAAAAAAAGAAAGGTGGAGGAAGAAAAGAAGAACGGTGACGAGAGAAAAATGAGGAATGAAAGGAAGAAAGAGAGGGAAGGAAAACAGAAAGGAATGAAAAAATAAGTAAAAGAGAAAAAGGTCAAGAAATTAAGCAACAGTAAAAAGGAGGAAGTCAGACAGGGAAAAAGAAAAAAGAAACAGAAAAGAAAGAAAGAGTAGGAAAACAGAAGAGGATAAAGAAAAAGAGAAAGAGGATGATGGGAAGAAAGACTAGATAAGGAGAAAGAGATAACAAAAAAAGACTAAATGAGGAGAATACATATATATATATATATATATATATATATATATATATATATATATATATATATATATATATATACACACACACACATAGGCACACACACACGACGAGCTACATTCCTGAAACCCTTCGTACACAAAGATGAATCATCCTCAATCCTTTCGTATTCCATTAGTAAGGAGTAAGTTCCACTTAGACAGCTTCTTCCCAAGAACTGCTTCTTTGTGGAACAGGCTCCTGGTAGGATGTTTCCCCAATCACTACAATTTTGACCCTCTTCAAGTCTAGAGCTAACAGTTTCTTTCCTACATAACCTAATGAACTTCAATTCTTACCGTTTCTTGCTCTCATACAACATGATGCAGTAACCCTCTACCATGAGTGGCTCTTGGGCCTTGTAATGGGGAACCTCAGTATACACACACACACACACACATATATATATGTATTATAATTGTCCGACTGTTCTGTAATTTCCGATCCCATTATCAAGAATGATTTCATTTTTATTTTTAACTGAATCTATGCATTTTTTTATGTATGTATTAGGTTGGTGCAAAAATAATTACGTTTTTGACGTTAAAAAATACGTCAAAAAACGTCATTATTTTTGCACCAACCTAATATCTAGAGTTATAAGAATGTTTTATTTTCCAAACACGGTCAGCAGATTGTGGCCGTGTTCATAGTTGATGCTATTGAGTGTTGGCTGCTTCTGCTTTTTTTAATTGATAATGCTTCCATTATTTTTAACCATTTTTACATGCGGATGAGGCTATTATATTTGTATTGTCAACGAGTTTGTTGCAGATGGAATTTTGTAGGTTTACATGTGTATTTTATTTATTTTATTCAATTAAAAGTAAGAAATAAATTCAACCTTAAGCCCGGTCTACTCTAATATTTAACCAATAGCTGGTGGGGACAGATAGATTCATGTATTTCCCAAGAGTATTAATGCGAAAGTGAGCTCAGTAGACTAGTCCGGAATTCGAACTCAGCTCGCTGTTTCCATACTCATCGCTGATAACCGTTACACTATATGCATATTCAGTTAAGAAAATAAATAAAAAACGAATGGGAAAGTTTGTAAAAGAAGAAAAATATCTGGAGTGGAGAGAGAAAGCGCTTTAAACATGGAAGAAAAAAAATGGAAGATGATTCAAAAAAAAAGTTGTGAGCAAAGTATTTGTCTCCTGATTTTTTTTTGATTTTTTTTTTTTTTTTTACGGTTGCTTGGGGCATGGAAACGTAGTCATGGACGGTTGGTGTAGGGAGAGCAAGAGATGAAGGAGAGAAGAAAAGATGTTTTGGTTCCTGGCCAATGCTTTGCTGAAGCCTGGATGCAAGTTGAATTTGCGTATTCAGCAAGTAGCAAATAATCCAGTCCAAAAGGTCTAACGAAATCTTGGGGTTTGTTGGCATTAAAGGTTATCGCGAATCGCATACAAAGTCGAGTAATTCGGCTGATTGCTCGACCCAAACACTTACCTCCTCTCAGCAGATAGCCTTCATTCACTTATTTGCCTCTTTACAATAACGTCCTTATCTTTTAAAACTTGCATCTCCCTTCGCTCTCTTTCAAGTGATTTTTAGTTAAACTTTTCCGTTTTAGTCGATATTTTATTGAATTCCTATATTGGCAGCAATCCCTAATACTGTTTCACTTATTCAATTAATTGCAGATAACGAAATGACTGACAAGACAAGCAACATTCTCAAGTTGTAAAAGACATGACGAAATTATTCTATAACTATCGACAAAAACTTTATGATAGGTTTTTTTTTATTGGATGTTGTTACATGTTCTCTTTATCAGTCGTCTACAATCAAATCAGGCTTAAAATACCGGTTCTGAACCAATTACCAAAGTTATGCAACGTTGAACCCGATCAATACTCTCCCCCGATAATTCGAAATATGCTTCGGCTTTAAATCACCCGCAAAGTGTTGGTAATACATAAAAAGCAAACTAACCAATCCCTTAATTAGCCTAAAATTTACACTGATTTAAGTAAACAATTCAGACGGACCGTAATTCAAAAACCTTCCAGAAATATCTTTAATTATTTAACTCTCTCCCAAATTTTTATTTAACTTTTCCAAATTTTCTTAATTTCCATCTCTTAGATTTTCAGGATCTTTTCTCGTTTCTATCTTTTTTTTTTTTTTCTCTTGTGAGTCCCAGACGTCTTATTTCCCAATCTTAATAGCTTACTACTCTAAATTTATATATGTACTCAAGACCCCTATTCACTTCGATTCCTTATAAACAAGATTTTTTTTTCTGAGGTTATTTCATTTGTAACTTATATCTGTATTATGACCATTTTTTTTAGGTTTATACACCCGATATAGTACTTTTAATTTAGAATGTTAGAATTATTTCTTTACACTCAGAGTTCTAAGCTTCTACAGAATGGCTACAAAGTTCCCAGGCAAGAATTTTATATTACCGACTAATTTTCTCCTTTTCGAGATTGAATTAGTTTCGTGGTGTCTGTAGAATATATGAAAGATTAATCGGCCATGTTTCAGTGCATGATCATGTTAGAGAAAAGACATATCTAGAAAATGTTTAGGGACAATTTTCACAGAGATTTACTCAACTAGGAAACCTGCTCTAAAGCATGGAACACTTAAATTATGCACAAAGGAAACATCTTTCTATTGAAAATATCTTCTTTTTATGCGAAACATTCTTGCTATGAAGCAATTTAAAAACATCTATTGTACCATTCGTCATAGCAACAATTATTTAATAAACAGATTTTTTATCTGCTAAAATTTGAAACTGCAATTTATTTACATTTTTACAATTTTTTTATATATAAAGTTGTAATCCAATATTTGTGGATATATCTATTCATAGTAACCATTCTTACTATTATTCGTCTGATAAAAAGAAAATTTATACAATTTATTTAATGTTTTGACAGTGTTGGAGTGTATGGGCTATGGAAAAGGCTTGGACGCAAATTATAACGATAACAATATTTATTATTATTAGAAAAGCTAATACGGACATTGTCCTCTCCTACATAGGATGTGTAACGTGACTTGGGGGTCCGTTGCTGACACAGGTATCCGTTTCATTAGAACAGGTCTGATATTCCCTTCGTCTGGATCTGGTCCTTTGGCCTAGGAGCAGGTTCTAAGTCCTTGTCTTTCCTCTACACGTACCCTCGTATGGCTGTGTAACTCGATAGTTGTCACGTGGTTTTCTACTTCTATGTGGGGTGAGACAACTGGTCTAGACCAAGAAGCTCTGTTAAAGAAAAATATGATCCTGACAGGAATCGAACATGTATTCCCTTTTACCTCATGGAAACACTCCTATAGCGTTGTGTTTTGGAAGAAGGAACTTCCTCAGTCAACTAGTAACAATAGGGAAGCAAGTTCAAATAGACTAGTATATAAGTTTTTCATTGTTCTCATGATGTAAAATAAAGATAGATTTCTTTTACAACTAAGGACATCTTTGTTTTAATATTTCATGTTTTGTTCACATCTTTTACGAGGATGTTTCATTACGTTTCTACCCAAGTAACGTATTTTGAATTCTAATTTTTTTCTTTTTTTCATTTAAGCTTTGAGGATTTTTCTTCTTTTTTCGGCTAAAATTTGATTTGTTTAGTTATTAAGTTTTACGTTTCATTCAGTTTAGAAAGTCTGTGTCTATAATTGATGATCTTTCCACTGGGCTCAGTGACAGTATTTCCAAGTAATTAGCCGTCAGCCTTTACTGACACTTACCCATCATGCTTTGCAGCATTCATCGTCTGCTGTTTCAATCATTTTCTTTCTTTTAATTACTGAAGTTCTGTTACTTGCGTTTTCAATTTCTCAAATCACATTTAATACAAATTCCAAAAGGCAGAGAATGCCAGAAGAAAAAATTTTAAACTTGAAGTGAAAGAAAATAAAATAATAACTATAAAGCTATTTTCGTCGAAAATCTAAGAATAAATTTTTTAAAAATCCACTGAAATTAATAATTATTTGTAGCCCTTGGCTTTGAAGACCAAGTAATTTACCAATATGCTAAGATGTATGAAAGGAATGTCCTTTGAGGATTTTGCTAATTTTTTTTATGAATATATTTCATTTAAAGAACCAGGTGCCGACTTTTGTGTTTGCACTAGGAAAACCCAAGGGTAAACTTAATAATAGTATTCTTAGTGTCTGCTTAAGCCATGCTAGTTTATTTGTCTGACATTTCGTGATTTTTTTTTTTTTTTTTTTTTTGGACTAGAACTCATGAAAAAACAGCTAAATAATAAATAAATAAATTTATTTATTTAGCTGTTTCTACAGAGGAAGAAAGGAATGTTTGGCTAAAATTGATCATTGTTGTGCCAAAAAGTCGCGTAAATGGATTTTTTAAATACCGTATTTCACGCTATCTTACATGCCCCCATATAACACACACATTTTAAGCTAATAAAAAAAAACACGTAAAAGTAAAATACTTCAAACATTTTAATGAAGAAACAAGATAAAAAATTTAAGTCAAAAAAAGAAAAAGAAAATCAGTTAGAAATCTCAGCTGCTTAAGTAAAGTTTATTCACCATTTCTTATTAGAGTTTTTTAAGTTCTGAAAATTCGTGACTGTCGTCTTCATTCTCAGAAAATTTTGTAAAAGCCTTTTATCCTCGGCACATTGAGAGTATTCTTCATCCCAGACTTCTTGAAAGTCTTGACAATAATCTCTTATTTAAACGTATCCCACAATGGCTTGACCTACTAACACATACATCATAAGCAGTTACTATCAGATTTTCGTGTATACTATTTCCAATGGTCCCCATTGTCATAGTTAAGTAACGTGATGCATGTTGACATCGGGGGCATCAAAATCTACTCTTCGCAGGTACATTTTAGTGGATACATTTTTAATTTAAAATTACGCCTTATACTCCGTAAAAGACAGTCGATCTGATTTTTCCAGTCAAAATATTTGTCACAATCAGGTCTCTTGAAGACACAACTACGCTTCCCATATATATATATATATATATATATATATATATATATATATATACTTGACGCCCCACTGAGACAAGATGTGACACAAGGTCAGTTTTTAACGTGTGGAACCCAAGTGTTTTCACTCGGGCCACTGGTCTAAGCTGGTCATAGCTGGTCTAAGCTTGTCATAGCCATACCAGCACAGGAGGCGAAAAAAGAATGACAGAATTGAAAAAGATTTCGTGTGACGCATTTTTTGGCTTTTAGGAATTCATCTTGAAATGTTCTTGATATGTAAAAATGCATTGTTTTCTCCAAATATATATGGCCTAAGTTTTCTGGCATGTGAAGACCGGTAGACCGGTAGACTAAATAAGTAATAAAAATTTGTCAGATTAAAAAATAAATCCATCAATTCTTTAGATAATTGCTTTGTTTATGTTTCAGATATGAAACCGAGCATATGTCTCGGGAATATCTGAATGAGTTATATATATCACTTTTTCGGCATAAATTTTCGATACCTAAGTTTAAAATGCATTTTTTTAAAATGAAAAAACATGCTTGAAGATTTCATTTTAGCTTTACTTGAAAGTTGAATCATTAACTTTATTATTTCCATTAAACAATTCTGGTGTATTTCAGATAGAAACTATATACATTGGAATGTCAAATTTAATTTCAAATTTTTAAATTTTCTTAAAAACCGCCATTTTCTTAATTTTAAGAAATTTGTAAACAAACACAAATTTATCGATTTTAAAAATATTTTAAAAAATTTCTGACACATTATTTTCGTAAAATTAGAAAATCTACTGTTAAATTAATCTGATTTTAAAAAAATATTACTTAATTATAGCATAAAAAAGTAATATACAACGAATTATTAACGATTGGTACCGTAATTTTGATCCAATATTTGATCTATGTGTTGATTGACGAGTGATAACAGCTACTACGGATGACCATAAATGAAAATTACTAGAAATCTGAGTGAACGCTTTTATTTTTAGTTTTACTGTTATGTTTATTTATTAGAATAAAGGGACAAAACTCTTTTTATAATAATGGCAATTTCAGTCTACCGTACATGGAAATAAGGAACGCATTAAGTAAAAAAATAAAACATAAAAAATTATTTGAAAAAAAATTAGCACCACTAAGTTTATTAAACTTTGCAATTTTGAACTCATAAATTTTGTTTCTACTTAATTACTAATTATCACAAGGAAATAGCCTAATACAGAGTTTTGCACGATTTTTAAACTATTATAAATTATTATAATTAAAATGTAAAACAAATAAAACTTTCTCGTAAAATTTAATTATTCATCAGAAAAAAATTATTTCTTCAGGCAATAATGACCTTAATATTACTTATTTACAAAAGCAATTAAAAGCTTTTCTAATTAAGTAATATCATAGTTTTATTGGATTCATTATTTTTCAATTCAGAGCAGATTTTCAGATAGCACAAATTTGAAAAAAAAAAGTAGGTGATTTACCATCTCCAATAACACTTACTTTAAACAAAAAAAAAATTGTAAGGAAATAAAAAGGTTTTGAATGAAATTTCAGGACAATAAGTAAGTGGGGTGTAACATATTAAAAAAAAAATATTTTTTACTAAAATTTACTAAAAAGAAATATTTCAAAAATAATTTCATTCATTTGTGAATAAGTCCTGAAAATTTCATTAAAATCGGACAATTACTTTAATTTTAGAAGAATTTCCAAATCAATGTATTTTCAACGGGAAAAAAGCGCAAAAAAAAACAATGTTATTTTAACAGCACCGCGATGACGTAAAAAAAAAGGACATTTTAACCAAAATTTCGAGCGTCTTAGAAAATATTAAAAAATTTCAAAAAATACTTAAAAAATACTTTGGTCTTTCATCTTAATAATAACATAAGCATTTTGACGATAAAACTTTATTTTCGTTAAGTTTGTGGCATTTTTTTATTACGCTATGCTGTTTTCCCGCGAAAAAGTGGAGGTACCTTAGTTGTCATTGTTTACGTTCGGTTACGTTTCAGACCAGAAATGATATATCGAGAAAGATCGTCGAAGCTGTGTGTTTATAAGCAGTAATTTGAACTTCTCTGCAGCTGAATGGTTAACAGCACGTGAGGCCAAATGCTGATTTTCATATAGGATACAGGTTCGATTCCAGGGAACACGCATATTTTCTACGAAATTTTTCGAACATTCAGGCCGGTAAATGTAATTAATACAGTGCATTTACTGAAATACGTTATAGCCGTAAAAATAACGTATAAACGGAAAATATCTTGAAATATCTGTCGGATATAATCCATTTCATCTTATACACACACACACGTATATATATATATATATATATATATATATATATATATATATATATATATATATATGTATATATATAATTATTTATTTAAAAATATGATTCCAACTCGCTACATAAGAGGTCTCATGTTTCAAAACAAGAGCCGAAAACTTCAAAATAATATTTGAATTAACTTGAGTTAAAGTAGGCTCTGTTCCATCTTCAAGCGAATTTTTTTGGGAAAGACAGAGATAATACAATTGAAAATTACGAGAATTTAGCATGTATTTTTTTTTTTTTCGGGCTAGCAAAACTTCTACCAAAACGGGCATAATAGATAATTAAAGGTAATCCGTGAAATGCATCCGGTTGATGCTTTCCCACACTTCATCAGTGATGTTTTTAGCCACCTATCATTAGGAGCTTCGTGCCTTACATTACCATACCCCTTCTTGACGGCGATCCTGTCGATACTAATCGGATAGCGACATGTTTGCCTTCCGTCATCTTCATCTATTTTCATTGTGTAAGGCTCTCTTATCCAACTATAATAAATGAAGAAAAACCCAAGTGAATTATCTGGTTAACCGACTCAAGAGTGTAGTGTCAAAACACTCATCATAGCATATGCTTTATGGAACATTGCACTCTGATGAGCGTTTCGTTCGCGAAACTCTTGAGTCGGTTAACCAAATAATTCACTTGGAACATATGTGTGTGTGTGTGTGTGTGTGCGCGCGAAAAGTGTATGTATATAAATATAAATAAATATATATATATAATTATTTATATATTATATGCGCGGTACTTATCAGAAAGCGCTCAATATCAGAGATAGAGCTAACATATTTGGTTGGATTGATGTGAGTTTGTGACCCTGGGTTTCACGCTTTTGCGATCAGTTTGTCTGACGATCGCAAAAGCGTGAAACCCAGGGTCACAAACTCACATCAATCCAACCAAATATATATATATATATATATATATATATATATATATATATATATATATATATATATGTAAAGGTGTGATGAATAAATTGTCTGAACTACACAAAAATGAAAATAATGCTGACATTTCATTTTAACAGATATATTTACAAAAATTACACAAAAATATCTTGAAATACGAAAGACTACATTTATGCAATAAAATCGCCATTGGGGTTTCAACAACAGCCTCCAGACGACTTCAGAATCTCTTGCAACTCTTCTGGACGGTCTCTTTGTTTAAGTTGGTGAATGCTGCCATAATCCTTGCCTTCAGTTCATCTTTGGTGTTACAAGGAGTTTTGTTGGCCTCTTGCTCAATTGTGCCCTACACATAATAATCAAGGGGGTTGCAGTCTGGGGAGTTAGGTAGGCAGATATAAGGTGTGATGGGGTCGAAGAAATTGTCTGACAGTCATGACTGGGTTCTCCTGTTTGTCTGGCATGTTGCAGAGTCCTGTTGTCTTCTAGCAGCCACCCTCTTGATCCAAGGTAGCACTACCTCCTCAAGACACTTGATGTTGTCCTACGTGTTGAGTCTGAGGCCCTGTGGGAAGATGAATGGAAGCATAACATCTCCATCACTAGGGACCAATCGAAACGTCTTTGTAGTCATCATTAGACTCATCCAGCCCTTTCCCAAACCTCTGCACTGTCCTCAGATCGACACCAAAACACTCTGAAATGTTTGTATTGGAAATTCTGTTACGAATGCTAAGCAATACAGCAAACTGTTTCCAAATTTCTGTCAGAGTGAATTGTGTCATGGTGTCATTTTTCTCACAGACAGTGTCCAACAAATCTTACTATATTGTACAGACGACAATCAAAAACAAATAACACACATGTTCTACGAACGAAACTAAAAATATAAAAATGGCGACAACTTACCCATCGCACCCTATGTGTGTGTGAGTGTGTGTGTGTGTGTGTGTGCATATATATATATATATATATATATATATATATTATAAATTAATTGATTTAAAATATGGTTTTTCCGCTACACAGTTCTAACCATGTTTCAAAAATGGAAGATCCGAATTTAATTTTGTAATTAAATTAAAGACATTAGTTCCATTTCATCCTCAAGCGAATTTTGGAGTAACTTTTAAAATTACTGGGTTTTAAAGACACAGCTAAAATCATAATTCACGTTTCCAAGGTTACAGATAAATTCACTTCCACTAGACAGGGGTGTTTGCGTGTTCTTTATGTCTGTATTTTGATGTATCCGTTATTAGCTACGTTTTGGTAGGGGGTAGGGATGTATTCTTCAATGAAATCTGACATCCGTTAAATGCATGTCGTCTGGATTTTTAAACATTTTTTATTTTTAACGGCAAAAATTCTTACGGCATTTTTTCTATTTGTATATTTAAAGATTTTTTGGGGGGGTGTTCAGGTTAGAATACATTTTATTTAACTACAATTTGAAAAATATATATCTTACTGTTCTTTCTTTTTATTTATATATATATATATATATATATATATATATATATATATATATATATATATATACATATATATATATATATATATATATATATATATATATATATATATATATATACATACACACACATGTATGTATATATATATATATATATACATATATATATAAGTTATGAAGAACTTGGTAATCTGTATGGGTAATCCCAAGGAGGATGAAATCCTGAGGGCTCAATGTAAATCCAGAGCTAATATTTTAAAGAAAAACAGACCCCTTTAAGTTACCATTATAATAATTTATTTCACCAGAACCCTTTTAAAGGATGCTGGATCATCAGATTGCACTTCCAAAAATGAAATGAAACGAAAAATGAAATTAAAATTGATGGGTAGTGTAAGTTTTTGTAATTTAACAGAGTGTAAAAGGGATAGTTAAAGAGACATGGAAGAATATAAGGAGGGATTAATTTCATATCTCCATACAGATTACCAAATTCTAGAGATATGAAATTAATCCCTGCCTGGTCTGTTTTTCTTTAAAATATATATATATATATATATATATATATATATATATATATATATATATATATATATATATATATATATATATATAATAGATAGGTTAGTTAATAAAACAAAGACAATATGTTCCAATATAATCACTATGATAAACATTTATTAAATATTAATTATTAACCACTTGACAGAAATGAAGCACAGTGGGAAAGGTTTTAAGTTTGGAATTTTCAGACACACCTGTGTCCTTCATCAATGGACCAAGGAATAAACAGAGAAATGGCAATTACCGACACATGTTTTTGTAGACGGTGTATTTTCCAGTGGAAAATCGTATTGGTAGCAAAAACCCGATCTCTGTTTGATTCCTTGATGTACGAAACTTTATGAAAATTAACTTAAATTTAAAATTTTGATAGGTATAAAAGTATTAGGCAAGTCTATTATTACTAATCTGTGTCATTGGGATAGTGAGATTGTAAACATCGATAAAGAGTGGTATAGGTTAGGGAGGGGGAAAGACGTCTCGATGGAATTCAGTGTGGAATTAATTCCATATATATATATATATATATATATATATATATATATATATATATATATATATATATAAATTCATGAATCATTCATACAAAAAACAAATACAGAGGTTAATGATTTAATTGGTTAGAATCCATCGTCGCAAACAATTCAAATAAGATACATAAACCTCGAACATGTATATGAATGATATGATCCTCGTTTATAAATTTCAGTTGCATAAAGTCTTTTTTATTTTTACAAGCATTCGTCTGCTCCTACAGACATCCTCAGGTATGGATGGATTCTCGCCAATTAAATCATTAACCTCTGTATTTGTTTTTTGTATGAATGATTCATGAATTTATAAATTAATTGCACCTTTATTGAAATATATATATATATATATATATATATATATATATATATATATATGGAATTAACAAATTTTATTTTTTTATCCAACATTATTTCTTATTGGCCTAAATGTTATTTTAATAGATATCTATTTTTGAGTATATACCCTGTTGGTAGACAGCTGATTTTTAGTTAACAGACATTGATTTGGGTCTGTCATGAAATTTGCACAACACATAAAGTATCACTTTTATTTTAAGCTTAACCTTTTTCAAGTATAAAATTATATTTTGAATTGATCACTTATTTTTAAATGTCTTAGTGCTTGTTGACCAATTTTAAATGATGTCAATAAATTCACACTATTAATGTTACATGATATCTGTCCTCCTGTATGGCAACGAATGTTGGACAATCTTCTCAAAGACTTGAAGCAACAGAAATTTGGTTCTATAGAAAGATGCTGAGGATACCATGGATCTAACAGGTGAAAAACGACAAAGTTTTGGAGAAAATGGAAACGAAAAGGAAGCTTATATTTAACATCAGGAAGAGGCAGTTGAAATTTCTGGTGCACGTAATGAGTAAGGGGGTGGGGGCTTGGAAAACATGATACTCACAGGACAGATTGAGTGGAAAGAGAGACAGAGGAAAGCAACATGTAAAATACTTGATGAGCTTGATTAAATCAATGGTAGAACAGGTTTTGGGAGAAATAACAGAGAGTCAGTCAATCAATTGTGTGCCATACGTGATACACACTTAGGAGATCATGTATCTTTCAAGGCAGATTTTTTTCCGCAGTAGGTTACCATTTCTTTCCGCGGTAGATCAGTTGCCATCCAAGACTATAGAACCCAGTCTGTCCTGCTATTTACCCATATCTGGGGGGAGAAGAGGAGGATTCATACCTTTCCCAAGGGTATTAGCATGAAAGTGAATGTAATAGATTCAACTGGAATTCAAAGTTGGCTCTCCGATTCCTCAATCCAAGCCGACAAAACTTATTAAGAGTTACAAGGGTCAGAAAGCTGTGGAGGAACATGATCATCTATGTCCTGAAGAGCCCCAACACATAAAAGAAGAAGAAGATTCTATTTTCTTGATATTAACAACTGCTTTATATTCTCATCTATGTTACTTTTCTGTAATGAACCAATTTTCTTCAAGACGTGGAATGATCAATGCCTTGCCACAATTTCCCATCTTTTCATACTTTAATCACAATTCCTTGTCTAAGAATTTCAGACAACATTTGAAAGGCTGCAGATGGCAACGATTGAAAGATCTGTGATTCTAAAAATACAAAGATGAGGATATTAGTCTCATAGAATAATTATGATTCACCATCACCAAACTTGCAACAATAGTTATCACATCAATCTTGTCTGTCTAAAATCGCAGATAAACTAATTTTTGATTTTTGAGTCGAAGTCGGCAGCCCCATCAATACATAATCAGATAAGGTGACGAAAGGAGTTCCTTAAATATTCATGATTGTAATAACATTGTAGATGTTAAGTGAGCAGTTCTTCATGATGTTGTTCCCAATGGTAATGACAATGGCTCTAGGGACCAATGCGACAGTTCAGTTAAGATCAGAAGACAAACTGAAATAGACATACAAATGTGGGCTAAAATTAAAAATAGAACATATAAAAAATATTTCAGGTTGATTTTATTAGTTGACGTTGCCCATCATGCAAAAAAAAAAAGACACCAATATTTTCTTTATTTACATAAAAAGTAATGTTCCCAAACTTTGTCTCCTTCCACTTGTCCCTAAATCCTTCCCGGAGCCGCCAGATAGATACACAGCTTTCTTTTATGCAAATCACTTCACACATCTATCAATTAATTAATGTCCGAAAATTGCTACGAAGTGGTTTGATCCACCCTCTCCCAGAACTTTCTTCTTACATTTGGAAAGATAGATGAAATGAAAGTGATTCATCTCGGTGGAAGTTGAATGGTGTATCCTAGCTGTAAAGGTGTGAGCTGATGGAACTAAAGTTTGATCTGATTTCAACATTTCCCATGGAAATAATGATAGAATTTATTGTGGAATTATCATTGGAATTATTAGAATTATTATCATTAGAATTATTCATTGTGGAATTGTTGATAGAATTCATTTTTGAAAATAAAAGTGACTTAACTCTGTGGAAGTTGAATGGTGTGTCCTATCTATAAAGATGTGAACAGATGGGACTAAAAGGTGATCTCATTTCAACATTTTCCAAGGAAATATGATGAAGTAGGCTTTTGACATGGTATCTGTAGGAAAGAAATCTTCCCTCTTTTAATGACAAAAAGAACAATCTAATATTTCTCTGAAAATCTGGCAGGCCTTCTCTTCCTGAAGTGTTTGTTGGCTATAACGCAGTCTTTATATCTTCTTTGGGCATAAAATTATGGTGGTGCATTTCCATGGAGGTGGCATGATGACTCCCAGTTGTAACAATATGAACTGGTAGAACTAAAGAAAAGAAAACAAGTGTTTGGAATGACGACAACCTTTCTTATATCTGGAATTCAAAACAGGTTTTTGGGAAACACAGAAACAGGGTTTGATCAGAAATCCATCTCATATTGATCAGCAAAAAATTAAGGAAAAAATCTCTTATGTTGAACCAGGTGATTTGCCTCTGATCAAGTGAAACATAATTGTTTGATCAGTGCTAAAACAAAGTCAAGGGTTATAACATAGAAGGAAAGAAAAATATACGGACAACTAGTCAATTCGATTTGGTTTACAATAAACATAATTTGATGTGAAAGTTCCGTTTTTTTTATTGTTTTTGGAGTTGATTCACAATTTCCTCTGCTGCTATTAAGAAAATATCTACCAGCCTTGACATTGTTTTAGCACAGGGCAAGAAAAAAATTGACAGAAACCACAGATAATTCATTTATTTTATTTATTTTTGTTAGGGTTAGGTAGATTGGCAAAGAGAAAAAAAAAATAAAAACACCCACCAAACCTGATAAAGATAGATATGAACACACAGAAAATTTGGGAGATTGATAGAAAGAGATGTACAAAATGAAATTAAGATAGGAGACACAATCTGGAGGGTGGGGAGAGAGAAAGAGAAATTAACATAATCCTATATATAAATATGAATGAATATTGAAGATAAATAGATAAGGAAGTATTAAATAGATAGATTGATAGATAGATAGATAGATAGATAGATAGATAGATAGATAGATAGATAATGAAGGGATAGATAGATAGATAGATAGATAGATAGATAGATAGATAGATAGATAATGAAGGGATAGATAGATAGATAGATAGATAGATAGATAGATAGATAGATAGATAGATAGATAATGAAGGGATAGATAGATAGATAGATAGATAGATAGATAGATAGATAGATAGATAGATAGATAGATAGATAGATAATGAAGGGATAGATAGATAGATAATGAAGGGATAGATAGATAGATAGATAGATAGATAGATAGATAGATAGATAGATAGATAGATAGATAGATAGATAGATAGGAAAAGGCTAAAATAGATATGAAAAAACAAAGATAGATATATAATGAAGTGATAGATAGATAGATAGATAGATAATGAAGGGATAGATAGATAGATAATGAAGGGATAGATAGATAGATAGATAGATAGATAGATAGATAGATAGATAGGAAAAGGCTAAAATAGATATGAAAAAACAAAGATAGATATATAATGAAGTGATAGATAGATAGATAGATAGATAGATAGATAATGAACGCACAGGGGAAGATATGAAAAGACCTAGGTAGATATTAATAGACTGACAATAATAATAATAATAAGAAGAAGAAGAATAAGAAGAAGAATTTTTATATGCTTGAACCTTTAAAAAGGATTCTTATAAATAATCCTAACAAGAAAAAAATCAAACAAGTGAATGGTTAAGAATTTTAAAAGCTAAAAGTTTAAAAAAATATATTTTTCCGTCTGGCATGGTGTGAACTTTGTATTGGTATGTCTCAAAATGCATCCAACAAAAAAATGAGAAAGTGTTTTTAACCTGTCTGATTCCTAGAAGCAATCACACTGTTGGGGATTGCTTTCTCCAGAAAAATTTTTTAAAAAAATCTTCAGTGCAGTTCTGAGAGCAAAAAGCTGTTACCATATTCTTGGGAAAAAAAACATAATGTATAGCGCTTACTTGGAAAATATCTGCGACCACTTGTTAAGTCCTTCACAAAATTGGAAAAAAAAAGACATTATCAGAAAGAAAAAGCTGAAGTCTGTGCATTTCTTTTTATTCAAGGTCTATGATTTAGATTTAACAACTTAATTGAGCAGTTAATGCAAAAGCAATGACAAAATAAAAAAGACATTTCTTTCTTCTATTAATAGCCATGTTGTCTTAGCAGCTGCTTTTGATTCTACAAGGGAAAATTCCCTGCTCTTTTGTACACAGATCAAGACTTATAATTTTTTCACTAAGTTTCTTTCATCTCAAAGACCTTTGTACTATCATTCTTTGGTTTCCTTTCCTATAAAAAAAAAAAAATTGACTGACAATATATGATTGATTTTTCCATGAAATGTCATATGCTGGTTATTCTTTATAGTTTAAAAAAAAATATTTTCAATTATTTTGTCATTTTTTTTTTTTTTTTGCTTTTTATTCCTTTCTGATTTCCTTTTATTATATTTATTCATAATGTATTAGGTTGGTGCAAAAATAATGACGTAATAATGTCGTTTTTCGACGTTAAAAAATACGTCAAAAAACGACATTAATATGTCATTATTTTTGCACCAACCTAATAGTTCACAATTTCTTCTATTTCTCTTTCCCTTTCTGTTTTTTTTTTCTTCTTTCTTTTTCATGTTTTTTCCTATTTTCTTTCTTTTGGTTACTTTTCTTCTTTTTATTTTTCGTTCACCTTCCTTTCTTCATGTTTGTTTCTTTTTATTTCTTTCTTTCATTTTTTGTTTATTTCTTCTAGGTTTTTTATTTTTTCATATATATATACTTCTTCCCTAATCTTTCCCCACCCCCTTTTAAATAACTTTCTTCTTTTTTTTCTTTCTTCCTTTTAATTATTTTATTTTTTTCTGTTTCCTTCATTACTCTTTTTCATGTTTGTGTTGCTTTCTTTTTTCTTCCTTTCTTTTTTCAGCCTTCATTTTTTTTTATTCAAATTGTTCTTCACCTTTACCCTTTTCTTTCTTTCTTTCTTTCTTTCTTTCTTTCAAGTTTTATTTTTTTTCTTATTCTTTTTCCTTCATCTTTAACCTTTCTTCTTTTCAATATATTTTTTCTTTTTTTTTTCTTTTGATTACTTTTATTTTTATTTTTCATTCAACCTTCTTTCTTCATGTTTTTTCTTTTATTGTTTCATTCATTCTTTCTTTTTTTTTTTTCTTTCAAGTTTCTTTTTTTCACATTCTTCTCCCCACATCTTTTTCTTTTCCCCATTTTTTCTTCTACCTTTCCATTATTTTCTTTTTTCCCTTTCTCTCTCTTTTTCATGTTTGTTTCACTTTCTTTTTTTCTTTCTTGCTTTATTTTAATCAGCCTTCATTTTTATTCACATTCTTCTTCAACATTACACCTTTCTTTCTTTCTTTCTTTCTTTCTTTCTTTCAGGTTTTATTTTTTCATATTCTTCTTGCTTTCACCTTTTCAATATCTTCCTTTTTTTTCCTTCTTTTGATTATTTTTTCTTTTTCTTTCACTTTTCTTTCTTCACGTGTGTCCCTCTTTCTTTCTTTCTTTCTTTCTTTATTTCTTTCAGACTTAATTTTTTATTCACATTCTTCTTCTATTATTTACCCTTTCCCCTTTACAATATCCTCTTTGCTTTTTTCTTTCTTTTCTTTTTTTTATTTACATTTTCTTTCTTCATGTTTCTTTCTTGTTTCCCCCTTATTTTTTTCAGGTTTCATTTTTTGTTCATATTCATCTTACCTCGTCTTTTTCCTATCTACTTTTCAATATTTTTTTTCTTTCCTTTTGATACTTTTTCTTTTTTCTTTCTCTTTCATTTCTCTTTTTTCATGTGTGTGTGTGTCTCTCTCTCTCTCTCTCTCTCTCTCTCTCTTTCTTTCTTTCTTTCTTTCTCTCAGGTTTCATTTTTTGTTCATATTCATCTTACCTCGTCTTTTTCCTATCTACTTTTCAATATTTTTTTTCTTTCCTTTTGATACTTTTTCTTTTTTCTTTCTCTTTCATTTCTCTTTTTTCATGTGTGTGTCTCTCTCTCTCTCTCTCTCTCTCTCTCTCTTTCTTTCTTTCTTTCTTTCTTTCTCTCAGGTTTCATTTTTTGTTCATATTCATCTTACCTCGTCTTTTTCCTATCTACTTTTCAATATTTTTTTTCTTTCCTTTTGATACTTTTTCTTTTTTCTTTCTCTTTCATTTCTCTTTTTTCATGTGTGTGTGTCTCTCTCTCTCTCTCTCTCTCTCTCTCTCTCTTTCTTTCTTTCTTTCTTTCTCTCAGGTTTCATTTTTTGTTCATATTCATCTTACCTCGTCTTTTTCCTATCTACTTTTCAATATTTTTTTTCTTTCCTTTTGATACTTTTTCTTTTTTCTTTCTCTTTCATTTCTCTTTTTTCATGTGTGTGTCTCTCTCTCTCTCTCTCTCTCTCTCTCTTTCTTTCTTTCTTTCTTTCTTTCTCTCAGGTTTCATTTTTTGTTCATATTCATCTTACCTCGTCTTTTTCCTATCTACTTTTCAATATTTTTTTTCTTTCCTTTTGATACTTTTTCTTTTTTCTTTCTCTTTCATTTCTCTTTTTTCATGTGTGTGTCTCTCTCTCTCTCTCTCTCTCTCTCTCTTTCTTTCTTTCTTTCTTTCTCTCAGGTTTCATTTTTTGTTCATATTCATCTTACCTCGTCTTTTTCCTATCTACTTTTCAATATTTTTTTTCTTTCCTTTTGATACTTTTTCTTTTTTCTTTCTCTTTCATTTCTCTTTTTTCATGTGTGTGTGTCTCTCTCTCTCTCTCTCTCTCTCTCTCTCTTTCTTTCTTTCTTTCTTTCTCTCAGGTTTCATTTTTTGTTCATATTCATCTTACCTCGTCTTTTTCCTATCTACTTTTCAATATTTTTTTTCTTTCCTTTTCATACTTTTTCTTTTTTCTTTCTCTTTCATTTCTCTTTTTTCATGTGTGTGTGTCTCTCTCTCTCTCTCTCTCTCTCTCTCTCTTTCTTTCTTTCTTTCTTTCTCTCAGGTTTCATTTTTTGTTCATATTCATCTTACCTCGTCTTTTTCCTATCTACTTTTCAATATTTTTTTTCTTTCCTTTTCATACTTTTTCTTTTTTCTTTCTCTTTCATTTCTCTTTTTTCATGTGTGTGTGTCTCTCTCTCTCTCTCTCTCTCTCTCTCTCTCTTTCTTTCTTTCTTTCTTTCTCTCAGGTTTCATTTTTTGTTCATATTTTCTCCCTCATCTTTTTCCTGTCCCCTTCCAATATCTTCCCTCTTTTTTACCCTTCTTTTAGATCATACTGAAAGATAACCAACTGCAAGCAAAAATCTTCATAAGTGAAAGATTATTTTCTCTTTCCTTTTAAAAAAAAAATTAAATAGAAAAGAAAAACGTCTGTCTATCTTGCCAATACTTGATATAGCTTAAAATTCATACTGACATCTTTGTTCAAATTAAGATACGCATCCATATTTTGTCTGCTGTTTTTTGTTTTTATTTCTCTTATTTCTTATACATTTCTTTTTCTTTTTTTGTGTATGTTGTTCTCAAAGATTTTCCTTTGGAAACTAAGCTCAAATGATTTTTCAAAAAGTAAATGGATCATAGAGAGTTCAACTAAAGAATGGAGACATCCCATATACCTTGGGCTTTGTCAAAAAACAAATAGGTAAAAAAAAAATGAAAAATCATATAGAGGCTCAAGATCTCAGAGCAGATCAATATAGATTATTCATGATCAGTTGCATAGAGGACTCAAATCAGGGATCAGCCGAGAGTTTGTGCTGCCTCAGACTGTTTGAATGAGAGGTTCAGTGCTTTGTCAATGCCAGCCATGTCTGTGTATTGTTATTTAAGATGCTGATCTTGACTTAAGATGGTTTCGCTGTGAAAATCTCATTCTGTCTTTTTCTTTTAGTGATGCCAGTGTATTAGAAAATGTTTTGATTTTCTTTGGTAAAAGGAGAAAAATAAGATTCATCCAGTAACTATCACATTAATATCAAAGATTTAGAAGACTTGGGAAAATAACAATAAAAATAAATAATGTTAAAGTACTGACATTAGTTTTAGTAGTTTTGTGTGTATATATATATATATATATATATATATATATATATATATATATATATATATATGTGTGTGTGTGTGTGTGTGTGTATGTATGTGTGAGGGTCTGTGTGCATGTGAGTATTTTTATATATATATATATATATATATATATATATATACAAACATACAGACAGACAGATAGAGATGTGTGCTCCAAATATTGATAAATTAAAATCAATGCTAGTAAATGTATTTGCTCATGTTTCTATATATGAAAGAAACATATATATATATATATATATATATATATATATATATATATATATATATATATATATATATATATATATACATATATATGTGTGTGTATATATATATATATATATATATATATATATATATCAACATATATAGAGTTGTGCGTGTTTGTGTGTGTAATCATGTGTGCTCAGCATATTGATCAATTGAAATCAATGCAAACACATTTTGGCATGTTTATATATATATATATACATATATATATATATATATATATATATATATATATATATATATATATATATGAGTAGTTATGAGTGGGTGCTGAAAAGTTCTCAGCCTGACCATGAAGGAATTAAAAAGATCTCTGATTCTTTGACATTTGATTTGATAGTAGGTCATGGAGTAAGGCTAAAAACACATCAGCATTTGATACAAGTATGTAATTATAGGAATATACATACATATATTGCCTTAAATATATATAAAATGCATTCTTTAAAGGATCTTTTTAGGCGAACACTTCAGAAGAAGAATATGTTGGTAGCTTCTTAAATAAACAAGAATGAAACAAATTCACACAACAAAACCCAAGTATAAAGATGACTAAAATTGAAAGTTATTAAAAAAACAAGGAAAAAAAGAGGGAATATGGCAATAAACATATATATAAATATATAAGTTCCTAATATTTTCACTCATAAATTTTTTTTTCTGTTTACACAGAGACTGTCAATGTAACTTATATACAGTACCTCCAGGTTTGAAAGTGTTTGGCTAACTGTTCTCTGCATAAAATGGCAAATGCTGTATGTGTATATATATATGTATATATATATATATATATATATGATCAACTCTCCCGTTGAGATTTGACGTATGAGGGTCAAGCAGATCAGTTTCCAGAAAACCGACAGCCCGACACCGGCACATGAGATTTGATTATAGTGGTGAAGGCCTCGTGCAGGACCATCCACACTTTTTTGGAGGGACGAATACAGAGACCTGGTACACTGAATGCCACAAAGTTCCCAAACGACCCTCCGCAGGTTTTGAATTCAGAGTTGTTCTTCTCTTAGACCAGTTGCCATCCAAGGCTATAGAACCCAGTCTGTCCTGCTATTTTACCCATAGCTGGAGAGAGAAGAAGAGGATTCATACCTTTCCCAAGGGTATTAGCACGCAAGTGAATGTAATGGATTCGACTGGAATTTGAACTCGGCTCTCCGATTCCTCAATCCAAGCCGATATCCATTACTCCACCATGCCTCTCATATATATATATATATATATATATATATATATATATATATATATATATATATATATATATATAGTGTGTGTGTGTGTGTGTGTGTGTGTGTGTGTGTGTGTGTGTGAAAATATATAGAAAATAGGAAAGAACTGGTTAGGTAAATAATCCAAAGTCTTTAGTATTTTTGTTATTATTTTTAAAAAATAGTGCTCGATACAAAAGTAGAGCATAAATATAATTATTTATTTAAAAATATGATTCCAACACGCTACATAAGAGGTCTCATGTTTCAAAACAAGAGCTGAAAACTTCAATATAATTATTTGAATTAAATTGAATTAAAGTAAGCTCTGTTCCATCTTCAAGCAAAATTTTTTGGGGAATAACTTATTTCTGAAATTTACATGTTTTAATAGCATATTCATTATTGAAATCAAAACTGGGTAAACTTATATATATAAACTTGTATACCACATATTTGATGCAGTTTACCCAGTTTTGATTTCAATTATGAATATACTATATATATATATATATATATATATATATGTATATATATTCTATTTAATTTGTATATATACTAATTTGTATATATACTGGTGAGAAACAAAAATAATTATTGCTCTACACTTTGTACTGAGCCCTTTTTTGAATTAATACTGTGAACATTAGAATTTATGCTATTTCTATTCTCATTATACTTGGATTTATATATATATATATATATATACATATATATTTGCTCTACATAGACATATTATACCTTTTTGGAATCAGGAAGGTTGAAAATCTGCCCTTCATCTGGTGCATGAATATCCAGCATTGAGATCTGTTTCAGGATAAGCAGAAAACAGTTGAAAAATTCAAATTTTAAAATAACTTAAAACCAATGGTGATTTTAAAAGCTTTTAATTTATATTGAATTTAAAGTACCAAAAATCTTTGTGAATTTAAAACTTTTGTTTTAAATTCAGTTTAAATTATCTCAAAAAGTTTGCGAATTGAGGAAATCAATTTTATTTCTTTAAAATGCAAAGAAATCAGATTTAAACTGAGAGGTTTCATGATGTGAGGCTTTCAAGTTCCCTAGAGGTTGTTATTTGAAGAACACAACTCAATTGAAGTTCCACAGTGTTTGTAATTTGAAGAACTCAGTTTTTAACTTAAATCTGAATTTCTGCCCAAATTGAACTTTCGACCCAAATTGGACTTTTGGCCCAAATTGGACTTTCGGCCCAAATTGGACTTTTGGCTGGAACTGGACTTATAGCCCAAATCAGATTTAAAGTGAGATTTTCAAGTTCCATTGAGTGAATTGAGGAATTTAAAGTTATTTCTTCAAAATTATCATTGCTGTTTTCTAAGCTGGACCCATGGTCCCTTTAGTTTTGGGCTGGAGACCCAATTAGCCCTCCACAGGAACTAGCTCAGAAGTCCACATAGATTGCAGCTTTTAAGCTAGTTTCCAATAAAGCCTTGCTTTGTATTATGTTCAATAAAGATGTACTGATTGCTGAAAGCTACTGTAGTTCCTGCAGCCTTCAGTCCTGAAGTCTAACTGCACAGCTATATCAGTTGATCCATGATAAATTAATTGATAAATATAGATTTCTACAGAAGTGGTTAATAGTTGCTGTTTAATTTACTCAATTATTGATTAGTCTGAAATATGCTGAATGCTAATCTTATTAGATAATCAAAGTTGTTTGTTTGATATACATATCATAACTCATCTACATTCATGGAATCTAAATATTTGCTTTTATTTTCTCTTTCATTTCTATTGACTGGTTCCATTATTACTATTTTCACTTTCACTTTCACTATTATTCCCCATGGTAATTATAATTGTCATTATTATCTTCTCTCACTTTGGCTGTTATTCCCTGTAGAAAAATATTATCAATCTAATTTAAGCATCACCAGTTTTCTTTCTGAGTGTCATTCAAGTTAAGTGTTAATAGCAAGGCTACCTGTTGCTGCCTGGGTTAAAATAGCTTTGCTGGTCTTCACAGATATTAGTTGGCTAATTAATTTTGTCAGCTCCACTTTTATAATGGAAGTGAAAGGCAAAATGGAAATGAATGGGAAATGTCAATATGGGCTTGGAGTTTTTACTGTATAAGTTAAATGGATATTTAATCTTTTTCATTTTCAACCTTGAAATCATTTGCTAGAAGATTATGAATCTTATATCCTTTCTTTTAATTATGCCACCCCAGGCAAGATGATAATGCCACTAAGATACAGGGGTTTATAAGAGAATGAGAAGACTTTAGAGAGAAGCGAGGAAAAGGACAGCAAAGGAACAAAATATAGGAAGACAGAAGATGGTGACTGATGTTACATTTAAAGTTTTGAAGATTGCAGGTGATAGGGCAGCAAGAAATTGGATTAGAGTTCCAAAGTCAACAATTGCCATAAAAGAAGTTATTAGAATAGAACATACAGTTGCATCTAGATAGTTCAATATTAAAACAGTTGAGACCTATTTGCCAATCTAATATCATATTTAACAGCTCATCAGAACAATTGCTATGAAAATATTTGTAGGAAAAACACATCATGTTGGACTGAAAATGAGATGCCAGGTCAGGATCGATTAAATTACAGACCCTTTTTTTTATCAAGAATCTCAAGATGCATTGTAGGAACACCAGTCTAGGTATAGTAGCAATACCAAATGCATGGAGGAATGGTAGATTTATAAATATCCAAGAAGGATTCTGACAGGAAGAATTTTCAGTTCTAGGAGTTTAGAAGAAGGCAATAAAACAATATTATAACAATCATATCTAACATATAGATGATTATTTTTCTGTTTATTATTTTTAAAATCCTCTAGGTTTATTTAAAGATATCAGTTTTATGAAGGAACATTAACCCACTTAAACTGAGCAATTAGCCACAGCATTGTGGCTTCAAAAGGTTAGCAGTACTCAAGTGAGCTGAATGTGAAAAAAACAAATAACATTTAAAAGACTTTGTTGAAGAAAAGAAAAGAGGACTTCCTTAAAAAATGATTAGAAAAAATATCTTAAAATGAAAGTGAAAGTGAAAATAGAATTTTTACAGAAAATCAATATAAGTAAGAATGATGGAAATAAATGCAAGTACAATGAGGCTGAAAAGTAAAAGCAGAAAGAAGGTTAAGCAGTAAAAATACAGCACAGCTGTTATGCTGTTGGGAGGATGAATGAAACATTTAATCTCTCTTTTAAATCTCACCCTTTTAAAAACAGGTTGTCAAATGCCTATTGCTTGAGATTAAAGTGTAGTCTCTGTTTCTTAGCTCTGTTTTTTCACTCCAAAGAAAAATAACAAAATGATAAAACTTCCGTAGATATCCAAGCTTAATTTTTGTCATTTACCTTGAGCTCCTTACTAATATTCAAAGAATCAGCAATATTATTGGTCCTGATTTGACAGTTCAGCTGCAGTCACTTTCCCACTGCTGTAAGGTTGTCTCTCTGTGATTTTTCTATAAACACTTTTATGGTAATTGGTCAAATGAGCTATTTGCTATGGTACCTAGATTTCTTGAATTTAAGTACAGTACTAGATTGGCATTAAGATCTCATTAATTTACAGTTAAACTGGCTAGATGTAAGCATAAGTGCCATACTAACAGTTTCTTTTCTCACACTTCTCACTTGTAGAACTTCTTTCCAGGTCCGTGTTTTTCAGCCAACTTTAATCTCCAAAAATTTAAATGCAATGTCAATTCCTATCTACAGTCCTCCTTATTACTATTTTCTCTTTGCACTCATTATTAATATCTCTGTTCCTAATTTATCCCCACCCTGTAACCCCTTTGTGTCTTAGTGGCTTTATTGCCTTGCATGGTGTGATACCGATTAAAGAAAAATATATATATATAAGGACCACTTGGAATTCAAATCCAAGAGGCAAATTTAGTGACTTTTTAGAGTACTGAGTGCACCAGTTCTATTGTATTTGGTTCTTCCAAAAAGTGTGTTTTGTTCTGAGCCATCCTTCACCCCTATAATCAAATCATAATGTACCAATAGCCTGGCTGTTCTAAGAACTGAGCTGCTGGTCCTTTATACATTGAAAATGATAGGAGTGTCCATTATACATAGATAGATAGATAGATAGATAGATAGATAGATAGATAATGAAGTGAGAGATAGATAGATATATAATGAAGTGATATTAGGTTGGTACAAAAATAATGACATAATAATGTCGATTTTGACGTATTTTTTAACGTCAAAAAATGACATTATTACGTCATTATTTTTGCACCAACCTAATAGATAGATAGATAGATAGATAGATAGATAAATAGATAGATAGATAGATATTGAGAATTATATAGATATTTAGATAGATAGATAGATATGGTCTTTTTTTCTCCTTATCAATTGTATTTATTTTTATAATAAAATACAATTCCACAAATAACATATAGATTCAAAATTTAAAAAGCTACTACTCAGGATAAATTTTGAGTTCCATTATTAGCAATATCAATATATAATTATATAAATCATATCCTGTAGAGCCTTTGCTACTGTCATCTTTTTTTCACCATCAAGGATCATGGGTCATGGATGATGTCATATATTGTCCGTTTTTGAATATGATTATTTTTTATCTGAAAGGAATGGTAATATAAAGATTTGAGCAATACCATTTCAATGGTCCTCAACCTTTTAACGCATACATTTACTTCTGTTCCTTAAAATCTCAGAGAGGAAACTAAGATTAACAGATTTAAATGGTGTCTCATTTTATGAAGGAATGTGCAGTTTTTGTTTCTCAGGACAAGTAATAAGCCAGCCAAGTTCAAATTGATGTTTGATACATACAATTTTTGCGCAAATACAGTTGAAAAAGATATGAATCAATCTTTTCTCCCTCAGCTGTGGGTTAAATAATTAGCAAATGGTCTAAGAGAAGGTTAGTCATGGGACTAGCAGCCCCATCCTGTAAAAAGCTACTTGCTGTAGAAACCCCAGCTGCAACACAGCATGGTGAAAGCTTTGGCCTAATACTCTTCAGTGGAGTTTCTAGTGATTTTCTAAGAATAGATTAGATGTGACATAAGGCTGATAATATGGAGCACCCAATGAGGATTGAACTCACCACTCAGTCATAATTGTTCAATGGAGTTTATGGGACTTAAGTGAAAATCATTTTATGAATAACGTGATGGACTAGCGTTGATGATCTTGCATCTTAGCAACAATATCGCCTTGCTTGGGATGAATTGATTAAAAAGAAAACTGTTGTTAATGGATTTTAATATTGATCTATTATTAAAAATTAAATGGAATTTATAGATTTATTTTTAATGACCTCAAAAATATTACAACTGAATCAATGGAAAATAAAGTTGAATTATTTTATTTTTAACTTACTGCAGAAAATTAGGATCAAATTGAATTCTCTCTTTCATTCCAATAAGATCATTCTTTCATTGTTAGACTGTAAAAAATAAACTTATTTGTTTAATATTTTTGCATAATTTCTTTTATTAGTACTTACATATTTTTTAGACTTGTAGTATAAGATGACCCCAATTTTTAAGTGTGATTTAAGGGATTTAAAGCTTGTCTTATACACGGAAATATACAGTAATTAAATTTAATTTTTAATGTTGCACTGACAAAAGAAATTATTGAAGGAAAATTTAAAGTATCAAGAAAATTGTTTTAAACTAGTCAGTGCAAGATAACCTTGCTGGTAATCAAGCTCTTCTGCTATTTTTTCTCATCTTCTGCAGCTGCAAAAATAAATCAAAATAATAAAAAAAAAACTTTCTTTTAATCTTATTATTTTTTTTTAAAGAATGTGTGTATTTTTTTAAAGTTTATTTTAAATGTCAGACATTTTCTTTGCTCAACAAACATTCCCTCACTCCTGCAAGCATTAACCCTATCCACACAACATTTCCATCCACTGTTTGGCACGTGCAACAGCTGAAAATAAAAGCATCTTTAGTTGCAGGTAATTCCTGCAAGGTCAGGTGTAAGGATCACAGCTCATATGATAAGATGAAATCCATGATACCTTAGAAATATACACAGATTCTTGACTCTAATATTACTCTTATTATCTTCTTCTATATGCCATGTCCTGAAGGGACAATCATGGCTCTCCACAAGTTCCTGCGTTTTTTGACGTTCAACTTCAAAAGAAAAACGACATTATTTTGCACCAACCTAATAGTTCTTAATTAATTGTGTCTTTTTTATAGCTCTCCTAAACCCTGTTCTGGTATCCAATAACTCAGGCTTGCTAGATAGGTTATGTATTATTTTCCTCTCTCCCACCTGCCCTGTGAGCATTAAACTTTTCAAGCCTGTTTTCCTCATTACGGGTTCTAGAAATTTCAACTATCTCCTTCTGATATCAAGTATAAGTGTCCATTTCTTTTCCATTTTCTCTAAAACTTTGTCATTGCTTACAGGTTTGGCCCATAATATTCTCATCATTCTTCTGTAGAACCACATTTCTTTTATTTAATTAATGAGGAAATTGTCCAGCATTCACTGCCATATAAGACGACTGTACACTACTCTTTTCTTTGTTTCTAATTAAGTTTTTATGTTTATTAACACTTTACTCTGCTCAAATGAAACAGAAAAAAATGTGGAAAAACTTTATTCAGCTTATGTGAGCAATGAGGAAGTTACAATCAGAAATAGAGAGTGATGTCTATAGTTGAATGTATAGAATAACATGGACTGAACATGTAAACAAACAGGAAGTTTTGAGGAAAATATGAACTACAAGGAACCTTATACTTACAATAAAAAAAAGACAGTGATGTAGGTCTATAGTTGAATGTATAGAATAACACGGATTGAACATGTGAACAATAAGGAAGTTTTTAGGAAAATATGGACTACAAGGAACCTTATACTTACAATCAAAAAAAGACAGTGATGTAGGTCTATAGTTGAATGTATAGAATAACACGGATTGAACATGTGAACAATAAGGAAGTTTTTAGGAAAATATGAATTACAAGGAACCTTATACTTACAATCAGAAAGAGACAGTGATGTAGGTCTATAGTTGAATGCAGAGAATTACACGGATTGAACATGTGAACAATGAGGAAGTTTTAAAGAAAATATGAACTACAAGGAACCTTATACTTACAATCAGAAAGAGACAGTGATGTAGGTCTATAGTTGAATGCAGAGAATTACACGGATTGAACATGTTAACAATAAGGAAGTTTTTAGGAAAATATGAACTACAAGGGACCTTATACTTACAATCAGAAAGAGACAGTGATGTAGGTCTATAGTTGAATGTATAGAATAACATGGATTGAACATGTGAACAATGAGGAAGTTTTAAGAAAAATATGAACTAAAAGGAACTTTATACTTACAATCAGAAAGAAACAGTTGAATGTATAGAATAACAGAGTGAACATATGAAAAATGAGGAAGTTTTTAGGAAAATATGAACTACAAGAAACCTTATACTTACAATCAGAAAGAGACAGTGATGTAGGCCTATAGTTGAATGCAGAAAATTACACGTGCTGAACATGTAAACAATGAGGAAGTTTTGAGGAAAATATGAACTACAAGGAAACTGATATTTGCAATCAAAAATAGACAGTTGAATTTCTGAGATACATAATAAGGAAAGAGGGCCTAGGAAATTTAACACTCACAGGACATATTGAAGGCAAGAGGAGCAGAAGGAGACATCAAATAAGGTGCTTAACAAGTTTGTGTGAATGGATGGTTAGCAAAATGGGATGGTAAAGGGTCACAAGTTAATTAGAGCAACAGGAACTTGTGGAGAGACATCATCACTGTCTTTTTAGAACATGGCATATAGAAGAAGAACAGGAGCTTGCTAACCACAGTAAGGTGCTTTGATTACTAAGTTTACTCTAGTATGGCACTTGCTGAAGTTAAGCAACATCAAGCCTGGTCAGTACCTAGATTGGTGATCAGTTGGAAATACCAGGTTCTGTAAGCTTTGATGTGCAAGTGGTGTAATAAATAATGGCTTAAAATTGTTAATTGCAGAGCCGAGTTCTAATTCCCTTTGGGTTCATTATATTCACTTAAAAGGTATGAATTTGTATATTCTTACCCCAGCTATGGGTTAATTAGTAAGGCTTGTATCACCAAGTCATTATTATCTCCAAAAAAAAAACTCTTACAATCTAAAATATTTTCTGGCTTTAAATAACCTTTAAAGGGTTGATAAGCCATAAAAGACAAATCAATCAATCCATTTGCTTTAATTCTATTTATTTCTTGTTTTTGGTATTATTTTGTCAGTTGAGGATATCTGATGTGTATCAAACGTCAGTAGTAGGAGTAATTTCATGGAAAGTTCCCTGGAACTCCACCCCACCCCCAAATAAATGAAAATTGAATAATAAATGTTCTTTCCTTTCATATAATTCAATAAACAGGTGAGTGTGGGTGGGTAGAAAAAAAATCTGGATAGGTAGATGGCAGGGAACTTAAAATGCGGGAACCATATTGCAAAAAGTACCTGAAGCCTCTTCTTTTTTTTTTTTTTTTTGCTTTTTATTTATAGAGAGTTTTCTACAACTTTGGCATCATGTCGAAATTGAATGCCTTACAGACATAGGAAAGAAACAAGAGAGAGATAGACGGGGGGAAAGAGAGAAAGAGCAGGAGAAAGAGAGAAAGAAAGGTGGGAAAGAGAGAGAGGGATAAGATAAAAAAAAAAAAGCGGAAAAAGAGAGAGCAGAAAGAGAGAAAGAAGGAGAGAGTGTGAAGTTATAATAGAAAGCAAAATTCCTTCTTTTGGCTTGTATAGAAAGAACTCATTTTTTGCCCTGTAGAGAAAAGGAAAAGAAGAAAGAGGAATGGGGGGCGGAACACACACATTAAAGAAATGAATAAAAAAGAGGAAAAATGAATGAGGATAAAGTAGTGGGTGAGAGAGAATAAGAGAAAAAATATAATGTTCTCACTCACTAACTTCTTCCCTTGTTCCCTTGGCCTTGTATAGGGGCTAAGTTGAGTAAATATCTATAAATAGATTGAGATAGATAGATACAAACAGAATGTGATTGATTGATAGATAGATAGATACAAACAGATTGAGAAAGATAGATACAAACAGATTGAGATAGATAGATAGATAGATAGATAGATAGATAGATAGATAGATAGATACAAACAGATTGAGAAAGATAGATACAAACAGATTGAGATAGATAGATACAAACAGATTGAGATAGATAGATAGATAGATAGATAGATACAAACAAACAGATTGAGATAGATAGATAGATAGATAGATAGATACAAACAAACAGATTGAGATAGATAGATAGATAGATAGATAGATAGATAGATAGATAGATAGGAACAGACAATACAGACATGAAAAGAGTTAGCTATGAAAAGACTAAGAAAGATAGATAAGTAGATAAATAAAAACTGATTGTAATAGAAAGATAGGTAGATAAGTGATAGTGATAGATAGATGGAGAGACTGAGATAGATAGATAGATAATGGAGAGACTGAGATAGATAGATAGATAGATAGATAGATAGATAGATAGATAGATAGATAGATAGATAATGGAGAGACATAGATAGATAGATAGATAGATAGATAGATAGATAGATAGATAATGGAGGGACTGGGATAGATAGATAGATAGATAGATAGATAGATAGATAGATAGATAGATAGATAGATAGATAGATAGATTTGGAACGAATAAGTGCAAACAAAATAAAATAATTGATCAGCCTGCTGGATATATATTAGATATATTATTGAGAGATGGGAAAGACAGATGGAGAGAGAGAGAGAGAGAGAGAGAGAGAGAGAGAGAGAGAGAGACCTACAGAAATAGAATAAGACTGAAATAGATAGATATATAAATATAAATAGGTATATACCAAGACAGAAGTAGATAAATATAACTAAGCCAACTGTTACCAGTTAAAAATCAATAATTTGAGAAGGAAAAGTTAGTTTTAACTTAAAAGACATGAGCTCATTTTTGCATAGAAGAGTTGGTGCAAGGATGATTATACTCAGTTTGCAATCACTTGAAATGAATATTGATTTGTTCAGCCTTAAGCCAAACTTGATATAACATATGCAAATTAAAACAATTTGACATATACATAATAAGATATATTTGTACTAAGACATTTTTTAAGATTTCTAAGATTAAGTCTTTTTAATTTCATATATTATGCAGACTATTATCTTCATCTTTGTTTTTTTTTTCTGAATTTCTAAAATAAAGTCATTTTGTTATTCCATACCTTATACAGACTATTCTCTTCATCTTTGTTGTTTTCTAATATTCTGAGATTAAGACTTGTCATTATTCCATATATCGTTTAAAGAATTTTCTTCATCTTTATTTTATCATTTTCTATTCAATAATCTTCAGTTTTCTACCATTTTTGCTGCAGCCTTAACACCCTGTCTTGTGATTCTGTCTGACTGGTGTGTTCTCAGTGAGGAGTCAAAACGGAGGAAAACAGAAAGAAAAATCACTTAGTGAATTGTAAACCCTGAAGGGAAACAGAATATATGAATTAAATGTGTTATAAACAACAATGTTAAAGAAAAAGTCTGAGCAATATATGTAAACAAACCAAAATAGATGGTTTGTTAAGAAGTTATTGATTCTCCATGCATAATGAAGTTCTTCCAAGTAAAAATATTGGGAGACAAAAATATTGGGAGACAACTTTATTAAACAATGGTTTTATCTCTCTAATTTGACGTGCTCTGTTTCAGCAACTGGCATGGTCCTGTATGTTTTCAACCTGATGCTAATAGTTACTGTAGAGTTTTGGATTTTGTAGGGATGCAGGCTGTGATTATCTCCCTTTTTGCAGGATGAGTTTACCTCATCTCAAGTGGCCATGAGGGTCATGTGACAAGAGCTCAGATTGATAGATGCTGATCAGCTCTTTGAGGGAGCCAGATGTAGAAGCCAGCAGAGATTAAGAAAAAAACAAATAAAAGACATAAGAAACATAATAGATATAAGCCAGACTGGCCATATGTTTGTCCTTTCACATACTGCTTGCTTTCAGTTTATCAGTGTTGAACAAATTGTGATAAATATACATATGTGGAGATCATGAAACAAAGTAGTAAAGTTTATAAATGATGCATGTATTGGGTTCTGCTTCCTCAGGTCAAAATGAAAAAGTGTAAGGAAAATGTGTTGGGATTTTTAAGGATAGAAGGGGCAATAAATTAAATTAGCTTGTCAGAAAACCAGAAAGTGTTGTTCTTTTTTTATTTCATATATATATATATATATATATATTGTTATTGGACCTTACCCATAATAACATAATGGACTATTCCATACGTAATAAATACTGCACCTCAAGAGGAAGCAGGGAGTTCAGTCCGAAGTTGGGCGACCAGCTGATCAGTTGAACTCTCTGCCTTCAAACAAGGAGGAACCAGAACGAGGCTATGCCGAAGGGCGGAGTCTCTTTCAGGGAGGTAAACCGACCCAGAACCCATTTATACGGGTTCAAAGGGCATATTTTTGGCCGAGCCCACGAGCTCGGTGATCCCACGTTAAACCGGCCTTGTGCCACATGATGCCCTCGTGGGGTGTGACTAAATACCATTAAGTCTGAAGTCTGGAATGAAGTCTGGAATGAAGTCCGTCAGGAGTCTGTCAGTCAGTCAGAGCGAGCGAGTCGGAGGCAGTCCGAATCAGAGTCGTGTTCAGACAATTACTACTAAATCTGATTGTGCGTACTAACACTTTCTACTTCTCTGTATATATTCATGTTTGTAATATATCTGTGTTATTCCATATCTGTGTTCGAGTTCTTCTTTATTGGTTCTACCTTGGACTATCACCGTGGTACAAGGAACCAGACCATAACACACACACACACACACACATATATATATATATATATATATATATATATATATATATATATATATATATATATAATTATTTATTTAAAAATATTATTCCAACTCGCTACATAAGAGGTCTCATGTTTCAAAACAAGAGCCGAAAACTTCAAAATAATATTTGAATTAACTTGAGTTAAAGTAGGCTCTGTTCCATCTTCAAGCGAAATTTTTTGGGAATGAACTTATTTCTGAAATTTACGAGTTTTAATAGTATGGTCAGAATTGAAATCAAAAATTTCCATGGTAACATCAAGGACGGATTGTTTAGAATCGGCAGGGGTGGGGTGTTAATAATTTGTATCAGTATAGAGTTACTTTCATAGATGCCGGGTCACGGTAAGGTGGGGGTGGCTAAATTTACGACGGAGGAAGTTTTCACATAGTCTGGCTTGAGCGTCTACGGAGATTTATTTATTTATTTTTATTCTATTCTTTTATTATATCTCTTTATGAAAGGGATTTGTGTATATGAAAAGGCCATAATGTTTGTTATTTGACGACTTCATAAAGGGTTATCAATATTTGTAGGTTATTAAAACTATGTATATGGGCTATGGAATTTAAAATTTATTTTTTTGTATGCGTGTTTTTAGCTAGTTATTCAGAGTGTAAGTTCGGTTGTGTCGGCAGAAAACTGTTAATTCTTACGGTTTTTATTGTTTAAAGCTTAATAATGTGTAGTTTCTCATGGAGGCACAAAGGGCATGGGTCATTCCACGTTTTGCAAGTTCTAGTCCTGTTAATGATTTTCCATTTTACATATATATATATATATATATATATATATATATTAAAATAATAGGAAAGAACAATGAGATTTATAATTCAGAGTTCTTAACATTTATTTTTAAAAAAACAGTGCTCGATACAACCATAGAATATATTATAATTTTTTTAAAAATATATAATCATCACAACACCAGAATTCCCATGTTTCAAAACTGAAACTTCAATTCAAATTCAATCATAAAAATTAAACTTAAAATACAAAGTTCCGTTCCATTATGAAGTGATGCTAAGAATAACGTGTTAGAAATTAATTTACATAATTTATAAATTCAGACAAATTTGATATTTTGAGATGTTGAGGTTAAGGAAAATTTCATCTTTTTTATTTTAGGGCTGTTAAGATTTATCTTATTTATAAAACTCATGTATCTAATGTATTGTAGCTATCAAGTCAGTCAAGTTGAGCGCTGGGGTATCTGTCTATTGATAGAAACTTCCTTTTTTCAAATAGAAATTTGTGGTAGTGTCTATGTTCCAACACATCGTCGGGGTTTCAATAGCAATACATTTGACAATTTTATTTTTTATTTTTTATTTAATTTTCATTTTTTATTTGAATGCTCCTTTTGAAAAAGGGACATTCAATTATTTAGTCACATTTTTAATATTTATACTTTTATTCATACTAATTTAAGATATTATATTTAATTTATTTGTATTTTAAGTTTAATTTTTATGATTGAATTTGAATTGAAGTTTCAGTTTTGAAGCTTAGGAATTCTGGTGTTGCGATGATTATATTTTTTTTTTAAAAACAATATATATATATATATATATATATATATAATCATTTCACCCCAAGTAAGGCAATAATGCCACTAGGACACAGAGGTTCACAGGGACTGAAAGAGAATGAAAAGACTTTAGTGAGGAGAAGTAAGGAAAGAACAATAAAGGAAAGGACTCAAGAAGACAAAAGATGGTGATTCACGTTGCATTTAAGTATTTTAAAATTGTAGATGGCAGGAAAGGAAGAAATTGGAAAGGAATTGCATAGGTAAGGATTGCAAGAAAAGAAACTATTAGAATAGAAGAGCTAGTTCAACAGTAAAATGGTGAGACCTAATAGCCAATCTAGTAATACACTCTTTAGAGCTGTTGGTGACTGCTGGATTTTAAATCATCTGAGCAGATCTTCTTTATTCTCTACTAGTCCATATACCACATTGTTCTATTATTGCTTTTGTGATGATTGGTGATATTATGTAAGGTCCTGGTCTTAGGTTTATTGTTGGTAACTCTGAGATCAGTGCACTTGCAATGTATTTTCTAATTAAGGAATCTTTTCCTATCCTGATCAGACTGGCATTTATTAAACCAAAATTGTGGTCTGATATTTATATGTTTAAGCATAACATTTTTTATAACATATTTGTATATTCTACTGTATATATAAAATATTTGGGTCACAACTCAATTTTGGAATTAATGTCTTTGAGTTATTCTTGTCCTTCAGTCTTGTTGATCCGTCAGTAAATTATTGATGTTTAATATGGGCCTTAGAGAGTGGAAAATGCCATGATATTTCTTCTCTCTTTTCAAGCAACTCCATTAATTTGGGATTCCAATGTACCATATCACCTAGAAGTCTATTGGCAGACAAGGTGAAGCAATCCACAATTCAATTTCAAACTGGAGTTGGAACTGGAATTTTATAGATTTTATAAACCAACTAAATAAATTGTGTAATTACAGGTTGAAACCAAATCAAAGAACTATAATTTTTCTAACTTTTAATGTTTATTTCAGAATAAAATTAAATATGATTTTATTAATTTTATCTGTATTTTCTAAATTATTTTAATACAACCAATTAAAAAGCATAAGCAAGCAGAAATAATTTTCATTTATTTTAATATAATTTAAATTATATAAATTATATTAAAAACACATCATTCTGTTTTCTTTACTATCAGGAAAAATCATTAAAATCAATAAACTTTACAAAATAGTAGGAGAATGTAATTCAATTGACACTGATTAATAATTACTGTGAAATCAGTTGGTAAGACAAAGAGGTTAGGCTTATGTTTATTCTCCTTAGAGGTAAATTTCTGTTTTTTAGCATTTTTGTTAGACTAGCAGTGGTCAAGTTCAAAGATTACTAGGTGAGAGTTAAAAGTATAGATATACAATGCTTGGGAAAAGAATTATTTGCTTTTAATCTGAACTTAAATTCTGATAATAAGCAGGAAATGTAAACTTCCTCATGATTTCAGTCACCAACAACACTTTGTAATTGTGTGAGTTTTATTTTTAATCTTTTTACCCAAAGCAATAAAGTCTCTAAGTCATCAGGGGTTACTGAATGTGAAAGAATAAGGAAAAGAAAATCATTGTTAATGAACAAGAACAATAAAAGAAGAGGAATCAAGAAGAGAGTAGATAACAGTTGTTATAAAGGGTGTTTCATTAAGATGGATTATATATAAGGATGTTTCATTAAGATGGATCAAAGTCAGCAGTAAATAAATCAGTGTTATTGGTGAAAATTTATTTATTTCTCTATTGGATTATGTTATTTAAATCAGGGCAGTTATGTGTAAAAAATAATATCACCCAAATCTCCACCAAATCTGAAAGAAAAAGAAAAAAAATCATTAGACACTTAAACTTAATTCATATTTAAAATCAGTCCAATTTATTGGAACACCCTTTATAATAGCAGTCATCTATATGGCAGTGAGTGCTGGAAAATCTCAACCCAGCATCCAAATTAAAAATTGGAGATATTAAAATCAAACTAGTACAAAAATTTAAATATCTGGGAAGCATTTTAACAGAAATCTGAAGATGCATTGGGATAGCAATAATGCCTTCCAAAAGCTAAGCAAAGTACTAAGAAACAGAAAAATTTCATTAGAAAGAAAGAAAAGAGCACTGAACTGTTATGTAACATCAGTTTTCCTATATGACAGTGAATGTTGGGAAATCTCCTCACAAATGAAGAAGAGATTGAAACAAAAGAAATTTTTTGAGAATGTTGAGAATAACATGGACCAAACATGTGAGTAACGGGGAAGTCTTAGAGAAAATGGAAACAAAAAGGGCACTTATGCTTGACATCATGAAGAGATAGTTTAAATTTCTAGGGCACATAATGAGGAAAGAAGGCTTGGAGAATTTGATACTGACAAGACAGATCAAAGAGGGATGAAGGAAAACAACACATAACCTGACTATCAAGCTTGAGTAAATAGATGATGGAAGAAGGTTTAGGAAAGCAAAGAGACAAAAATTTTTAAGAGATACAAAGGAGAGGAAATTGTGGAGAGTCATGATCCTCAACGTCCTGAAGGAATATGACACATAGAAAAAAAAATATGATATGAATGTGTGTTTCATTGAGTCAAATGTTTCTTGTATTTTTTAGAAAAGATTTTTCCGCTTACAAAGCCTCAGGAGATTTCTTCTTGATACTTTAAAATACTGTGAAATTTAAAAAAATGTAAAGTGTTATTTCAATATTAAAAAATAGTGAGTTTAATCCTCATTGAGTTGACTAATTTCACTAAGCTTAGTAAGTTTTGGTGACTCATCATGGTTAGCAGGCTATTCTCATTAATCATTACAAGTGTAGAGTGTTTGATCCTTAACAGGAGCCATATATTTTTGGCCTTATGCCACACTTGGCTAAGCTTAAAACACCATATCTATCCAAATATGTAGGAATACACCCATCCCTCACTAAAAAAAATTGCTGGCAGGTTCAGGTAAGTAAAAAGATATGAAGGTAGAGAGATAAAAGGAAATTTAAAAAACGGAAGCAGAAGAAGAGAAAGAGTCTTTGAGAAGAAAAAATTGTTGGTGCCACTAAGTGGAATGGTATTGCAGAAAATCACAGTGGCAAATCAATGCTCCACTCAGTCAAAGACTCTTTAACAGTGTCATAGAACAGTTTTGCATGCCTCTCTGTCAGCCTGTCTTCATAGCAGATGCTGCTGCTGCTGCCACAATCTTTGGACATACCACTGGATCTGTCAGCAATAGAGAAGAAGAAGAAGAAAAAGAAGAAGAAGAAGAAATACAATAGCAAAAGAGCCTGGAGCAGTGATTCTACATTGTCTATAAAACTGAAGAAAAAAAGGAAAGACTGACGTGTAAAGAAGAAATGGTAAAGGACGGAAAAAAAGGAACAGATGAACAAAAAGTAATTCATGAGCAATCCTGGAAAAAGGAAAGGCAAAACGTTGGTTAAACGGAATTTCCTAGAAGAACTGAAGGCATGATAAAAAAATAAATTCAAAAACAAAGAAATATAGACATACAAGCACATATGTCTAATTTTGTGAAAAATAAAATAGACATTTAAATTCAAACAAGTCTTAAATATTAGTAAACAATACATGTAAGTGTATATATATATATATATATATATATATGTTTTGAACAATAAAAAATATTGAGAAATTAAAAAATTAAAATTTTCAGACCCACTGGGTTGTATATTAATATTTCTTTGTTTTATTATTTCAATTAGATTTGTTGACTAGTTTCAGCCAGCATGGCCATCATCAGGAGAGAAAAAAATTCTGCTTCTTAGTAGCAGTGAACCACAGGAATTATATATATATATTATGAAATGGACTAAGTTCAACAATTATTTTAATACATTTTCTGTTTATGTTATTTTTATAGATACACATATATAAGTAAAAGCTCTCTTTATAATAAACAATATTAACTACAGTTACCGGCCTGAATGTCTGAGAAATATCATAGAAAATACGTGTCCTCTGAAGGAATTGAACCTGTATCCTACATGGAACCGTCATTTGGCCTGACATGCTGTACCATTTTTTCTTCTGTAGCTAAGTGTGTGTGAGAGGAGAGAATTTATTTATTATCGAACAGATTTTTATTACATGAACGTTCGAGAAATCTTAGAGAAAAATTTCCCATGCTCAGCATATATTTTTGTCTAATAAGATTTCTTGAATATTCAGGCAGAGTAGATGAAAATAAATAAATATACTATTTAATAAATAAATGGAGCCTCTATTCAAATACAAGTATCCACTAAAAATAATGTTTAAGTAATATATATATATATATATATATATATATATATATATATAATATATATATATATGTATGCATATATATATATATATATATACATATATATATATATATATATATATATATATATATATGTATGCTTATATATATATATATATATATATATATATATATATATATGTATGCATATATTAGGTTACTATGTGAGAAAACGACATTATTTTTGCACCAACCTAATATATATATATATATATATATATATATATAAATATATATATATATATATGTATGCATATATATATATATATATATATATATATATATATATATATGCATGCTTATATATATATATATATATATATGTATGCATATATTAGGTTACTATGTGAGAAAACGACATTATTTTTGCACCAACCTAATATATATATATATATATATATATATATATATATATATATATATATATGAATAAAGGAAAACAATTCTTTACCAACATTTTATCCACAGATAGAATTTTATCAAGGCAAATGTTATGATTTTATTTTGCAACATGATTTTTTTTTAATCAATTCACCCCAACCAAGGTGATAATGCTACTAAGACACAAAGGTCTTCTGGGATTGAAAGAGAATGAGAAAGCTTTAGAAGGAACCAGCAAGCCAATCTTAAAAGAGGAAGTAAGTGTTAAACCTCTACTCACCACACCCAACCCCTCCCACAGTAGCAGTATGTGACACAAGGTTTGTTTAATGTAGAGTGCCCTTCGGATATATATGGGACAAGGACTTTTTTTCAACTGATCTTCACCCAGTACAAGGCTCAGGAGTTCATATCTGAGATTTCACACACACACATTTATAACTGTGTATTTGGGCAGCAATCCTTCTTTCATACAGGTTTCATTGAAGATGACTGACAAGGCCCTGCAATTAACCTTTTTTATTATATTTTTCTTGCATTCTTGCACATATTTTTTTCTGAACATAGAGTGTGTAACAACTGTCCAAATTATCTGTCGATCCAAGCACTAATCTTATAAGGAGGTGCTGATAAATTCACATTCCAAACCCCTATACAGAATCAATGATCATGACCAAACTCCAGAATACTGATTTGGGGAAGTGGGTGGGGCCAAGAACTTTTCAATACCCACTCATAATTCTACCTAATCTTATGAGGGGTGCTGATAAGTTCTCATCCCCACCCCCTATACACAATCAATATTTCAATGATCAAATATCAGAATACTGATTTAGGCAAGTGGGTGGGGCGAATAACTTTTCAATATCTAATAATATGTTCCTGCCAACATTACATATGCATCATCTTGTCATTTTTGCAAGGAGGAATGGGTCATTTGTCCCTGGATATTTTCCCAATTCTCTGTCTTAATTCTAACCTGCCTGAACAGATTAACATATAAATCTTCTATCATGTCTCAGAGGCGAGAGACATGGAGTAGCCTTTGTTTCTGTGCAGATAAACCATTTTGTAAGCCATAGAGTCTTGGCACTGTCCACTTGAAAATCAAAAAGATCAATTAGTTTTATGGTCAACCTGATAGTTCTGTGCTGAAATATAAGTAATGCTATCTAAATTACACCTGTCCAATGCAAATAAAAAATTATAATTTCTTCGTCTGATATATATATATATATATATATATATATATATATATATATGAAGAAATATAGTCTTAAGATGTGCTATATTAATGGGATAAAGTGCTCAATATCAGAAATAAAGCGTGTGTAAAAACTGTTCCCGCCAAAATAATAGTTAGAATAACCTACAACAATCAACCCCAAAATTGAGTAAATAGCTTTAATTATCTTCCCAAACCAAAACAAACTATTAAATAAGTGATATAAACAAATTTTTACTACGTTAATAAAAACACTGATTAAAATAAAAAATAAATAAATATATAAGATAAAAAATAAAAAAAATGAATAAAATAAAATAAAATAAAAATAAAAATAAATAAAAAAAAGCAAAATAATTTAACCCAAATAAATAAATAAACAAATAAACGACTTCTGGTAAAATAACCACCAAAATAGACTACTCACAATGCACCACTAACCCGTATATATAAATAACCAAGGAAAATAACAAATATGCAGTGTAATGTCAATCAACATCTGACACCATGAGCTTGTTCCCTTTCTTTCTCTGTATCCTTTCCTCAAACACGCCTCTTTACTCTTGTTCCCAATCCTCTGTAACCCCTTGCATGCTAGTGGCACTCCCACCTTGCTGGGGGGTGAATTGTTTAAAAAAAAAAAATTTATTTATTTTAAACAAATTTTAAATATTGTTTTATTTTATTTATAATTTTCATTATTATTACTATTTTATATTGTATTTTTATTTATTTATAATAATAATGTCTCTACAAAAGAATGCTGTACTATGAGCTTCTGCCAAGTAGCCAGTTAATTGATTCTGAAAAGTACTGCTCATAACTGGATGGATTAAAAGGCAGCAATTCAAGAAAAACACCTGGAATTGGTGAACAAGAAAGGTGTTGTTTTCCATCAGGATAATACCAGACCTCACATTTCTTTGGAGACCTGGCAAAAATTGTTGCAGCTTAGCTGGATGTGTTACTCCACATGCCGTATTCTCCAGACATTGTTCCTTTGGATTTCCATTTATTCAGGTCCTTGCAAAATAATCTCAATGGTAAAAATTTTAATTCTTTGGGTGACATAAAAAAAAACACCTTAATGAGTTCTTTGCCAATAAACCACTTAAATTCTTGGAAGATGGAATCTTTAAGTTAAAAAAAAAATAGAGAAAGCTTGTGCAACAAAATTTAGTTGAATAAATATTTAATCGCATAATTTTGTTTAGAGTTTTAATTTCCCTTAAAAATCATCAAGAACTTTCCAAAGAACCGAATACTTGTTGACGACACCAATATATTACCACGAAAATAATAAACAAATTCTCAGGGCTCTCTATATCAAAAGCAACCAACCAACACTCAACAAAATTTATTATAAGTGTAGCAGCAACATGTTGAAGTGCATTTAACCAACATTTAATACCATCTTGCATTTCTATCAATTTCTGACTAGCTCCCTTCTATTGAGATGCTTGTTTTGCAAAAAGTTCCATAATTACAACAGATAAATTTAAAATTTTAAAATAATTATAACAGAGAGTGTTCACCCATGTTTTTTTAAAAACTGCCATCACAACGATTACAGTTACAGTAAGTTTGTCTTTGTAATTAACCCATGAGGATGACCTCGGATGAGATTGAAAGTACTTGGATAGGAAAAAAATATGGTGATTTCCTTGATGAATTTCATCTTAACATCCAGAAACTGATTAGAGAACGAGAAAGGATTATTAGAAAAATAAATAGACATAATATATATATATATAGGAAATTAAAACAAAAACATGTTAAAAATCACTACACAATAGCTTTCATGTTTCGTATTCTGCATTGAGCCCTTTTTTTGAAAATTAAATGCTATGAACAGTGGAATTATACACCATTTGTTCTTATCTTATACCTGGATATATATATATATATATATATATCTGATAAAGTTAATTGGTAATCCATATGGATAATTCCAAGGAGGATATAAGTCCCAGGAGCTCAATGTAATAAAAAGAGCAAGTAATAATTAATTAACAAATCAGAGACTTCAGAAAGCCATGGTAATATTTTATTTTGTGAGACTGATAAAATTCGATTTTGCTTTGTCAGACCTTGCAGTTTCAAAACAATGAATGGATTCAAAAATTCCTCCAGGAATCAACTGAAAAACGAAATGAAAAACAAGATTAGTGAAAGTTGTGTTTTAAGATAGTTACACAAAGTAGGAAGGGAAGGAAGGAGGTATATGTCTCTAGGAGATGTTATGGTTGTAGCATTGACCTCTTATTCACTGGACAAGAAAAAGTGGTGGAGTTGACTTATCAAGAATGGAATAAAGAAAGAGGGAGAAGCAGGGGACTGAAGAGAGGAAGGGAGAGTTGGAGAGTGTTCCTATACCTACATTCATACACATTTTATATATATATACATATACCTCTGAACAAAAATTTTATACCACAGAATTTAAATATTGTTTTAAAAATGACAGAGCACATTCTTTAAAACAAACCATTTTTGTCTAACACTTCAGAAAAATAAAAAAATCAAAAAATAATCATAAATGTTCAAATTGAAAAATTGCATGGTTGGTAAATAACAAGCCATGGCTAAAATAAATTTATTACTAAAACAATAAATTGATCTAAATAAGATCCTAGTGAGTATAAAACAGAAAAAAACATTTGTGATCGCTTCACTAAACATTTACATATTTTAGAAGTTGTTCATATCTAGCATCATTGACTGACTTTGTTCAGGCAGATGGAAAACTTTTTTCATTCTCTGTTTCTCATGGGTGGGTCATGTGTACAAAATTTTTTCTCACTAGCTAGGTTAGGCATTGTTTTCCTCTGTCTTGTGAGTATCAAATTTTACAAGCCCTATTTCCTTGTGTGACTGAGAAATTTCAACTGTCTCTTTTTGAGATGTTTGGTCCATGGTATTCTCAACATCCTTCTGTAGAACAATATTTCTGTTGCTTCAAGTCTCTTCTTCATCTGTCAGGTGATTGTTCAGCATTCTCTGTCATATAGGAGCACTGATATTACATAACAGTTCAGTGCTCTTATCTTTGATTCTAACAACATTTTTCTATTTCTTAATATTTTTCTTAGCTTTGAAAAGGCATCTTTCACATCTATCTCAATTCATCTCCAGATTTATGCCTCACATTTTCATCCTCTGTTAAAATACTTCCTAGATATTTAAATTGTTGTACTTGTTTGATTTTGGCATCTGCAATTTGTAATTTACATGTTGGGATGTTCCTTTAGTCGTATGTGCTTATTTCTGGCAACATTACATTAAAATTACCTATTTTAATATTCCCCAGGATGAAAAGAATTAAAAAAAATAGGATTGTTAAGATTCAAGCTTCTTTCCAATTTTTCATATTTCATTCACTGGCAGGAGGACAGATATCACATAACAGTTCAGTACTCTTTTCTTTGTTCCTAGCGAAGTTTTTATGTCTCTTAATACTCTGCTTAGCTTTTAGAAGGCACCTTTTGCAATCCGAATGCGCCTTCGGATCTCAGTGTCATATTTTCTGTCCTCTGTTAAAACACTTCCCAGATATTTAAATTTTTGTACTTGTTTGATTTTGGTATCTCCAATTTGTAATTTGTATGTTGGGCTGTTACTTTTGTTGACAACCATACATTCTATCATGTTGCAATCAGTCCTTTCTTCTCACTTTCCTTCATTACCATCTGTGTGAGTTCTTATAGTTTCCTTTCTATGTCTACTATCAACACTGCATATCCTATGTTGTTAAGATTGTGGCTGCCAATAATGAATTTTGACAGGATTTCTAATTCACCATCCATTTAGACTTGTCACTAATTTAATTTGAAAGAAAACATGTCCAATATATATACACACTACTGTATTTTTATATATTGATTTCTTAACAGACATACATTGAGATTGATAGAAACATATAAGACACATGTAAGCAGTTATGTGTATTACTTATTTAGAAACTAGCAAGTTTGGGAAAATCCTTGCAAAGTTCAATTTTGATTTGCTCTCAATAAAGACACTGTAAGTAACTTTTCCTTTCCTAAATTCATAGAGTTGTCGTGTACAAGTTTTGTTTAAGGATGGAATTTTAAATACTTGCAAAGAAAATACAAGAAACAGTCATCCTGCTCACTCAAGAAAAGAATTGTACCTAAACATCATTTATAATCAGAAACTCTCCATTTACAGCAAACTTGAGATGTGTATCTCAAAGAGAGAGATAAAAAAAAAAGAAAATAACACAAAAAATTTTGGCAGCCATCTTGGATTTGTATTCACATTTTAATGCTTGTTCTAAATTGTATTGAAATGTGGGCTCCAGCTTTCTACTTTTTGTGCTTATTTTCTTGAAAAATTTTACTTTATATCCACATTTTTATGGCATCTTCTTTTTTGCTCTTTCAGACATTTCTGTTTTCACACTTTTTCTTTTCTTGCTTCTTTTATTTACTTTCCTCCTTGTCACATCTCTCAGTTGTTGTAACTAAGATCAGATCTATCATTTCATGGCTTCCAACAGAGAACTTCTCATGAATGAAATCAAAAGAAATGGTTATCTTCCAAAGCAGACACTTTATTCAAAATTAAATTTCAGTTTCAATTATTTTTTTAAATTTTATTTTTGTTGCATTTTATTTCTGTTCAAATATATAACATGCTTAACTTTGTTTACCGGAATACATGTAGATATATATACATCCCTGTGACATTGCATGGGGTCATTTCGAGTTAGTTTCTCTTAAATTTTGTTATCAGTACTGTGGATGATGATGATGGTGATCATGATGATGATAATAATTGTGGTAATAGAATAAGCCCATCCCATCTCCCCTCTCACTTGTAGCCATCCATCACAATAAAAATTTTGTCAGCACTGAAACAGAATGAGTCAAATAAAGCTTCATAAGCTTCTACTTAGAGTTGTTGCTATATTACAGTAATAATGGCGACTTGAGTGTAATAATAATAATAATAATAATAATAATAATAATGAAATTCCCTGTAGACTGTAATATATCTTTGAAGATCTTTAAAAAATCTATTAAAATACAAGGTCTGTCTATATTTCTGAGATGAGGTATTATGTACATTATTTATATTATTTGGACTATTGTCCTCATCTTTGTCGCCATATTTATTACAATGTTTCGGCTGTTGTACGCTCCAACCTTCTTCAGGTGGTTGGAACGTTGAACTGAACCCTTTATTTCGCTCACTAGGGTAGACTGTTCTAGTTCCATGTGCCATGTTTGATGGATGTCAGTTATCAGTTATCTCCTGTTAATTTTCCTTCTGAAAGTTTTCCACTGCCTTAACCGGGTATTGAACTCACACTCTTTGGGTCCTGTCACTGGATCTAATCAACACCTTTATCCACTGTGCCATGTGTCCTCAAGGGTTTTATCTATGTAAATTGTATGTGATCATAGGTTGTACTTTTTGTTGTTTTGTTTTTTTACAAAACTGCACATGTGGAAATGGTCATGATGTCATTTCTAACCTTAGGTCTCTGGTTGGGATCCAGAAGGAAATGACTATACAACAGAAATCAAAGGAAATAATAATATTAATAATATGCATTTCTATTCAAGAGTGAGAATAGTAGATTTGAGAGTGTTTTCTTTTTTTTTTAAGTATGAATGATGAGGCAGTCAATGCAACCTGGAATTTACACCTATATATGTCGGAGCACCTTCAAATTGGAGTCAAATGGCTGTGATGCATGTACCTGGTGTACCATTATCAGACTGATGTCATAATGACTATATTGGACCTTCTATATTTGTACTCTAGTGTCACTTTGTTGGCATGCTGCTCTCTCACTAAATAATTACAATAATAACAATAGTAATATACATATAACCGACAACTGACAGCTGTATGTAGAGTGGATGAACATTTGAAAACGCGAAATGACTATTTCAAAGAAGCAGTATAAGAAAAGGTGGCATGACAAGTTAAAAGAAAAGAACTTTCATTCTTAGTTTTTTTTTCCAGCAGACAGAGACAATTGCTGGATATGAGAGATGGTTTTTGGTAAAAGATGGTGTCCTCAAGAGAGAAACAGAGTCACAACAAGATATATGGAAACGCCTTCAACTGGAGAACATCTGACTGGGCCCCAACTGCAAGGTTATGTGCTGCTTTTACCAAAAACTGTCACTATATCATGCACATTTGGCTGTGATGCATGTGCCTGGTATACCCTTATCAGACTGGTTGCCATGATGCATATATTGGGATTCACAGATTTCCACTATGAATGAATCTTAGTTTTTAACTTTTTTAAACTTGAATAATCTACTTGTGAGTTTCCTGACTACAAAATATTTAACAATTTAAATTATTTAGCTAAATATTGCAATAACAATAATAAATATGAATGCATGTCATTACTTGAAGAAGTACAAGAATACAAATAAAAATATTTTAAATTAACAAGGTTTGCCAGACTTATGTCCACTTCATGTTGAAACCCCAGTTCCTGTACAATCATTGAAGTTAAGTAACATGAAGCCTGAACAGTACCTAGATGGGTGACTGCTTGGGAATGCCAAGTGCTCTAAGATTGGATGTGCAGGTGGTGTAATGGATAATGGCTTAGAATCGTTAATCAGAGACCTGAGTTCCAATTCCAGTTGGCTTCATTATAGGAATAAAATTCATTACTTAGAGGTTTCTTTTCCATTTTGTCAATCAATTACTGACTATTGGTCTGATATATGGATTTGCATATTGTACATGCAAATACCGTTGGGAAATCCACTTCTTCTCCCCCATTCTATGTGTTAATTAGTTAGAAATGTATCTTAAACCATTATTTTTTTTTTTTAAATTCTTACAATTTAAAATATATTTTCTGGCTTTAAATAACCTACAAAGGGTTGATAAGCCATAGAAATTGAATGAATCAAATGATCAATCTTTTTTTTTCATTTCTAAAATATTTCCTGGCTTTAAATAACCTGCAAAGGGTAGCTAAGCCATAAAAAATGAATGAATGAATCAATCAATCAAAGCATCCCAGGTTTAGTTTGTTAGCAGCCTACTCTCTCATTCAATAACAATTATAATAATAATAATATGAAGAAGAAATTGCTTTATATTTTAATCAAAATTGATTATTAAGATCAAAATATATTGAAAGTGTACTAATTTCTGAATCTTCTATAGGAGATTTATATCCAGGATTGTACAAATATCTCCTTTCCTCACAAAACTAATGCTGATACACTGGGGGATATTTTAAAAAAAATAATGATAAAAATAGAAAAATTGATAGGAAGCTGATTGAAATTAGCTACATGATACACCAAGATACATCAAGATACACCAAACATCAAAAATTTTTAAAATTTAAAGCTGAGAGTCCCTGCATCTTTAATGTTTTGTCATCAAAATTGTAATTAGTGTTTGTGATACTTATTCATCCCTTCTATATTACAATACTGATTATATCGATAAAACTATTATTAGTTTGAAAAAGTTCCTTCTAGGAATAAAATTCATTACTTAGAAGTTTCTTTTCCATTTTGGCAATCAATTACTGACTATTGGTCTGATATATGGATTTGTATATTGTATCTTCCAAATACATTTATGTATTTAAACTAATTTCTTTTGTATACTCACATACACATCCACGTATGTACAGACACAGATCCATATGCCATAGTTAAGATAAATCCATTGAATATATATCATTAATAGAGAAAAAATAAACAAATACTTCAATGACTGACCTTCCAATTCAGAGTAAAGCCATTGCATATATATATATATATATATATATATATATATATATATATATATATATGTATGTATATACAAGTATAGGATTGGTGTATACGGAATAAATTCCAATAACCAAAAATGCTATTCTTAAGAGTGCTCAATACAGAGTAGAGCAAATATAATTTATTCAAAAATTATGGCATAAACATGTTATAGAATCACTACAAAAATAGCCATTTTGTTTCTACACTTTTGGTGTCTTATCAAGTGATAGTGTTGAATGTCTTCATTACTTGATAAGACACCAGAAGTGTTGAAACAAAATGACTATTTTTGTAGTGATTCTATAACATTTTTATGTTATAATATTCGAATAATATATATATATATATATATATATATATATATATATATATATATATATATATATATATGATAGAATATAGTTTTACGGTATGCTATATTTATGGGTTAATGTGCTAAATATCAAGAATAGAGCTTATGTAAATATAAAAGTGGACATTGAAGCCAACACCTTTAGGCAATAGTCTGTTTCATGCTAATGTCCTGATGATTGCATTTAGACTGTCACTTCTGGGTGTTAAATTCAATGTCCACAAACATGCACACACACAGAGTCTCACACACACACACACACACACACACACACACACATATATATATATATATATATATATATATTATGTTTATAGGTTATTTTTATTGGTAAGTAAATGCTCTGTTTATAATAAACAGTATTAACTACATTTACTGGCCTGAATATCCAAGAAATTTCATAGAAAATATGTATCCTCCTACTTAAATATTTGTATCTATAAAAATAACATATAAACAGAAAATATATTAAATAAATGTCAGATTTAGTCCATTTCATAATATATATATATATAATTATTTATAATATTAGTGGTAATATATATATATATATATATATATATATGTTTCCAAGAGAATAAAATCCAGGTAGAGCTCTATGTACAAGACAGAGAAAGAATATAATATACACTCCATGGTTTTAATTTATTACATTGGACTCATAATCACGATCCAATTCATCAGGCCTACAAATTTAAAAAAGAAAGGCTCTCTTTTTTAAATTTGGATTTTTTAATGTATAACAACAAAAAAATTTTGATTTCATTTTGGCTTGAAAAAGTCGTAAGACGAAACGTGTCAGCAAAAAACTAATTTTGTTTTACAATTGTCATTTTATAACACATATATATATATATATATATATATATATATATATATATATTATTTTAAACATTAGTTTTGAACTCTATCAAGACTGGAAAGTGAAGGCTGGGCAGTTCTTGCTCAAATATGACAACAGTACTCCATGGACATGGCTCATAAAAGAAGAAGAATTGTGTTCCACCAATCATCTAGACAGACATGGGAGGTGGTCTGAAATAAAAGTCAGTGTGTTTTTATTTATTAGCAGACCTTTGGCATTAATGACTGACTATTTCAGTCACAAGGCCATATCACACATTTTTTTTATCATGGAAGAATCAATGAATGAGTTTAATTCAAGAGTTAAACAGAGCTTAATTCTTCCTATGATAACTTTTTATTCCATAGTGAAGGGGGGACACTGTTCCACATCCATTCTTTTCTATCTTATACATTCTAAGTAAACATTTATCATAAAATAAATAAATTTGATTTCTGTTTGATGCATAAATTTAAAATTTATGTCTTTTTTTTATCATTTCAGGTAAGTATAATTCAAAATGGACACCTGGTGCCGGTAAGATGTCTTTTCCTTTTTTTTAAAAAAAAACTTTTGTTGTTTGTTATTTAGATGTGTTTCATGAAAATCATCTGTTTTATAGCAATAAAAATTTCTGCTCATTGTAAAAAAACAATTTTTCTTGGCAGTTATCTATGACAATTAGAACCATGATTGTCCAATCAGAAGTCAGAGAGTATACTAAATAATTCTATTATGTCAACTGGCAATCATGTACTATGATTATATAAATAATTTAATACTAAGATCATTTATGGTCTTTGAATGCATTGTTCTGTTTAGTTTTATTGAATAGATATATACATACATACGTACATATGCAATATCTTTATATATGTTGCTATATATATATATATATATATATATGTTTCTTTCATATAGAGAAACATGAGCAAATACATTTACTGGTATTGATTTTAATTTATCAATATTTGGAGAACACATCTCTGTCTGTTTGCCTGTATATATATATATATATATATATATATATATATATATATATATATATATATATATATATATAACATACTCACATGCACACATGCACACACACACACATACATATATATCAGATAAAGAAACAAATAAATTTTTATCAATCTAAGATTTCACTTTCATTACAGCTACATATAAACAATATTAGTATAATTTATAGCATTCTAAATTCAAAGAGAGTTAACGCATCAATTCTGATGTTTGTTTTACAAGTCAAATGCAGACAAAACATGATTAAACAAACATGAATTACAAAAAAAAAACAGAATTTCTTCATTTTTTTTTCTCCATATCACATTCTCTGATGAAGCATTAAAAAAGTGAAACATGTTAGACTGAGAAACAGTTCGTCATTATTTTTGAACTTTTTATTCTGTGCAATTCCAATCTCTATATGATCTGTATTTGATCCCAACTAATAGACAAGTTATCTCCCTATGCTAATTAGACAGTCACTTACATATTATTACGGTCACTGTTTTAAATATGATGGGTCCTAAAACATCTTTGCAGACTTGATTAAAATGTTTCTATTTGTCGTCGTTTTCTCTCTACCTGCTTCATTAGTATATTTCAAAAGAAAGTGATGCACATTTACTTGTAAGGAGCAGAAAATGCTCACATTTGCCATCATTGAAAATATTCCTTATCCAGTAAAGATATGTATTATTTCAAGCAGAAAATCCCAATATATGTATAATTCCAATATAAGTAAAATTACCCATCCTAAACAACGATGGAATGAGAATAAACGTTAACCTTTAATCATGACCTTTTTTCCTTTTATTTTTTTAATATAAACTGATTTCAGAAATATTTCTTAAATGCTTTATTTTTCTACACAGTACACCTACACATATACACGCGATTGATTTTTCTTTGTATCGCTCTTCAGTGCAGTACCATATTTAGTTACTTTTATTATTATTATTATTACTATTACTTATTGTCATATGATGCTCAAGATGTTTAGTGTATTTGGTAATGTTTCTTATATGTTTTGGATGCAGAGAAAGCTAAAAATAAGTATTCTATACTAAAGCAAATACTTGACAAACATTCTAAATAAGAACTGGTATGTACCTAAAAGTTCAGCTTAAAGAAAGACTTAGGATGAGATCTTTTTTGAAACCAAAGGAATGCTTGTAATGCTCTTTTGTTAGTAGGATATTTTCCAGATGAATATTTTATATATATATATATATATATATATATATATATATATATAGATATATATATATATATTATCCTTTTACAGATATATTTTTAGTTAGATCCGAATTTTTACATATATATATATATATATATATATATATATATATATGTAAAAATTCGGATCTAACTAAAAATATATCTGTAAAAGGATAATATGGCTAATAAATACAAAAGGAAAACTTATCTTATCTGACAAGTGGCGTCCTCTGATGGACTTTATCAAGACAAGTGGAAGGATTTTATTTTGCAACATGTATTTATAAACACAAGTAAAAATGTTCTCAGTTTTACAAAATTTTTAAATTTAAGAACACTCATAAATATTCATCAGGCTAACTGAAAAGTTTTGGAAAATTATGAAAGATATTAAGTGTTATGGAGTGGTTTCACAGTGGAGGCTTGTATTTGTACTAAGTCGGTCCAAAAATAGGTTCGATATACAAAATGTTAGGAACTTGATATAATAGGTAATGACGCTGAGTAATCTAGTTGCGGTCGCTGATACTTTAGTATCCGACTAACAGTCGTCCGGCTTTGACTGACTGACCCACTGAGCGACTCCCTCGTTACTCTTACTGCTCCTACTTATTATAGGTGGGAGAGTCTTTTAACTATAGAATAGGTGTGTTTCACTATAGCACTAAGTGACATAATTTAATATTTATTTTTATGTAGAAAAAATGCTGTTTATGAATTCTCATATCCTCTAGAAGATTGCATCTCCAATATCAACTTGCAAAAAACAGAATTAAATACTTACATTGGGCACCAAACTCTCTTGCAGACTGACCTGCCACCTGTCAAAACTTAGTACAATCCATGCACACATTGACCAGCACATCACAAACAATCAAAATACAACTATCAGCATAAGATAAATATTAGCGGATAATACCAAAATATTATACAGCACTCAATACAAGGAAAGACTCAAAATCCTAGAATCTATTATTATAGAAAATGGACATCCTGTATTAAGTAAAATAATTTCCACCACAGGTGATGGTATCTTGAAATGTGTATGAGATATTTAATTTGTGTATAAAAAATTATTTTTGGTGCAATCTTGCTCTCCTTAACCATTACACATGACA
>OZ010603.1:43729417-43764417 GCA_963932145.1 Acanthosepion lycidas
TATATATATATATATATATATATATATATATCTTTTAGTAAATATAGCAGACAAGGAAAATTTAATTCATTTTTTATGTAGTTTTTTTTTCGTGTACTTATATATTTCTGTTTGCTAGGAGTAAGGGAGCACAAAAATTTTCAATAATGTCCATTGTCCAAAGGACTTCCAACAACTTTTTTAACCATTTTCAAGGGGGTTTTGTTTTAGGTGTTGTTAGTTTCTCTTCACGTTTTGACTGTTTAAGATGTATTTTATTTTTGTGTTTGTTTGAATATTAGTTGAAGAGACTACCTTGTCCTACTATTTAATCCATAGCTGGTGAAAAGAGATAGATTCATAGCTTTATCAAGGGTATTTACATGTAAATAATCAATGTCAGAACAATAGTTTGAATAAACCAAATTCAAATTATATTGATAATTTCTCATCTCAAATTGAAAAAATAATGGACATCGGAAAATGATTAAAATGTTCATGGCCGAAGCATTGTTTCTATAACATCTATAATAATAAAAATGAGAACAATAGTTCAAATAAACTAAGTAATTCAAAGTGTATTGATAATTCCTCATCTCAAATTATAATAATAATGGAAATCTGATGATGACCATAGGGAACTTGGCCAAAACATCATGTCTATAATAAATTCTATAATAATCAAGACCAGAACAATAGTTTGAAGAAACCAAATAATTCAAAGTATATTGATAATTCTTCATCTAAAATAATAATGGACACCTGAAAATGACTAGCGGGCACTTGGCCGAAACATTGTGTCTATGATAAGATGTATAATAATCGAGATGAGAACAATCATTTGAATAAGCCAAATAATGCAAAGTATGAGGATAATTCTTCATCTCAAATCTAAAACAATAAGGGACACCAGACAATGACCAGTGGGCACTTGTCCAAAACATCATGTCTATAATAAAATTCTCTAATAATCAAGATCAGAACAATAGTTTGAATAAATCAAAAAATTCAAAGTATATTGATAATTCCTCAACTTAAAAATCAAAACTAAAATTATTGAAAACCTCTCATTTGTATACATGAACATATAAATGTGTGAGTAGCCATTTTTTTTTTTAAGGTTTACATTCAAGGAATAATTCTAGCAAAGGCAATCTCCTACTGTTCTGCAACAAAGGTTTCGATAAACGGAGTTCCACAGGCTTGGAAATGTAAGTTTCCTGTGAGGCCATAAAGATGCTGTCAAAAAGTAAAAAAAAAAAAAAAAAAAAAAAAAAAAGTAATGGCCACGTTCAGTATTTGCTTCAAGGGTAATAAGTTGGTGCATGCAACCTGGCAGGACCAGTTGTAATGTTAGTTAATCACTGGGACATACTTCTTTTGGACAGTTTCTTCATTGGAATGGCTGTATTGTTCACTTACGAATGCCCATTGCTAATAAATCATTCATGAAACTTACTACTTTGGGTTAGCATGAAGTTTTTGTAATGGACAGGCACTAAGAATAAAGATATATTAAAAAATATTCAACTTCAGAGTCTAAATGAAAATTTTATGAAAGTCAATTAAGTAAATTATGATATATATATATATATATATATATATATATATATATATATATATATATAATTACATGAATAATTCATACAAAAAACAAATATAGAGGTTAATGATTTAAATGGCGAGAATACATCTTAGCAAACAATTTCAATAAGATACACTAACCCGGAACCTGTGTATTCTCGCCATTTAAATCATTAACCTTTATATTTGTTTTTTGTATGAATGATTCATGTAATTATAAATTAAATTGCACCTATAATCGAAATTAAATATATATATATATATATATAATTATTTATTTAAAAATATGATTCCAACTCGCTACATAAGAGGTCTCATGTTTCAAAACAAGAGCCGAAAATTTCAAAATAATATTTGAATTAACTTGAGTTAAAGTAGGCTCTGTTCCATCTTCAAGCAAAATTTTTTGGGAATGACTTATTTCTGAAATTTATGGAACAGAGCCTACTTTAACTCAAGTTAATTCAAATATTATTTTGAAGTTTTCGGCTCTTGTTTTGAAACATGAGACCTCTTATGTAGCGAGTTGGAATCATATTTTTAAATAAATAATTATATTTATGCTCTACTTTCGTATCGAGCACTATTTTTTAAAAATAATTACAAAAATACTAAGGAACTTTGGATTATTTACCAAACCAGTTTCTTTCCTATTTTCTACAATATTTTCACACATATATATATATATATATATATATATATATATATATATGGTGGACACTTCCATCATATTCAACATATGAGGGTCAAGCAGCTCAGTTCCTAGGAACCAACAATATTAATGTTTGAGCCTTTTATATTATATTATATATATATATATATATATATATATATATATATATATATATATATATAGAGAGAGAGAGAGAGAGAGAGAGATAACAAAGATTGTATTTTTCCCAAAATTTGTCAACCAGAAAAAATGGTAAAAACGGGTCTTGTGATTAGAGACAGCTGACATTTCTGACAAACAAAATAAGAAGACTTGGAGAATATGACACTCACAGGACATATTGAAAAGCTGAGGCAAACAATGACCAAGAAAAGCTGAAGCAAACAATGACCAATCTACCTAATGAGCTAATGGGAATGGATAGACGTAGAAGGATGGTGTGGGTTACCCCAGTTGACTTTGCCAAAAGTGCCCATTAGGTGGTGCTATTTAAGTCTATAAAAATGCAAACATATTCTTTCTCTTTCTCTTTTTTTCCTCTTGCTTCCAGATGGAGTTGAACGTAGGTCCTCTGGTAACTGAACTCAAATACATACATGGATATTCCACAAGCTTGTTTCACACATGCACAAAATCATTCTTTCATGTCTTTTCTTATTTCAATTGTATATACATGCAATTATGTTTTTTAATGCATACATTAATTGCCGTTCATTTTAAATTCATTGTTTTGTGTAGTTATTTTTACCCAGACTTACATGAGTCTGCTAATTTTGTTGTAGGCCAAATGAATCAGGCACCCATAAATATTTATCTATTTACCTAAATGTGTTCATAAAGCTTCTACCATCAGTGGCAAGCAAGTTTGTTGGGAACACCAAAGGAAACAATTCGCGTTAGTAGCAATAGGTTAGAACAATCTTCGACATTTCAAACCAGTCACAAGGTAAGAGTAAGAAACAAAACAGCACCTAGAGTAATTTGGTTTCACATTATATAGAGTCTACTTTGTATATCTCAAAAAGTCTCACGTGACCTTATTTTCTTTAAATATTTTGACTAAGGGGTGGCCATTTTCTTTTCTGGATATTTTACATATAAGGTATGTGTGAACTCTTTGCATCAGTAAGTCATTTTGTCTTTTTCAGTGTGGTGGGGCAGTCTTTCATTTCCACTACATCTATAAAATGAACACACACCTCATAACCAAATTGTTCCCAAACAAAATAGTAACATATATAAAATCCCACAACAATAGTAAACAGATAAACATTACTTTGAGCTACAAAGGAGAGGAAGTTGTGGAGAGCCATGATTTTTCACGTTTTGAAGTTGCACAAGACTTTATTGCTTTGCTTCTTGCCTTTGTTTTAATGTAAATCAAAACTTTCCTTTCATGAACACAAATAAATAAATATATTATTGAAAGAAAGGAAATTGTATTAATTAGATTTTATACCCCTGTGATGTTTAATTGTTTCCAATTACCATTCCTCAAAAAAAAAAATGGTAGAATAAAAGTTCTAATACTGGAGAAACAAATCTAATTTTGATTTTGTTTATTTCTAAAATGTACCTAAAAAACACTGCTGCTAAATACTGTTGGGATTACCTGATTGATTTTGACCAGTTTCTTTATGAAACAAAAAAAAAACAAAACATTTTGAATTTCAAGAAAAATCCCCAAAGAGTTCTGTTATATTCCTCTAAAATATCTTTCTTCACTTCTGCAGCTGTTCCTCAGCAGTTGAACAACAAGCTTTAATTGGCTGAGGAGCTCTCCAGATGCTGAAGTTAAAGAAAACGAGAAAGAGTCTTTGAAGCCTCTAATATGTCAGCAAATGAAACTCATGGTTTTAAAATTAATTTGGATCAATTATCATGGCAAAACATAAGAGATAAAACAAAATATTTAATAACTTTATAACTTTGTTATTTAATTTAATTAAAAGCTTTTCTGATATTTGTTAGAAGATTTTAAACTTTTCTTTATGCAGAAAATTAGACAAGCATGAAAGTGTGTCACCATTGGTCTGTATCAATGAACAAAACCTACTTTTATAAAATGTATTTATCATTAGATGAGGCTTATTCTTTCCCTTTAATGTGCTGGGTCCCTTCAGGATACTGGCGATCATAGCCCTCCACAACTTCAAAATGATCAGCTCCCTGTACCATTCTGTAGATTACTTGACTCCTGATGCTATTTTCTACCTTTATAAGAACCAGATCAGGTTGAAAATAAAGTCAGTTATGTGCCATGTGTGATACACACTTAGACGATCATGTATTGAAATATACTTGACTGACGAGACAGATATTTTTTCCCGCAGTGGGTTGCCATTTTTTTCTGCGGTAGACCAGTTACCATCCAAGGCTATAGAACCCAGTCTTTCCTGCTATTTACCCATAGCTGGGGTAGAAGAAGAGGATTCATACCTTTCACAAGGGTATTTGCATGTCAGTGAATGCAATGGATTTGACTGGAATTCGAACTTGGCTCTTTGATTCCACAATCCAAGCCGCTATCCATCTGTTGCCATATTTGGGTGGGAGCTGCCCAGACCTATCTTTCAAGTTGCAATAGAGTTCAAAAGCTTCTCTGAGTCCTTACTAGAGAAGAATTGTTTTCCACCCTCCAGCCTCTCGTTCACAGGTGGGATATGGCGAGCATCTCTCCGCTATACCACTATTTCCTTAGACAAACTACATTCTTTGGTTCCGCCAGGTCTAACCTTCATATCTAGGACCTGCCATGCCGCTTACATTGTAGCAAACCACCCACATTCCCTCTGTAGTCTGTCAGTAAGAAGTTAGTTCCACGCAAACAGCTTCTTTCCGCAAACCAATGCTCTGTAGAACAAACTCCCAAGAGGATGTTTTCCTGATCACTACAATCTTAACCTGTACAAGTCTAGAGTTAAATGTTATCTTCCTCTCCTATCCATATAAACTACCTCTTAATGAAACACTCTACCTCGATTGACTCTCAGGCCTTGTACAGGGTGAACCTTACTGTAAAAAAAATTAGAGCTCTAACCAACATTTGTCTTTTTACTATCCCTCTCAGTCCCTGTTTTGGCATCCATTTATGCAAACTCATATGGTAGGTTATTCAGTATTTCATTCAATATATTCTGTGAGTGTCAAATTCTCCAAACCCTCTTTTCTCATATTGAATCCCAGAAATTTCAGCTGTCTCTTTTTTGACTCTGAGTATAAATGTCCTTCTTGTTGCTATTTTCCTTAAAACTTCCGCATTACTCTCATGCTCTGTCCATGGTATTCCCAGATAAGAGAATCAGTATTAAACATCAGTTCAGTACTTTTTTTCAGTGAAATTTTCTTTTTTTAGTTTTTGGAAAGCATCTTTTGCTATTCCACTGTGCCTTATCAGTTTTTAGTGGCATTGTCTTGTTTATTGAACTCAAATCTTTTCTTGCATTGAATTGAATTTATGATTGATTCATTGAATGATTTGTTTTTTATGGCTTATCAACCTTTTATATGTTATTTAAAGTCAAAATATAGTTTTGGGATTGTATGAATAGTGCTTCTTTTTTTTCAAGTGAATATGGTATCAATAATTTTTTGGAGATAATAATGATTTTCAGATACAAGTCCTATTTAACCCATAGCTGGGAGTAAAAAAGGTATTTGTGCATAAGTGAATATAACAAAATTTATTTAAATTCAAACTTAGCTCTCCAATTTCTCATCCCAAATCATTACCCATTAAGCTTGTCTAAGCTTACAGTAAATGGTATTCCCAAGCTGTCACTCATCTAGGTACTGACCAGGTTCAAAGTTACTTAACTGTAGATTGGATGAGAACCAGTGATGTGGCTCTAAGACATTTATGTGATAGGTTGTTGTATAGATATTATTGTAGTCACATGAGGCTTTTTCTTTCAATTGGAGATAGTGTAGTGTGCTGTATACAACATGTTTTATGCACGGGCACTAAGCCATTTGCCCTGGAGGTTTAACAAGACACATCATGTCACAATGGCATCCTGTGTTTGAAGAGAGAAGAAAAACATGGTGAGAGTTTTCTGTCTTTTTCTTTTATGCTACTTTACAAAACACCACCTAATGAGCATTAGGAAGCATTTCCTGACAGATAATACAGACTAGTTTGCTGGGATTTTATCCTGTAGTGATCTTGCGATCACAAGAAATAAAAAAAAAATTATTTCCCATGATTCCCTAGGAAAAAGGAAACCACCCAACTGGTGGGAAATTTAGAGTCATCCTCTTTTTCATTTGCTAAGAGAGCACATGCATTTGAGCGGCTTTAAGAATTAAGATTAAAGTTTTACACAAATATCACTTTCTCATATTACCTTTTAATGACTTGCAAATAATTTATTCATTCACCATACCAAACACAATATTCAGAAACATTTATTAACAACCACATTAGAAGAACTTTCATATATCTACTGAATTAGTACAACGAAATCCTTCTGATAAATAAATCCTTCTGTCTAATCATAAATGTCTTGTTTTGTTGTTGCTAAGAAAGTTCACTATGTTAAGCAAGACAATTTTTCTTTCCAGAATCTATCTTACATATCTATCTACCATTCATTCATGCTTATATAATTGCTGCCACATATGGTCTGGTGCTCCTACTATTTACCTTGAGCTCCTTGATAAGATACCAAAAAATCAGCAATATTATTGATCCTGCTCTGGCAGCTTGGCTCCAGTCACTTTCCCACTGCTGTAAGGTTTCCTTTCTATGTCTTTTTTATAAATACTTTTATGGTAATTGTTTGGATGAGCTCTTTGCCACGGTATGTAGAGATTTTGAATTTAAGCACATTACTAGACTGACATCGATTTACCGTTGAGCTGGCTAGATGTAGTCGTAAATTCTATGCTAACAGTTTTTTCTCTCACACTTCTTGCTTGTGGAACACCCTTCCAGCTCCACACTTTCCAGATAACTTTAATCTGCCAAAATTTTAAATGCAATGTCAACTGCTATCTTCTGCCGTCCTGATTACTCTCTTCTCTTTCTGCTCATCATTACTGTTTCTGTTCCTATTCCTTCCAAACGCTGTAAACCCTTGTGTTTTAGAAGCATTACTGACTTGGTTGGTGTGCTACTGATTAAAAAAAGAAATACATATATTTTACTAACCAAAAAACAGGAGTCAAACCAGGCCCATCAAAATAATCCACTAGGATTTCGTCAACTGGGATTCTGTCCACTGTGTTTTTGTTATGGGTTCATATGAAAAATAATATGATTTTAAGATGGATTTATGTCCTATAATTTATAAGATGGCCTACAAACTGCTGAGTCACTGCCTGCCATTTGTAAAAATATGTGAAATTCTTAGAATATTTCATAAAATCCTTTTGGGTGTGTCTATGTTTTTGAATACATATTAGAACTGAATATTTCAAATTGCAACTGATCCTTCTTAAGGCTTGCTTAGCATTATAAATCAAGATTTTCCAATAAGTCTTCTTAGAGGCAGACAGTGAAAAAACACTTCTGTCTCTGAGTAAGTCTGTACAAAAAATAAAAATGAAGATATCAATCCAAATAATAAGTAATAGAATAATGACAATATGATGGACTCTTAGAAATAGTTGAACTCTTAGACAATATTTATTTACATATTTTTATTTCTATAACCTTTTCTAATATTTCTCTATAAATTTTTTTTTTATAACCTAAATTTCTATGATAATTTAACTTATTTTAGAATTTCATTTCCTAATATAAGAACTCATATAAGTTCTTCTCTCAAACTTCTTGCTTGTGGAACTCTCTTTTGGCTTGTTGCTTTCTCGTCAACTTTGATCTTCAAAAATTTAAATGCCGTGTCAATCATCATATTCTGCCTCTTTGAATCCTGTTTTTTTTATTTTCCTTTCTGCTTTAAAATGTTTCTTTTATTTCTCATATTCTGTCACACTCAGCAATCCCTTGCAACTTAGTGGCTTTATTGCCTTACATGGCTATGGAGGGAATTATTTTTTTTAAATTATTTATTCAGTTATATTTTTCTATTCGATAGATTTTAATAATATCTATCTATCAAAATGGTTTACTATAAACTAGATTTCTATAATAATTTCATTGATTTGTTGATTTCATTTTATCATGTGAAAATTTATATTTTCATACAAGTTAATCGTTCAGTTATATTTTACAATTCTAATACTTTTTTTAATATTCTTTTATAAAATAGGTTTTGTGTGACTTTCTGGGATGAAGAGTTGCCATTATTTATATTATTTAGATTCAGGCTAAAATCCTTATCTTTGTTGTTATTAACACCATGCTTGAAATGTTCCTTAACTAATTTTTAATTCAGAGTAATCTTTCTCCTAGACTAGATGCTTAGTCTGCTCTATTATTTAATCTATAGTAAGGGAGAAAAATGGATCCATACCTTCCCCAAGAGTAAATGTACAAAAGAGAATGCAACAACCTTGGCTGAAATTTGAACTCAGGATGCTGACATTACTAGAATGGATAGCTAAGATGAAGATAACTTGCTGCTGCATAAACTTGATAATTCAGAAGTTTCTGAGCTAGTGAAATAAGCAGATTATTTTTAAAAATATTTTTATATATATTTTTATATATATTTTTATTGTAATAATTACAGGTGTGTGTGTATACTTGAATATGTATTCATGTATTTTGCATATAAGTATATAGATATAATTATGACAAAATATATATAATTCTATAAGCATACAATTATACACAGTCAGACATACATACACACACGATATATATATGTATATATATACATATATATATATATATATATATGTTATAAATTTGTGCTATTTTTTCCAATTACCATTAATATATATATATATATATATATATATATATATATATATATATATATATATATATATATATATATATATTGAACATAAAAATATAGGTCCTCGCCAGATTAGATAATCGTCATATTTATTGTTTATAATATTTTATTTGTAACCTGCAGTCGATATTATTTTTGTCAAATTTTCTCAATTACACAGCGTCCCTTGCAATTTTAATTTCACCCGCCCCATCTTTCTTCCCCACCACTTCCTTCCTTACCTCTCCCTCCTTCTTTAAGATTTGATCGGCCATGGTGTGTGTATTGTCACGTCGATGTGTATCCTTATACTGTTTTAGACATCCGTCAACAGTCTTTTTCCCCCTTCCACTCACACCTAATTTTAAATAAAACTCTCTCTGTTAAACCCCTCTCTTATAAACTAACATTCGTCCCACACTCTCATAATTACTCTCTCTCTAAATTCTATTTTTATTTCCGGTGTGCGTTTTTTTCTGTTCTCTTTTTGAATTTGTAGGTCTGATGAATTGGATCGTATTTACGATTCCAATGGAATAAATTATGACCATGGAATATTAGTGTTTAAGCCTTTTTATTATATCCTTACTCTGTCCTGGACATTGAGTTCTACCTGGATTTTATCCTCTCGGAAATTTTTTATTCTAAATATACATGTGTATATATGCACCTGTGGATTTTGCATATATATGTATATTTACCACTAATATTATCTATATATATATATATATATATATATAAAAGTGAACATGGAAGTCAACACTTAGAGGTGACAGGCTTTTTCATGCTAGACAGAACTGTCAGGCCGCCTGACGATTGCGTCTAGCCTGTTCACATTTATGTTTATATTTAAATAAGTTCTATCTCTGATATTGAGCACTTTATCCCATCTTATCCCACTTTATCTATCTATATATATATACACAATTATATTTAATAATGAACATATTGCTACAAACACATTCTTCAGAAAAAGATACATTGAATTTGTATAAACTCTGGTTATCAGAGTTTTTTGATTGAGTTAGTGATCTAGACATATCTTTTTTATATAGATTGTTGTTATCATAATTACACACACACACACACACACATATATAGATAGATAGATAGATAGATAGATAAGTATATATACATATATGTGTTTATATACATGTTTATATATATATATATATATATATATATATATATATACATAATATATGTTCATATATAGTGATTTGAACATATTCTTCTTATATAGACTGTAATTGCCATAATTACCTATATTTGTGTATATATGTACATAAATATATACATATATATGTATATATAAATGTTTATATATATATTAATATATGCATATAAATAGTGAATTTAACATATTCTTCTTACATAGCCCATTATTATCCTAATTAACTATATATATATATATATATATATTTATATATATATATACATATATGTGTGTGTGTATATATATGGATATATATGTGTGTGTGTGTGTGCGTGTGTATGTATATATACATATATATGAATAAAAATTCAGATATAACTAAAATATATTTGTAAAAAGACAATTTGAATAAAGACAAAAGGAAAACATATATATATATATATATATATATATATATATATATATATATATATATAATACATACATATATATATATATATATATGTATAAATAATATATGCATATATAAATAATTATCACAATGTATATACATATATCATAATTAGGAATAAATATATGAATTGTACATATATATATATATTTATATTATATATATATATATATATATATATATATACAATGATATACAGCTACATATATATATATACACATATGTACTTATATGCACACATACATGCATGCACACATACTCACACACTCACACACACACACACATATATACATATATATATATATATATTTATAATTAAATATCATTGTTATTATTAGAATAACCACTGTAGTTTCTTCCTCTTTCTCAATAGTTTTTAAAAATTTGGTGAGTGAGAATGAATAAAATAAATGTACTTCTTTTGCTTTCCTCCCATCTTTTTTAAATTTTGCTTTTCATTAAAAGATGGAAGCTAAAGTCACAGCAAGAATAAAGATTCGGAAATCAGAGCTGCTAATTATTTAAAATTGATAAAGCCAATAAAAAAATTCTCTTCTTAATGAATAATAATTGAAAACTAATGATGGAATGATTCTATCAGTCAATTTAATGCAATTATAAAAAAAACTATTTTTTTGCCCTACTTTTTAGAAGCCATTTTTTTCCTCCATTTTTCTTGATCATTGATAGACAGTAAAATAAAAGCAAATACAAGACAAGAAAAAAAAAAGAAATAAATAAATAACATACATGAATTAAAAAAAAGCATGTAGACACTAACAAAATTATTAGTCATGGTAGATATTTATTTTTCCAAAGTCGGAATCTGACTCATAGATATGATTCTTCAACATCCAATGATGTATCTAAAATATAAATTGAATTTTCTTCTCTGAAAGTATCGGAATGTCTTTTTTTTTTTAATCATTTTACCCCAAGCAATACGGTGATGCCACTAGAATGCAGGGGTTACAGGAAGTGAAAGTGAAAGAGAATGCAAAGCCTGAGAATGAGGAGCACTGAAGAAAGGACAAAAATGGAATCAAGTTCAAGAAAACAGAAAATGGTGATTGATGTTGCATTTTTGATGATTGGAGTTAACAGGGAAGCAAGAAATTTGAAGTGGGTTCCACAGGTGGGAAGTGCAAGAAAAGAAACTGTTAAAGTTGTAGTAGTCGTTGCATTTAGCTATTTCAACAATAAAAATGGTGGAACCTAGTTCCCAATCTAGTGGCACACATAAATTGATGTAGTCAGGACATCAGGTAAAAAAGAACATCATAGTAGTTGCCATGAAAATATTTGTAGAAAAGATAGAGAGAAGACACATCACATCAGTGAGAAAGTGACTGAATTTGAGATGCCAGATCTCGATTGACTACATTACAAACCTTTCTTTGCAGTTTATCAAAAATCTCCAGATGTATAGCAGAAGCACCAGACCAGATATGGCAACTGTATTCAATGCACAGATGAATGGTAGATTTATGAATGTGTAGAATGGATTCTGACAAGAAAAATTTTCTGACTTGACACAGTGAACCAACTTTCCTTGCAGTAGATGCAGCAATTGATTCAATATAGTCACTCTGCTTCATGTCATGTGAGCCCAAGAAGGTGTAGTATGTTGCTCCTCTGGAGTTTAGCATCAGCCATGCTGATGACAGACAGAAAAGCTTTTCTGTGGTATGTTTCAAATCTGCCCAGCAATTTCTAAGCAAATTTTACTTGTAAACATATTTAGAATCTTTATTTTAAATTTTGTTTTTTAAAAATTTTAAGGATGTTCTTAAAATTATCCCTGTGATTATTTTAATTTTTTAGATGACCTTGTTTAAACTTAGTGAAAACTGAAAAGCAAACACTAAACAAGGGTTTGTTAAATATAACAGACTTTTAAATTTTGTCTTTTATGATAAATTCTTCAAATATATTGTTATGGGAACTTACCTATTACGACAATGAACTCTTCCTGACACTAAAAATACTGCACCTCTCAAGAGGTATAATGGAATGAATGGTGTAATGAGTCGAGACAATATTAGTTCACACTAAAGCAGATGGACAGTCATTACTAACATCTTCAACTTCTTGTACTATATTTCTGTTGTAATATATCTTTGTTTTTCTACTCTTGTGTTTGTGTTGTTCTTCCCTGGTTCTAACCTTGGACCATACTGCGGTGCGAGGATATTGGACCATAACATATATATTATTTACATATTTATATTCAGACTATTGTCCTCATCTTTGTTGTTGTTATCACAATATTTCAGCCATTGTACCCTCCGGCCTTCATCAGATGAATATCGATCTGGGTAACCTACAGGGAATTCTGAACTGAACTCTTTATTTAAGCTGTTGGAGTAGACTGGGGGGGAAAAAAAAGATATTTTAATGTGAAAATCAATTTTGTGGGGGAGGGAAAAGAATAAAATGTGACTGAACAGGAAATAAAATACTATTAGGTTGGTGCAAAAATAATTTCGTTTTCTAACATATGTTACTATGTGAGAAAACGAAATTATTTTTGCACCAACCTAATACTTATCTTTTTGGTGAGTAACTAAAAATCCAGTAAGTTGATTAGTATATCAATATGCAGTAGTGAATGTCTTGAAAGGCAAGACATGAATCTCTCTCTTTGTTTTATACATATACACTACAGTTCTAAAGTTTAAGGTCACCCTTGGTAATTTTTTAAATTAGCTCCCAAAATAGTTGTTCTGTACATTAAATAAAACAAAATTATTATACATTGTTAAAAAAGTGAGACATTATTTTTTATTAGAAGTTTTATGATGACAAAAAGAAAAAAAGCATTTTATGATTAAATTTAGCTTTTGTCAAAATATCCTCCTTTAACCTTGATTACTGCAGTACAAAATTTTGGCATTCGTTGCAAAAGTTTCTCAAAGTGCAAGTTTGATAATTGATTCTATTCTTTTTTTTAATAACTCTAAGAGTACTTTTTCATTTTTTTTTTTTTACTCTTCTGTCAAGTTCATCCGATGCTAATTCTGGGGGTGAGTTCAAATTTTTGAACTGTAATCTATATATTATGTGCAGACATAGTTAAAGACACTGGAACATAAAGATATCTTACTCAGCATATAAATCCTTTTTTTAATTGAATTTACCTCATGCAAGGCAATAAAGCCACTAAGACACAAGGTGTTACTGGATGTGAAAGAATTAGAAGACAGAAACATTATTAAGGAGTAAGAACAATAGAAGTCAAATCAGGAAGACAACAAATAATGATTGACATTGCATTTAAATTTTTGAAGATCAAAATTGGCTGGAAAGCAAGAAATCAGAAGAGAGTTCTATAACTGAAAAGTGCAAGAAAAGAAACTGTTAGTATAGTACTTATGGTTACGTCTAGCCAATCCAACTGTAAACTGACGAGACCTTGCCGCCAATCTAGTACTGTCCTTAAATTCATAAATCTCGCTACCATTGTTTATTCATAAAATTACAAAATGTTGCAGAAGGCCAAAATGGGGAATGGGGGGAAAAGCATGGTCTGCATCTGTCTTAATATTAAACTTAGCTAGCCACAAACACTGACCTAAACATACCACAATATCCCTTACCCCAAAACAACACATTCTTACTTACCATTCTTACAACATCCACCATAATACCTCAATGTCTCTATGAAAATCCTAATTAGTCCCCATATGCATAATTCATGTATATGGGAGAGGAAGGGAATAAATAAAAATTTTAAAAATCTAAACCTTAATGAATGTAGTAAAGAGCTCATTTCAACAATTACCATGAAAGTATTTATAGAAAAGGCAAAGGGAAGCAACTTTACAATGGCGGGAAACTGACTGAAGCTGAGATGCCAGCTCAGGATCAATAATATTGCTGATTCTTCTTTGGATTTTATGAAGAATCTCTAAATATATAACAGAAGCAGATCCTATTATTTTTTTCAGTGTGTTCATTGAAAGATATTCAAATTAAAAAGATGTAACATTATAATTTGAAATTAGTTTTAAAAGATGTGTAAATTTTATCTCTTGGTGTTTACAAGCTGACTAAATTCTGCTTTAAGTTTTTTTCTTTTTAGTCGAGATTTTGTGTTTCATTAAGAATATTTAATAAAAATTAATAATATAATTAGTATAAGAATATTTAATAAAAATTAATAGTATAATTAGTATTAAGTATTAATTTTTATTAAAATTAATATTTAAAAAAATTAATAATATTTAATAAAAATTAATAATATTTAATAAAAATAAGTTTTATTTTGTTTGAAGTTGTTTTAATGACATCTGCGATAATTTAAAATTATAAATTAATTTTATAAAATTTTGGTTTATATAGATTTTCATAATTGTCCATGATGCTCATAGAATAATCAGTATATCCCTAATTATCTAATTAAGGAAACTATAAAAAAAAAAAAAATTCACTTATGTCAAAGCAAAAATTCATAAATTTATTATGATTTATGCATTTCATGTTTATAATTTAACTTTCAAGTGCATTCAAATAAATGTTTTTTTTACACTAGTCTAAGCAAAAATTAAAATAATCATAAGGCCTTACAAAATTGAAACCATTATTAGGTATAAAAGCAGGCATCCTAATAAAATTTAATAACTGACAAAGCTGAAAGAAATAAAGAAATATGTGACAAATATAAAAAAAAACATCATACTTATTATAAAACTCAGGCTCTGTGTGTGTGTGTGTGTCTGTACGTTTATATATTGGATCAGATTTCCTACATTTTTCAACCGATTTCAACAAAACTTTACAGGACTGCATAAAATTACCTTGCGGTGGTTCTGACAGCACCAAAAATTTGAAAAACACAATTGTTTTTTCACAAAATCAATTTTAAAACACAATTAAGGCATCACAAGAATTAAAGGGGGACAACTCATATCGAGTTATGCTTATAAAACCCAGGTTGTCTGTGTGTGTGTGTGTGTGTGTGTGTGCTCCTTTAGATATGGGATCGGATTTCCTACATTTTTCAACCAATTTCAACAAAACTTCACTTTTTTTTTGGCAGGTAGTCTTTCTTATTGTCTTGCACACTTTTTTCTATATTTTTTTCTTTGGGTTTGACCAATTCGTAAAAAAAAAAAAAAATTAAGACATGCGTATCCATCAACCTTAAACAATAATCTTTGTCAATTTTATTTTTCAGTCTTTATGATGGTCAATACTTCATCTATCTCTTACTGTTACATCCCCGGGCAACGCCGGCCTCTACTGCTAGTTACTAATAAAAATTGACTTCATCTAAGAAATTCACACAACTTAAAACTACAACTACTAGGTCTTAAAAAGAAATAAGATGAAATTCAATAAGTGACAATACTTAAGTCAAAATAATAATAATAATAATTAACAGTGCTCCATTGAAGAAATTCAGACAAGATTATTACTCCTAAGTGTAAAAAGCAAGAGAAAAAATAAGAAGGAAACTAGTCAAAAATTAATAATAATTGTCAATGTTTCCGCTAAGAAATTCAGACAACTTAAGATGACTATTTGGTGTAAAAGTAAGAGAAATAAGAAATCATTTAAAATTTGAATTTTTCAATTTTTATGTAACAAACAATATAAAAAATGACAAAACTTAAAGAATTTATACATTTGTAACTTATAAAATTGCTATTTTTTAAATATTAAATTTGAATTAAGTTTTTCATATATTTTATGCGTTTTGAACTGAGAAAACTAAAACTAACAGGAACAAGCATAGAAATATAAACAAAATTCATCTTGATTCTTTTCGGAGAAAAGACAAGGGCTAGGGTAAGGATGGTAAAGCCGGAGGCAAGCAAAAGAAAGCTTTTATTTATATTGCCAGATTCCCAAGAAAATTCTTTCTTAATTTGATATTAAACTTAATTTTCCAAGTATGCAATTAATAAATAAATAAAAATAAAAAGAATAATAAAATGAAAAAAAAATAAAGCAATATACAAAAAGCTGGTTAACAGAAAACCTTCACCACCATTTCTACAACCCCCACCACCACCACTACCTCAACCACTACCACTACTACTACAACTACCACCACCATTGCCACCACTACTATTACTACCACCACCTACACCAAAACTGCCACCATTCCAATTTTAGTTAAAATGTGCATAAAAAAAAGAAAAGATTGATTTATATTATAAAAGAAGAGTCAATTCTTTATCCATCACACACTGTGTGTGTGTGACTTTGCATGTAATACGTAATGTGTGTATGTCTGTGTTGTGTTTCACACACACACACACACACACACACACATGTACACAATTTGACCGAGTTTCAAATAAAACAAATATTACTTTCTCCCACTCAGCCTAGACAACCCCTACCCTGAGCTAAATAATAAAATCATACATTAGAAGACAAAAAAAAAAAATTAATTTTTGAAACCCCAGAAAATCAGATAATTATAGGATTTTATTGAACATTTCAGAAATTATTTGATGATAAATAAAATTATTTTTTAATATACTTATTTTTTTTAAATTTTAGAAGTATTTTTAGATTGGATTAAAATTTATATGGACATGGGTTTACAATCATATCACGTTGAAACACCAGTTCTTACATAATCACTGAAGTTAAGCAACATTGAGCCTGGTCAGTACTTAGATGGGTAACTACTTGCAAATACCAGGTGCTGTAAGCTTGGATGTGCAGGTGGTGTAATGAATAATGGCTCAGAATTGTAAATTGGAGAGCCAAGTTTCAATTCCAGTTGGGTTTATTATATTCACTTATGCATAAATATCCTTGGAAAAGGTATGAATCCATCTCTTACCCTCCAGCTAGGGGTTAATTAGTAGAACTTTTATCAATAAAAATCTTTATTAAACCCCAGAAAATTCTTACACTCTAGCATTAAGTAACCTGCAAAGGGTTGATAGCCTGAAAAAAACAAATCAGTCAATTAAAAAATGCATGCACACATGCAAAAGCATAATCTTACGTAATAAGCTTGTGCAAATAGATGACACAGCAGGGTTTTGGAGAGATAACAAAAAGATAAAATTTACTAAGGACAGAAATTGTGGAGAGCCATGATTGCCAACATCTTGAAGGAACATATAAGAAGAATGAGCTTGTGTAATTGGGTGACAGAACAGAGTTTAGGAGAAATAACAAACAGACAAAATTTATTAAGAGCTACAAACAAGAGGAAATTGTGGAGAGCCATGACTGCCAACATCTTAAAAGTATATGGCACATAGAAGAAGAAGAATGAGTAAATGGAAGGTAGAACAGGGTTTAGGGGAAATAACAAAAAGACAAAATTTATTAAGAGCTACAAAGGAGAGGAAATTGTGGAGGGCCATGATTGCCAACAATTTGAGGGAAATGGCACATAGAAGAAGAAGAATGAGTTTGTGTAAATGGATGGTAGAACAGGGTTTAGGGGAAATAACAAAAAGACAAAATTTATTAAGAGATACAAAGGAGAGGAAATTGTGGATAGCCATGATTGGCAACGTCTTGAAGGAATATGGCACATAGAAGAAGAAGAAGAAGAAGAAGAAGAAGAAGAAGAAGAATGAGTTTGCATAAATGGATGGCAGAACAGAGTTTAGGAGAGATAGCAAAAAGATAAAATTTATTAAGAGCCACAAAGGACAGGAAGTTGTGGAGAGCCATAATCGTAAATGTCCTGAAAAGCAACAGGTACCAAACCAGTAAACAATTAAAACTATTAAAAATAGTTATGCATATATACACACATACTCTACTATTAATTTTTGTCTTTATTCTGCTATCCATTCACACAAACTCATTAAATTGATTATTTACTGTTTCCCCAAGTTCTCTTATGACCAATATGTTGACCAATACATGGACCTTTCCTTCTCCAGCTGCCATGTGTGAGTACTGGAGTAGTGGTTTATATATCCATCTGTCTAACATTCTTTTTCATATGCCTGTAATACCAGATGCAGGTATGAGGTCACATACTTCTGCATTCAGAGGCCGGGATTGTCTCCAGGTCAACCTTCTGGTAAAATACGATGCAAGAATCCCTAAACTGATTGCTTTAAAATATGTGCAGAATGACAAAAAAAAAAAAAAAAAAAAAAAAATAGAGAAAATAAAATGAAAAAGGAATATAAATTAATTTAAAAAACATTTTTTTATTTATATAAAAAATAGAATTTGAATTAAAAGAAGCAGAAAAAAAGATTTAAAGTAAAAAGAGCTTTTAGCTTCAAGGATTTTGATTGTCTTGTTTGGGTTTGAAATCTACCAATAAAGAATTTGTTCTCTTTTGATGGCTAAAACTGATTTACAAAATGCTAGTTTGTTGCCAAAGTAATTAAAGTGTTAATGAGATTTTTTAAATTTAATTATTGAAGTAATGTATGGGTGTTAACAATGGGTGGGTAGGGAGTGTGAAACATGCTTGAAATTAGTGGAAAGAAAGAAAGAAAGAAAGAAAGAAAGAAAGAAAGAAAGAAAGAAAGAAAGAATTGAAATTAAAGCAAATGGCAACATGAAAAAGAAGGAACAAGAAGAAAGAAAGAAAGAAAGAAAGAAAGAAAGAAAGAAAGAATTGAAATTAAAGCAAATGGCAACATGAAAAAGAAGGAACAAGAAGAAAGAAAGAAAGAAAGAAAGAAAGAAAGAAAGAAAGAATTGAAATTAAAGCAAATGGCAACATGAAAAAGAAGGAACAAGAAGAAAGAAAGAAAGAAAGAAAGAAAGAAAGAAAGAAAGAATTGAAATTAAAGCAAATGGCAACATGAAAAAGAAGGAACAAGAAGAAAGAAAGAAAGAAAGAAAGAAAGAAAGAGTGTAAAAATAACAATGAATTGAAATGAAAGAAAATGGCAACATGATAAAGAAGGAACAAGGAGAAAGAAAGAAAGAAAGAAAGAAAGAAAGAAAGAAAGAACAGTGTAAAAGTAAGAATGAACTGAAATGAAATCAAATGGCAACATGATAAAGAAGGATCAGGGAAAAAGAAAGAAAGGACATATTGTAAAAAAAAAGAAAGAAAGGACATGGGCTAAAAGGAAGGAAGAAACAAAGGAAAGAAAAAGAAATATCATCAAGTAAAAGAAAGAAAGAATCGTGAGTGCAGGAAAGAAAGGAAAAAGGTGACTGTAAAAGATAAAGAAAGAAGAGAAAGAAAATAAGATGAATAAAGATATGAATGGTCAAAATAAAAAAGAAAGACCAGAAAGAAGAAAATTAAGGAAAAAAAGACACAAAAGAAAGAAAGAAAAAAAAGAGTTATTAAAAGTAAAATAAGAAGAAAAAAGAAAGAATGAAAACAATGAGGAAAAATAAAAGAAAATTAGAAACAAAATGAAGGAATAAAAAATAAATGAATTCTTTAATCAGAGTCAAATTGTAATTAAAGCAGAGCAAATATCCTTATTAATCATGGGTGAGGGAAGTGTGTTTACTCGCATGATCACCTTGCTGTAAATCATTCTGCAAAGAGAGCATAAACTTTTCTTCATCAAGCGACTTTATTCAACTACACAATTTTTTTTCCCCTTGTTTTGTACAACTTCAGTGAGATTGTAAATATTGCTACCTTGGATAGAATTCTTTTTTCCAGAATTTTCCAGGAAAATTTTTTTTTCTCTATAGAAGATATATGAGGCCAGGTAAACAATTATCTCCTGTGAATGCTCAATTATATGTTGTCATGATAATATATGAAGGATATTTGTTCAGGCACGATAAGAATGGTTAATATTGTTTTCATACGCAACATTATCGTTTCCTTTTTTTAATATAATAGTGCTGATACTTTGCTATCGTCCACTTGTTTTACTTCTGATAATGTTGCAAATACAATTTGCGATTGCAGGAGTTTTCTTCTTGCTCTGCAGAAAATTATATTTGCCTGAGACAGAAAAAAAAAACCAAAGCAAAGAATTCTGGAGAATTTACAATCATATACAGCAAATAATGTATGTTTACCTATTACAAATATATTACAGTATAAATCTAATAAAGATATTGTGATATTTACAAAAGTTCATTGTATTTGCTTATTCGGATACACACGTAAGATAATAATATAAAAAAAAAAAGATGATTTACGAGCTGTGGAGACTGCATTCAGTCAATTATTTTGAAACATAATGGGACTTTCAAAATATTCAAGTGTATCAAAAGTATTTGAGAATCTTTCAAGAGCTCTTACATGATATATCATATATGTTTTTCGTTAAGATAACAAAAGATGTCTTCCAAAAGCTAAGTAAAGTATTATGAAACAGAAAAGAGTACTTAACTGTTTTTTGTTTGTTTGGTTTTTTTTTACTAATGTTCACCCAATACAAAGCCCAAGAGCCACTCAAAGTAGAACGTTATGGTGTGATGTATGAATGTAAGAACAGGCAGGAAGTGAAGTTCTTCGGGCTATGCAGGAAGGATAACTGCTAACTCTCGACTTGAAGAAATCAAGATTTAATTAGTGAATAACATTTTGGTTGGACACGTTAGAAGCATCATGTGGAAGTACAATTTAGAAGGAACTGAAAATCCAATACTAAACAGGAGGCAAGGGATAAACCTCTACTTCTGTTTAAAAAAAAACAGAGAGGAATGTGAACCAAATGATAAGAGAACCTATCTCCTGCTACTGTTATGTAATATCAGTCCTCCTATATGACAGTGATTGATGGACAATCTCCTCACAGATAAAGAGACTTGGAGCAACAGAAACAAAGAAAAAAGTACTGAACTGTTATGTAATGTCAGTCCTTCTATATGACAGTGAATGCTGGACAACCTCCTCAATAATGAAGAGACTTGAAGCAACAGAAACAAAGAAAAAAGTACCAAACTGATATGTAATATCTGTCTTCCTATGAGAGAAAAATGTGTATATTAAAAAGAAGAGAGAAACAACAAACATTTTTGGTTGTAATGTGGATTTTTTTTTTTAAATATATTATGCTTTATTTTCCATAATTTTGCTACACACGTTTCTGGCCTCATGACCTTCATCAGACAAAGAGTGGATATTTCCATATATTATTAAAAGGAATTAATTTTTCTTATATTTTTCGATGTTAAATATTCTTGATATTAGACATTCTCTTTTTTGTGTGTTAGGGACCCAACTGTCTTCCTTGAATTGTATTAATATATATATATATATATGTTGGCCTAATAAGTTTATCTGCCCTTTGACAGGTGTTGTTTTTTGTTCTGTGGGATGATATGCCACACTTTTAACCAGTAGAAAAGCTAGTGAAGAGTCCGGTTTAGATGACTAGCACATGTCCACGTGGCAGGCAGTACTGGGTAACATGCTACCAGTATCTGGGCTTAAGCCTGACCTGACCTCAAATGAAATAAACTTTGGTGCAAAGGTAAAAACTAAAACTACTTTTGATGAACCCTAATAATAGAGAGAAAAATATGTGTCTCAGATAATGTACAGAATAAGAAGAACCAATTCCACTTGTGATCTTTGCTATCTTCTGAACGATTCTTTCAGTTGCTTCCATATTTGGTCTACTATTTACTCTCTCATTCTCCCTTTCTCTCTCTCTTTCTCTCTCTCTCTCTTTCTCTTTCTTTCTCGCTCTCTTTTTCACAAAAGAAAATTTCCCATCTTTGGCAACATAAATAGAAAAGTGGTAAGTTTCTACTTTGCGACTAAGTACGTCTGAGGAGATTGGAGATGATTTAAAAGAAGTTGTGTTTACAAGAAAGGCTGCTGTGAGCTGCAGTGGCTTTGAACACTATTTAGTCTGTATACAAGTGTAAGCATGAAACTTATATACATATTTATTTAGGTCGTTTGGATGTGTCGCTTTAAATGCATTCATCCGTATTAATACAGGACTGCATGGAGAAAGACGACGAGCATGCATTTACCTTAGAAATTGTTTATATTGTTCCAATATATATATATATATATATATATATATTTATAACACAGCTGGGTTTTAGAAATATGAAAACATTCATATTCTTAAGTGCTAATATGGACTTATATATAGAGAAAGAATAAAAGCTATATATATATATATATATATATATATATATATATATATATATATATATATGTTTTCACCATTTACATTGTTTGGACTGTTGTCCTCATCTTTGTTGCCATATTCACGATGTCTATATATATATATATATATATATATATATATTAAGACTGTTGATCACACACTATATATATATATATATATATATATATATATATATATTTAAGGGGGGTGCTAAAAAGTTATTAGCCGAACCCATTTCTTAAAATCTAACAAAATGATTGAATATCAAATTTTTCTTAGTTCTTATATATATTATAATATTATGAATTAACTGAGTTAAAATATGGTTTCTTTGCTACACATTAATAACCATGTTTTAAAAGCACATATAAATTCATAACTGGAAATTATGAATTTATATGTGCCTTTAAAACTCAGTAAATTTAAAAATAAGTTAATCCAAAATTTGCTTGAAGATGAAACAGAACTAATGCTTTTAATTTAATCATATAATTAAATTTGAAGTTTTTAGCTTCAGATTTTGAAACATGGTTATTCCTGTGTAGCAAAGAAACCATATTTTAAATCAATTAATTTATAATATTTATGCTCTGTAAATTTACATTGAGCACTGTTTTTAAAAATTAAAATATCAATAAAACACTGGATTATATATTACTGTTCTTTCTTTTTATTTATATATATATATATATATATATATATATATATATATATATATATATATATATATATTTCTTGCCATATTCATGGTGTCTTGCCTTTTGTAGACTCCAGCCTTCTTCAGGTGACTGTAATTCGAAACTGAGCCCATTATTTTGTCCACCAAGGTAGATTGCTCTAGTTCCACGTGCCCTGCCTCTTCTGGAGTAGATCTTGAGAAATGGCTTAGGCTAATAACTTTCCAGCAACACTCTTAAATAAAATAAAAATTTAGTTTTATGGTATGCTATTTCATCATTAAAAGTGCTATATGAGTAATAGAGCATATGTAAATATAAAAGTGAATATTTTATGAGTTCAACACCAAGTGACGACAGTCTGTTTCATGCTTCAATGCCATCTTCAGGCCAGGTCTGTTGTGTTTTAGCTCAACTATTTATATATGCTGAACAGTGGTGTATTATGAGTAGTAAGGTCTATTGTATTATCTTGATGGTTATTGGGTGGGTGGTAATAGTTATATTGGTTCCTTTTTTTTTCATAACTATTTTAAACTTTCATTTTCGTTTTATGTCTTTCTTAATTTGTACTTTCCTTTCTATCTATCTCTTTTTCTACACTTTTTTAATCTTTCTTTTTACCCCCTCTTTAAAATTCTTTCTTTCTTTCTTTTTTCCCATCATTTTTTTCTAATTTCTGTCTTCTCTTTGATATTTTCTTTTTCCTTAACACTTCTTTTTTTTTCTTTCTTTCTTTCTTTTTTTCTTTCTTTCTTTTTTTCCCCATCATTTATTTTCTTATTTCTATCTTCTCTTTGATATTTTCTTTTTCCTTAACACTTCTTTTTTTCTTTTTCTTTTTCTTTTTCTTTCTTTCTTTCTTTCTTTCTTTCTTTCTTCCTTTCCTTCTTTTTTTCCCCTTCATTTATTTCTAATTTCTATCTTCTCTTTGATATTTTCCTTTTCCTTAACACTTCTTTTTTCTTTCTTTCTTTCTTTCTTTCTTTCTTTTTTCCCCATCATTTATTTTCTAATTTCTATTTTCTCTTTGATATTTTCTTTTTCCTTAACACTTCTTTTTTTCTTTCTTTCTTTCTTTCTTTCTTTCTTTCTTTCTTTCTTTCTTTCTTTCTTTCTTTTTTCCCCATCATTTATTTTCTAATTTCTATCTTCTCTTTGATATTTTCTTTTTCCTTAACACTTCTTTCTTTCTTTCTTTCTTTCTTTCTTTCTTTCTTTCTTTCTTTCTTTCCCCATCATTTCTTTTCTAATTTCTATCTTCTCTTTGATATTTTCCTTTTCTTTAACACTTCTTTTTTCTTCTTTTCTTTCTTTCACCGTCATTTATTTCTAGAATCTTTCTTTCTTTTCTGTCTTCTTTTCCTTTTGTTTTCTACATCTTTCCTTTCTTTCTTTGTTTTTTTCTTTATTTTTCATTTATTTCTAGACTCTCTCTTTTCTTTCCCACATCTTTTCCTTTCCTTTTCCATATTTTTTCTTTCCTTTTTCATTCCGATATTTTTTCTTTCCGTTTCCTTTCTTTTCTTTTTCTTTCTTTCTTACCCTATCATTTATTTCTAGGGTCTTTCTTTCCTTTTTCCTATCTTTTCCTTTTTTCCCACATCTTTCTTATTCCTTTCTTTCTTTCTTTCTTTCTGCATCATTTATTTCTTGACACTTCCTTTTCTTTCCCTCATCTTTTTCTTTTCTTTGCCACATTGTTCTTTCATTCTTTCTTTCTTTCTCCATCATTTCTTTCTTTCTTTCTTTCTTTCTTCATCATTTATTTCTTAACTATTTTTTCCTTTCTCCCATTTTTTCCTTTTCTTTCCCACATCTTTCCTTTCTTTCTTTCTTTCTTTCTTTCTTTCTTTCTTTCTTTCTTTCTTTCTTTCTTTCTTTCTGTTCCCATCATTTATTTCTAGACACTTTTTTATCCTTTCTCTCATCTTTTCCTTCTCTTTCTTTCTTTCATCTACTTTATTTGTCCTTTTTCTTCTTTTCAACTTTTTCCACATATTTCATTTTCAGCTTTAAATCTTTCTTCAATCTTAACTTCTTCATTCATTTCTACAGATTCTTTTTTTCTCTGGTTGCTATCAGGTTGGTGCAAAAATAATGACGTAATAATGTCGTTTTTTGACGTAACGTCAAAAACGACATTATTACGTCATTATTTTTGCACCAACCTAATATTTTCTTTCTTTCTCTATCTTTCCTGCTTTTTCCTTTTCTTTTATCCCATTTTCTCTTTGAATTTCTATTTTTTACTCCTTCAGAATCCTTCCTTTTTTCACTTTCCTTTTGTTTTGCCCTCTTCCTGTCTTCTTTCTCTATTTTTTCTATTTTCTATTCTGTCCCTTTCTATTCTAAACCTTTCTTTCTTTCTTTCTTTATGTTACACCATCTTCCCTCTCACCTTAAATTCCTTCCCTACCTTCCTTCATCCGTAAAAGGACCAAAACTTGTTCCATTGAGTGATATTTAATCTCGGATCATCCTGCGGCTGCTTCAAGTAATCTTAGCAAGGATCAGTAGCACACATCAAACTTTACTCTTTCCTTCTATCTTAGCCCTTCCAACAGGCACCTCCATATCAACCGTGCAAACCGAATAAACATTTACATCGTCATAGAACACTACATAGAAAAGCCATTCTCCGAAAGATGAAGGCGAGTTAAGAATGCAGAAACAAAGGTGAAAAAAAGGAAATCAAAAGACATTGCTTTCGCCTGCTGATCGTACAAAAGGTGGAGGTCCACTTCAAGTTCTGTGATTGATCTATTCTGGAATCAATCACTTGACCTTCAATCGGTAACTAATCAACTTGAATGAAAGCCCCATTGAAAACTGTCTGAGTGGGTAGATAGACTATTGATCTGTTGGTGCCTCACTCTCTCTTTAGTTCTGCTTTCAAATGTTAATATTTGTTTCTCTATTGAATGTTTGCATGCATTTGCTTATAGTTTGGAATATTCAAATCAACTGGCCACTCTAAAAAATCTGTGTAGAAACTTAAGTCTTAAAAATGGAGTCTACAAAAGATAATTTATAGTAGAATTATTAGCAATGCATTTCCCTATATTATCAGTAATACTTGCATTCATTTCTGACCACTGACAATCCCTGATTTTCAATGCATTTTTATAATAAAATCCCGAGGAGTCACGGTGGATAGTGGCTCGGATTGAGGAATCAGAGGGTTAAGTTCAAATTCATGTCAAATCCATTACATTCACTTACGGTATGAATCTGCTTCTTCTCCCCTGCAGAAAGAAATGGCAACCTACTGTGGGAAAAAAATCTGCTTCGTCAATCAGGTATCGAAAGATACATGATTGCCTAAGCATTGTATCATGCATGGTGAATAACTGACTGATTCAGTCAATCACTTTTTTTCCTGATTTTCAAACATTTTTATAGTAAAATTATTAGCCATGTATTTACCTTATATATACAATAGCCCTATTCTGTCAGTAATGCTCGCATTCATTTCTGACCCCTGATTTTCAATGATACTTTATAGTAAAATTATTAGCCATGCATTTAGTGACCCCTGATTTTCAATGATACTTTATAGTAAAATTATTAGCCATGTTCAGTGGAAGAAACAGACACAGAGTAGGAAGATAAATAGACTAGAGCGTGCCTTTCTAAATGGTGCAGCGTGCCGCATAGATGCAACAGAAGAGAATAGCAGGTGAAAGACAGTCAAAGATTTAGAAACCGTTTGAAAAAAATTCATATGACAAAAATAGATATGATTTCAAAATTTAAAATATTATTATGGATTACTTGTAATTGAATGCATGAGCCCCACTATAAATAGTTATAAATAATTATTGACCGATTTTATCCTTGCGATATTTTTGCATTATATCAAGTATTATGAATATATGGCTCACAAATTTGAGGAGAGATTTATCAATGATAATGTTCTGACTTTTAATCTGGAGTTATCTCCCTTTAACACTCTCTATGATTTTTATTTTTAAATATACTTTTATCACATAAAATTTTGTGAGCAAATTTTCATTCTGAAAATGTGGCCGAGAGAAAAAATCATTTAAGAACCATTAGATTAGAGCATGTAAACTGGTATGAGTTATCACACCTAAGCATGGAAAGTGGCAATGAAAATGGTAGCATAACAGTAGTAGCAATAATAAAAATTATAATTGCAAGTATAGGAAACAATAGTAAATTACCTTTAGTCAACCAACGGATTCCATTTAAAAAATTACTTTTCATAAATAGAGGTTTGAAATGAATAAAACCTTCAGATTAATAGAAAAATAATTTCCAAAACTTTAAAAATATTTTTAATGCAATTTCACACCTTTCATAAAGTACTTTGCCTCTTAAAACCAAAAAATTTTTCCTGTTGGAAAAATCATCCCCAAAAAAGAAATTCAGAGAATGACGGCTTTTAAAAAGGCCCCTAATAAAATATCACATTCAGAAATCATTGCAGATTGACTCAAAACCATTTTACAGAATTTTTTCCCAGTATCTTAAATTTGGAATTGATTTATTTTATATAATGCAAAATTTAAAATTACAGCATTTGCAGATTGTACCCAATTTTAATATGTTGCATTATTTGAAGAATGCATACAACATTATTCTTCTCTAAAAATGTCCAGGGTAAATTGATAGGAAATTAGATAAAACCATATTTTTTTTTTAGTCTGCATATTGCAAACATTGTCGTCTTGTACTATTTTAATGCAATGCTAAACTCACCCTCTCTTCCTTGTTTAAGCCCCCAAATTTGCAGCATTGTCTAGAAAATTATATTAATCCATCTTCACAAAAATATTCATGATTCTACTCTAGGAAATCTCAAAAGTCTTTGAGATAGATGGAAAGTCAGATAGACCATTTAGGAGTTAACCCAAACACCGTCAACTCTAAGTCTTCTTTGCATTGTTGTTTTTTGGTTCCATTCTATTTTCTTTTGTCCTTTAAAGCATGTAGTCTGCAGCCTTTTCTGTAATATTACATTATTTATCCAAATTGAGAATATTCATGATGCACTCTGAGGTAATTTGACAAACTAACTTTATATTTTGGCATCTGGCAATGTTGAGGAATATTAATAAATGTGTACAACGGACACAAAGAAATGATGGAAAGAAAAATACTTAGCTTCACTTCATAACATGGGGATGATGCAAGAGTTATGAAGTAAAAAGCAAAAAAACAAACCCAAAATGGATTCAATGTAGAGGTGTGATAAAGAAGAAAAAGTTTAATAAATATGGCTGCCCACTCCCTTTCTTTATTATTATTTTTTTATGGTTCATTGTCTATTGCTGTATAAAAAAAGGAGGTAAAACTCATTCTTATCCTGTGGGACTTCATTCTCTTTCAGGAAGGAAAAACAATGAACTAAAGAAAGAAAAAAAATCAAAGAAAATTAAGAAGTTGTGATTTTTTTTTTTTTTTACATTATTTACAATGATGTTAGAGGCTTGTGACAGAGGTCAGCAAGAAGGGTCAGCAAACTCCTAGGAATTCTGGGACATCATACATTACCTAGTGAAATAAATGTTGGAAGTGGTGGGGAAGAAATGCTCCAAGCTGGCTTAAAAGAAACAAAAAGACAAAAAACACATGGAAATCTTTATATTAAGTAGGGAAAAACTTGACAAGAAATTCTTGAGGAAAACTCAGATGCTAAGTATTAAAAATATGGCTTATGGGGAGAAAATCAAACAAAAGAAACTCACCAAATAAAATGATGTATAAAATAAACCAGTTAATAAAATTAAAGTAGCATATATATACATATGTGTGTTGATAGATAGATAGATAGATAGATAGATAGATAGATAGATAGATATTGAGAATTAGATAGATAGATAGATAGATAGATATTGAGAATTAGATAGATAGATAGATAGATAGATAGATAAATAGATATTGAGAATTAGATAGATAGATAGATAGATAGATAGATAGATAGATAGATAGATAGATAGATATTGAGAATTAGATAGATAGATAAATAGATATTGAGAATTAGATAGATAGATAGATAGATAGATAGATAGATAGACTTTTTAAAATACTGATAATAACAGAGGAAATCATCTTGAGTGTAAATAAAGAGGTAATACAACATTCAAAATAGATGAATTATAAACATTAAGAAAAAATATTCAAAGCAAAACGATAGATAGATAGATAGATAGATAGATAGATAGATAGATAATGAACAGTTTGAAATAGATAGACATTTAGAAAATGAAGAGAATGACATAGATAGATAGATAGATAGATAGATAGATAGATAGATAGATAGATAGATATACAGACAGACAGACAAGCATAAAGAAACTGAAATAGATATGAAGATACCAAGATAGATAAGAAGGAATTTAATATCTATCTAGGGATAGATATATAGATAATGAAGAGACTGAACGGACTTAGATAGATAGATAGACAGACAGACATGAAAATACTAATACATATTGTTGGTACAAGTGAAAGGCCCAAATGAATTCTTGAAAACTGACAACTCTTTCCATTGACACTTTGATGAGAACTTTCTTTTTATAAATTGGAAATCAGAACTTGTTTACATTTTCTTTTGCTTTCTCCCCACCGTCCCCAATAACCCCCACCCCCACCCGACCATACCCACTTTTTTTCTTTTCTTGTAATCTTTACTTTTGTCTACATCCACCCAAGGCAAACTTTACTCTTATACGTCATGAATCATATTCCTCTCAAATAGGTTTGATTCCTGATTTATTTTCTTTTTTTTTGGGGGGTGGTGGAGGGGGGGGTGAAACTTTTTTCTTTTTTTTTCTTTTTTCACTTTGAATTGTTTGTTCTTTTCTTTCTCTGTCCTTCATATTTTCCTACAAGTTTTCTATGTTTTCCTTCATTTTCTTAAGTCAGTCTTTCCTTCTTGTTTTTGGGTTTTTTTTTCCGCTTATATTCATTTTTTTTCTTTTTTTTTTTCTTTTTTTTACCCTAATTTTCTTCACCACTGACTTATTCATAGTCTGCTCTTTTGATTTCCTTAACTTTTCTTTCTTTCTTAGTACAATCAACATACTCTTTTTTCACCTCCTTCGTTATTTTCTTTCATTAAATCTACAAACTTCTTTTACTTTTCCATTCCTTTTTCTCCCCCTTTTTTCATATTTTGGTCTTCATTTCACCTTCTTCAATGACATTTGCTTTTGCTTTTCATCTGCTTTAGCATTACCATCAAATCTATTTTAACTTCTTCCATTCAACTTTTTCTCCTTTAATGATTTTTATATTCCTATTTCTTCTTCTTTTTCTTCTTCTTTTTTTCTTCTTTTTTTCTTCTTTTTCTTTTTTCTTCTTCTGTTTCTTATTCTTCTTTTTCCCTTTCTTCTTCTTTTTCCCTTTCTTCTTCTTTCACTTCTATATATATTTCATCTTTTTCTTTTTCTTTTTCTTTCACTTCCATATATATTTCTTTTTCTTTTACTTCTATATTTCTTTTTTTACTTTTCTTCTTCTTTCACTTCTATATATATTTCTTCTTCTTCTTCTTCTTCTTCTTCTTCTTCTTTTACTTCTATGTATATTTTTCTTCTTTCACTTCTCTATATATTTCTTCTTCTTTTACTTCAATATATATTTCTTTTTCTTCTTCTTCTTCTTCTTCTTCTTCTTCTTCTTCTTCTTATTATTATTATTATTATTATTATTATTCTTTATCTTTGTCATATTCTTTTTGTTTTCTTCCAAACTTCTTCCCTTCTTTCTTCTTCTTTTTTGTTGTTCTTCTTTTCTTTCATTTCCATATATGTCACTCTCTCCTTCTCATGCATCCTCTTTTTCTTTTTCTTCTGACATGTCTTTGTCTTTTATTCTCTTTCTCTCCATTATTTGGCTCTACTCTTTCCAACTTTATTCCTGTTTTCTTCATCCACAGCCAAACCCTTTACACCCCCACCACCTTCAGCTGCACCTAATCAAAAACAAAATAAAAAATAATCATTTTTGTAATTGTTTACCACCACTCCTTACTTTTTTCTCTTCCTTTTTCTCGTGTATCCCCCTCACATAGATGCGGATATATCTCTGACCCAACAAATTAACCCAGGTTCATCAACACAAACCCATTACACTACCTAAATTGTCCGTACAAAATTTACAAGTATCGATAGACATAAATGTTAAAAAACACCATGGTATTTCTCATAGCATTTCCACAGTTTTGATTACTGTCTCAAGAAGGCTTCTCTCCCTAACAAATCCTTCAGAAGTCCTTAGGTTTTATATTATACTAAGCTTAACATAGTCTGGCACAAGGCTATAATTATTAGAGTATTAAGTGAGCACCAAGCTCAGTACCATGATAAAGACTCACTAAACAGGCATTAGGAGATATAGAAAAAATCCAAACTTTACTAAGGGCTACGAAGGGCTGGAAATTATGGAGAACCATGACTATCCTTATCCTGAAGGAACATGGTGCATAGAAGAATATGCAGATTAACTTAACAATCATTAATCAAGAATATAGTTTTATTAATTTTTGGTCTGGCACAAGGTCACAAATATAGGACACCAAGTAAATATCAAACACAGTCGTAATAGTCTGTTAAACTGCTTTCCTTGCAATTACAGAATAATGAAGCTCCCACTATCACCAAATGTGCACCTCAAGGTGGCCTATGGTTAGCCAGCTTGTCTCGCTAGAAGAATTTCACCTGAGTAGTGAGTTCGATCCTCACTGGGTGCCCCATACTTCTGGCCTTGTGCCACATCTAAGCTATGCTTGGAAAAACACTTAGGGCACCTCGGCGGGGTGTAATGGTAAACAAGCTTGTCTTGCTATGTCAGTTACTACTGAAAAGTGAGTTCGATCCTCACTGGATGCCCCCATGCTTTTGGCCTTGTGCCACATCTAAGCTATACTTGGAAAATCTTTAGGAGCACCTCGAGGTGGTGTAATGATAGCAAGCTTTCTACACTTGGAAAATCACTATCACCAAATGTGTTTACTGGATTTAAGTAGTGAGTTATGATTAGAGACATTTTTGACTCAGTAACTGGCTGCTGTCTTGGGCCTCATATCTCTACTCAGTACTCCTTTCCGTCCATTGAAGACCCTCTGTTACAGATCCCCAGTACTATTTCTCTGATATGCCCACAAGCTCCATCCTATATCATGCCAAGCCTCCTCAGGACAGGTTCCAGAAGACACCCTTGATATCACTATGGCTCCCAAGCTATTGCTAGCATTCAAATCCATAAAAGAGGCTCCCAGGGATCATCCAACACCCTCACAGGCATTCTATTATGAACACTATTTCAAAGGACAAAACATATTACATAGGATTTTTATATTATGTTTTAGAGAAAATGGAAATAAAAAGGACACTTATACTTAACATCAGAAAGAGACATTTGATATTTCTAGGGCACAAATGGAGGAAAAAGGATTTGGAAAATTTGATACTCACAAGACAGATTGAAAACAAGAAGGACAAAGTAAAACAATGCGTAACATACCTCGTAATCTTGAGTAAATGGCTGGCAGAATAGTCTGTAGGGGAGATAACAAAAAGAAAAAATTATTAAGTGCTACAAAAGATAGGAAATTGTGGAGATCCATGACCATCAACGTCCTGAAGAAACACAGTTCATAGAATAATAATAACTCAACAAACAATGACATTGTGAGAATTAGGTCATGTGTATGCATTAACTTTCTCTCATTCTCCGAGATGTTTAATTCCATTAAGATTAAGACAAACATTTATCCATAACTTTTGAAAAATTCCAAGGATTCAGAATATTTTTCATTGCCTTCCCACACCCCATTCATTCGTCTGATTTACTTGGAAGAGAAAATTGGGTTTGTTTTGTGGAAGAGAAAAAAGGAATAATTTTTATTTGTTTATTAGGCTATTTATTTATTTTTTTATTGGGTAAGTTAAAAAGAAAAAAATTGCAAGAGTTGAGAAATGAAAGATAAAATCATAAGTGAATAAATAAGGCTAGAGGTGGAGTGAGGTTGGTTATGTTCTTAGAAAATGAGATAGATATGTACACAATAGTTCATCAGAAATTCTGATACCAAATATTTTCATTATTCCATATATCTTGGGTTGATTATCATCATCTTTGTTGATTTTATCCCAATAGTTCAGCCATTATATACTTTGGTCTTCATGCTCTTGTCTGAAGACCCAAAACAAATCAGTTTCATTATTCCATATATCTTGGGTTGATTATCATCATCTTTGTTGATTTTATCACAATAGTTCAGCCATTATATACTTTGGGCTTCATGCTCTTGTCTGAAGACCCAAAACAAATCAGTTTCATTATTCCATATATCTTGGGTTGATTATCATCATCTTTGTTGATTTTATCACAATAGTTCAGCCATTATATACTTTGGTCTTCATGCTCTTGTCTGAAGACCCAAAACAAATCAGTTTCATTATTCTATATACCTTTGGATGATTATCTTCATCTTTGTTGATTTTATCCCAATAGTTCAGCCAATATATACTTTGGTCGTTCTGCCTATGCATAGGATAAAAATTTTTCATCATTCCATATATTTGTTTGCTGTTATCTTTATTATTTACACTATTTGCATTGTGAATATCAGATTTTCCAAGCCCTCTTTCTTCATTACGTGCCCTAGAAATTTCAACTACCTCAAGAATAAGTTTCCTTTCTGTTTCTATTTTCTTTAGAACTTTGTCATTGTTCAGTCTGTGGTATTCTCAGCTACTTCTGTAGAATCACATTTCTGTTGCTTCAAGTCTCTTTTAGGGATTGTCCAGCATTTACTGCCGTCAAGGAGGGCAGATATCATGTAACAGTTCAGAATTCTTTGTTTCTAATAAAGTTTTTCAGTTTCTTAATACTCTGCATAGCTTTTGGTATGCAACTTTAGCTATCCCAGGAAAACTTTATTCGAAATAAAGAAAAAAGTACTGAAATGTAATATCAGACCCCCCCTATATGGCACTGAATGATGGACAATTTCCTCAAAGATGAAAAAAAGACTTAAAGCAACAGAAATGTGGTTCTACAGAAAGCTGCTGAGGATACAATGGACTGAACATGTGAACAACAACAAAGTTTTAGAGAAAATCAAAACAAAAATGATACTTATATTAATCATCAGAAAGAGATAGTTGAAATTTCTAGGACACATAACGAGGAAAGAGGGCTTAGAAAATTTGATACTCACAGGATATATTGTAGGTAATATGAATTGTTAAAAGCAGCACATAATCTACCTAACATGTTTGTGTAAATGGTTGGGAGAACAGGGATTAGGAGAGATATCAAAAAGTCAAAATTTAATAAGAGATACAAAATACAGGAAATTGTGGAGAGCCACGTCCATGTTTCTGCCTGTTATTTTCTATATGGTCACTTTACAGTTAACCTGATTTTTTCACAATTATAATCACTGGTAAGACGTGTAACTCTACACTCTTTAAATATAATTCTCTTCCGGTATAATAATGCTGACCTTTTAAATGTTGCAGGAAAAGCATATTAAAAAAATGTTGACTGGCCATTCCCAATAATGGCTGGCTTTACTAATAATTCACTGTTCAATCCTTGACAAGCAACATAAGCAGCGAGAAAAACAAAACAACAGTAGT
>OZ010603.1:43769417-43821917 GCA_963932145.1 Acanthosepion lycidas
TTCTTCTTGTCCTCTTTCTTTTCTCTTTTATTCTTCTTCTCAATTTCTTCTCGTTGTTGTTCTCTTCCTTTTCCTCTTCCTATTCATCTTCATTTTCTTCTTCTTCTTCTTCTTCTTCTTCTTCTTCTTCTTCTTCTTCTTCTTCTTCTTCTTCATTTCTTGCTTCTTGTCCTTTTTCTCTTTTGTACTTCTCCCTCTTCCCCACCTCTTCTTCTTTTTTTGTCATCATCATCATCATCATCATCATCATCATCATCATCATCATCATCATCATCATCATCATCATCATCATCACTACCACCACCACCACTACTACTACTACTACCACCAACACCACCATCATTAATTTGAATTTTGAACTTAAATTCAAACATTTTAACAAAAGAGGAAAAGAAGAAAAATATTTAATTTCTCCAATGTGTATATTAAATTTTCTAGAAAATATTTGAAAAACAATGTCTACAAATTTCTGCATAATCTTCAGGACAGAAGTGCAGTTATTTAGATATTGTTGATCTCAATTACGAGTCAATGTTCAATCCTTGACAAACAACAGATGCCTGGACTTAAACAAAATAATATGAGTAATTCTTTTAACACCATGACCTTTCAGAATTTAGGCAATTATGACTCTCCACAGATTCCTTTTCTTTGGAAATTTACAAGACTTCTTGGAAAAGATAGTGAAGTAGTTTCCCATTACATTCTCCATGGTTTTTGAATGCAGTATTGTCCTTCATCTAAACTAACTACCAAACAAGACTTGAGAACCCAGTTTACATTACTATTCATTGCATAAATAGGAAAAGAAGAGTTTGGAGGAGAAGAAAAGGATTCATTCCTTTCTTGCAGTGAGTAGTGCGAAATGAATGCAAAAGACTAGCCCTCAGCTCAACAATAATGAGTAATCCTTAAGGGATAATCCTATTTTAATGTACTCTTGTAGTATTAGAATTAATAGTTCATATATTTCTGGGGTGGTAGCACCTGTTAGGGTCCCAGCTATGGGTAAATAGTGACCCCCCCCCAAACAAAAACAAAACACTATGAAAGTATAAAAATACATTTTTATAGTATTCAGAAAAATATGATAAACTGGAAAGGTTGTTTTTGTGACGTGTCACATGTCACAAAAATAAAATCTTTCCAGTTTCTCATATTTTTCTAAATACTGTTTGTTGTTATATAAAATTATAAATTATACAAAATTATATATTGTTACATCCCATTTTTATAGTAAAAATACCATCAATACATTTTTATAAAAAAATTGCCAACAATACCTATTTTTAGTAAAATTATCAACAATGCATATTTATAGTAAAATGACCAACAATACATTTTATCTGTAGCTGAAGTCTTGTTTTCATTATAGTATACCTACTTTTGCACACCCTGTATATAATGACAAAAATAAAGAATATGTGGAAGCCATATTTGTTTACATACTGAATGGATATATCATGCATAATGTAAATGCATTGCATTGCTAATGATTTTAAAAGATTTTAACTATAGAAAAGCATTTAAATCAAGAAAGGGATTGTAAATGGTCAGGAATTAAAGTGAATTGGGAAGAAAAGGAAGTATTACTAGGTGGATGCTATTTTGCTGAAGATGAGAATTCATGGCAGTAGGCTTCATTGAGAAATGTTCTAAAAAGCAAAAAAAAAAAACAAACCACAAATAAACGTTCAGGTATTTTCCTCTTCGTGTTGTCAGGCAATGCAAAGGAGGAAAGTGGTGGCGTACTGGTCACCTCCAATCTTAAGTAGGTCTCATCAAGTGGACAAGACAAAAATAACCAGGGTGTAAATTTATGTTCTGTGCTTGAAAACTACAACCAGAAGAAATTTGGAGTTAAAAGAGAAGAAAAAAAATTGTCTACTAAAAAAAGGATAAAACATTTCATAAAAGTAAAAAATAAAAGAAAAATTATGAAAGGAGAGAGCCAATCAGCAGGCTTCCTTAAATCTAAATCTGTAAAAAGATTTTACGAAGGATAACAGAGAGAAAAAGTTGTTATTTTTTTACTTAAACTCATATGGCAAATGAATCTACAAGATAGTTTGAAAGTCTTATCACCGACTACCAAAAAGTAATGAGAACAATAGAAGAACAAGTTATAAAAAGCGCATGTACTAGATTCAGTTTATTCACTTTCTTTGACTCTGCCACACATCGAGAAGGTCTGTATGAACACCATTTTCATGGCACAAAATGATGCGGCGCCATGTCCTGCATGATATTTTATGAAGCTGTGCTTTGTTGATTGTTGCAAAAGCTCTCTGTAACTGCATCCTTCAACTGATCAGTATTCTGGCGTTGTTCATGTGAAACTCTCTTCTTGGTAATACCCCCACAGAGTGTTGAAATAGAAAATTATATTGTCTAGGAGTGAAAAGATTTTCAAACCACCCAGTAGTAAAAATTGATTGAAATTAAATGGTTTGGTCAATTTTGAAAAAAATTTATTTAAACTAATCATTTCTTAGAAATCCAAGGAAATATTTTGCCTTTTAATAATTTGAACCTTTAAATATGGTGGCATTGAGGTCCACTTTTATATTTACATGCATTCTATCCCATATATTGAGCATTTTAACCCATAAATATAGCATACCTTAAAAGTATATTTTTATCACATTATATATAAACCTCACGGGTGGGCTAGGTAGCTGTGGAATAGATACAAATGTGTCTGTTCAGGAATCTACAACAGAGATTGACTAGCTAACCTAAGAGATGTGCTCAGAAAACAAGAGTAGCCAGCTATTATAAATATATATATATATATATATATATATATATATATATATATATGTCTATATTCTTGAGATGAGGGCCTAATCTTTATTATGATATTCACAGTGTTTTCGCCATTGTACACTTTGTCTTCCTTCAGCTGATCTACATTGGAATTTCAAACTGAACCCTTTATTTAGACCATGGGGATAGATGGTTCTAGTTCCACATGCCACACCTTTTCTTGATATCTCAGTTGAGTATGACAATAAAAATGAAGACAACTGTCCTAACAGTGCAAATAGAGTATTATATATATATATATATATATATATATATATATATGGTAGAGTAATAGATAGCAGCTTCGATTTAGGAATAAGAGAGCTGTGTTTGAATTCTAGTTGAATCTATTATATTAACTTATGGACTATACCCTTGAGAAAGGTATGAATCCTTCCACCAGCTATGGGTAAATAGCAGGACAGACTGGGTTCTATAGCCTTGGGTGGCAACCGGTCTAGGAGAAGGAAAATTCAAGCTATAAAAAAAATAATTCCAATTAGTTATTCAAAAAAAAATTTTGCTTGAAGATGGAACAGAGCTTGGCACTTTAATTCAATTTAATTCAAATAATTATATTGAAGTTTTCAGCTTTTGTTTTGAAACATGAGAACTCTTATGTAGCGAAGGAATCATATTTTTAAATAAATAATTATATTTAGTCTCTACTTTTGGATCGAGCACTGTTTTTTAAAAATAATAACAAAAATACTAAAGAACTTTGGATTATTTACCTAACGAGTTCTTTCCTATTTTCTATATATTTTCACACACAGACACACACACACACATATATATATATATTTAAATTTAAAATTCTCAAGGTCTCTCTTTTGTTTGGGTGCATGTGTAGCTGTATCAATGTAAGCATAAATTTAGTGTAATGAAGTATTAAAGGACGAAACATGTCACACAAAAGCTTTTACCAAACTTCGACTTTGTTATACTTTTTCCATTGAAGTATATGTTTGTGCATGTGTGTGTGTGTTTATATAAATTATTTTTAAATAAATATTTAATGATATATATATATATATATATCATTAAATATTTATTTAAAAATAATTTATATTTATATATGTTTATATAAATTATTTTTAAATAAATATTTAATGATATATATATATATATATCATTAAATATTTATTTAAAAATAATTTATATAAACATATATATAAACATATATATATATATATATATATATATATATATATATATATATATATATATATAAGCAAATATATGGATATAGATCCGACAGTATGAAGAAAAATATACGGAAAAAATAAACAAAAATCCATATATGCAATTATGCTGTGTTAATGTTATGCCCGACGTTGACATTATATTAACATTAAAACAGCATAATTGCATATTAGGATTTTTGTTTGTTTTTTCCGTACATTTTTCTTCATATATATATATATATATATATATATATATATATTATGATATATATATATATATATATATATATATATATTATGATATATATATATATATATATATATATTATGATATATATATATATATATATATATATATATATATATATATATATTATGATATATATATATATATATATATATATATATTATGATATATATATATATATATATATATATATATATATATATATATATATATATATATATATATATTATGATATATATATATATATATATATATATATATATATATATATATATATGTAAATAACTATATATATATATACATGGTAATTGTTCCGAGGATCTACATTCGCTGGTTCCCAGACTTCATGAATTCAAGCGCCCTATGAGGCTAACATCCCACTCTTACCCTTTCACTGTCGAAACTACTAAATGTAGCCGTCTCTTCTACTTCAATAGCTTCATATCTCGCACCTCTCACCTGTCGAAATCCCTTCCCTATTCCAGTTCCCCTGAGAGCTATAATCTCCAACTATTCAAATGTAATGTCAATCGACATCTCCAGTTGCCTTGATCTATCCACTATCCTTCTCATCCTTTCCTCTATCACTCCTATCTGATCTGGCTCCAAAAAAAAAAAAAAATATATATATATATATATACATGTATATTCCATAAATCAATAATTGTTCAATAGACTTAACTCATCTGACCAACATCAATGTTTTGCATAATACCTTTCATCAGGTCACATGGTCTGTTTTATTGATTTATTCAATATGATCAATCTAGTTATATGTTGAGCAATTTTTCTGCAAACATTCTGTTTGTCTTAAAATACATTAAATTCTAGTAATTCTTACATATTTGCAGAGGTCTGTTTGACTTATTGTTATTTCTACAGGATATACATTTCTATATATAATGTAGATTTTGTTCTTATGATGCCAGATAACTGGGAAAAAACATGTCATTGTAAAAATCTTCCAAATTTTTTCCAATGATTTCACCCTGAGCAAAGCGAGAACGCTACGAGTACGCAGGGGGTTTCAGGGAGTGAAAGTGATAGAAAAGACTGTGTATAGAGAGGATTTAGAAAAGACTAAGAAATGGATGGGATTCAAGAAGATAGATGATGATGATTGATGCTGCATTTAAATTTTTGACGATTATAGTTATCAGGGAAGCAAGAAAGCGGAAGGGAGTTCTACAGGTAGGAAGTGAGAGAGAAGAAACCATTGGAGCAGAAGAAGTGTTGGATTGTCTTATATATTTACTCTTTTACCAGATTCTCATCTAACTTTACTGATATAAATGTGTATGTGTGTGTGCATGTAGGTGGTCAAAGGTAAAAAGGTCTCTGCCTGATCAAGGTCTCCTTCCTAAAAATCTGATTTTTTGATCATTTTTTTTTTTTAGATTACAAAAAGTTATAGCTTTTCAGCACTCTCTCATATAACACTGTCTCCTTTGTATATAGATGATGGACTCTCCCATCGAGTTACCTCTTCAAAGTTCTTGAATGGAATATTGACACAAGAAAGGTTGCTTTTCAGTTTATTTTTATACCTGACCTAAGGTCTACCAACATTTCTATGACCATTATGGAGGTTGACTGTAAAAAAGAACTTTTGGTTTGTGATCATCACTCATCCTTGCCACATAGCCAGCCCAACGTAGTTGTGATTGCATTATGAAGGTTTTGATGGTACCAATCTTGCATCTCCCAAAAAGATCGACATTTGTCACTAAATCACCAAACGTTAGGCCACAGATTGTACAGAGACAACCTTTATGGAAGACATCTAATCGTTTAATGTGCCATCTATAAGTTGTCCAAGTTTCAGAGCCATACAAAAGAGTTGACAAAAGGACAGCTCTGTATATATATATATATGAGCACTGATGTCAGAGTAAACAGATGTGGGTTTTTTTTGCTCAAAGAAAGCAATGTCATATTTAAAGGAAAGTCTTGTATATATATATATATATATATATATATATATATATATATATATATATATATATATATATATTAGGAATAAAAAGACAAGGAAAAAACTATTCTTAGCTGATACATTTCATCCTCTAAGGGACTTTATCAATACAAATGTAGGATTTATTTTGTTGCACACATTTATATACATGAGCAAGGAGGTCATTGGTTTATCAAGGCTTTTAAATTTGATAATTTTCATGAACCCTGTGATAGACCTGTTAGATTCTTGGCTTTTACAAGATTTCACCATTCCTGGCAGATCTTCTAAGATCACAGTGTTGAATACCTACTTACAAAAGTGCTGTGCACACGTGTAGTCCTACCAACATAACAAATTTAGTCCAATACACATCACATGTAAACTTTCTGCACTTTGTCATAAAATTTCTCCAATACTGTTCTTGATATATAAAAATATATATTGTTATCTCATATATTAGGTTGGTGCAAAAATAATGTCGTTTTCTTACATATGTTACTATGTGAGAAAACGACATTATTTTTGCACCAACATAATATATATATATATATATATATATATATATATATGTGTGTGTGTGTGTGTGTGTGTAAATTATTTTGAGATACAGTGTATCTGTAAAGGAACAAAATGAATAAAAAGACAAGAGAAGAAAATTATTCTTGGCTGACATGTTTCCTCCTCAAAAGGACATGTCACTCAGATGATGAAACACATTGGCTAAGAATAGTTTTTCTTCTTGTCGTTTTATTCATATATATATATATATATATATATATATATATATATATATATGCGTGTCTGTGTGTGTGTGTAAATGAGTCAGTTCTGTAAAGTTCAAGCTCTCACTCACTTCCTCAAAATCTGAGAAAATGACAAAACCTGAGAATTTATTTTACAATGTCTTTTTATTTGTACCATACATTTTTTAGCACCCCCTTCTGTGTACATTTACTGACTTTACTGTAAATACAAGAAAATCCTTAACAATTTTCAACCTTGCTGTTGTTGCTTAGGAATGAGAGAGACCAACAAAGAAAAGGAAGTTGTCTCTCATAAAAGTGGATTAGTGGTAGTGGTCAGGGAAATTAACACCGAAAGACCAATTTTGGGACAGCGGCAAAAATTTCTTTAATTGATAATTTCTTATCTTTCAACCTGTGCATACACTTACATTTTTTTATTATTTTTTTTTTGCATAAATACACCACTCTTCTCTTGCCTATCGTTAATTATTTAAGAGACCTTGTCACAAGAGCTAATCAAAACTGAAAGCCTTTACCTTAATTTAATTTTCTTTTTCATTTTCAACAAAAAAAAAAGAAGAAAAGAAAAAGAAAGGAAGGATAACTGTCTGGTCATTTTTTGTGAGATATTACACTGTTATTTAATAAATCATTTTCTCTCAAAAATTTTTTTGATCTTTTCAAAACAAATCTGACACATAAACATATATCATAAATAATCAAGTTTAGTGTGAGTTTTATGATCAGTCCTTTTATGATCAGTCTTTTTATGATCAGTCCTTTTATGATCAGTCCTTTTATGATCAGTCTTTTTATGATCAGTCTTTTTAAACAAAATTAAGGGGTCACGCTATATACAGGTAATTTTTTTGAAGAAGTTAAAAATCATGCATTTTCAGTGACCAGTGGGACTGTACACAGGTAAATTTGGTTGGGGAGAGGTTAAAAAATTTTGTATTCTCGGTAAGCTTATATTATTACAGTACCTTTGGCTAAACAGGTAAGCTTCTTTAGCCTACCTCCCATAGCCTAGATTCTTTTTTCTGTTAGTACATGAACTGGAAATCACTATGCGTGACACTAAAATCTACAAGTATCTTATATGAATGAAGAATTAACCTTTAACACTGCATTATTAATATTACTTCCCTTTCCACTTCATTTTTTTTCAAGGCTTCTCAATTGCAGTATCATTATTGTTAATTTCACTCAAAGTTGTTTTCTGTTGCCATAGCAGGATAAGACAACACAACTATGAAATTTGCACATCAAATGAAATCACATACAGGGTGATAAAGATCCAGGATAAAGGAGCTAATGTAGGCAGGCATAAATGAAAAACAAAAGTACAGTATCTAAATCTTCTTATAAGATATTTAACAATAAGTGTTCTTTCTCACCAATCTTGGGTAGCTGGAAATGGAAATAGGTAAAAGCACGTCAGGCTATATGACAGTTTCATATAGGATACAGGTTCGAATTTTGCTGGAGGACGAATATTTTCTATGAAAATTTCTCAGACATTCAGGCCGGTAAATATTATTTGATACTGTTTATTATAAACAGAGCATTTACTTAAATATTTGTATCCATAAAAAGAATGTATAAACATAAAAATGTCTTCAAATAATTCTCGGACTTTGTCCATTTCATAATGTGTGACATCATTTCCTTACATATGATATGCCATGAGCAGACATGAATGTACGTGAGAGATCCATGGATGATTGAAGTTTGAAAGCAGTAAATTCGACCTTGCTAACTGATAGATCCTCTGTGGCAAAATCAGTAAAAGCACGTCAGGCTATATGACGGTTCTGTATAGGATACATGTTCGAATCCTGTCGGAGGAAGAATATTTTCTATGAAAATTTCTCGGACATTCAGGCCGGTAAATGTTATTTAATACCGTTTATTATAAACAGAGTATTTATTTAAATATTTGTATCTATAAAAAGAATGTTAAACATAAAAATGTCTTAAAATATATATATATATATATATATATATATATATATATATATATATATATTATATAAGGTATATTTAGGCAGCAAATATTCATCTGAGCAAGTTTGATTGACAAGGACTTCTGTTCAATTTTTTATTACATTTTTCCTGTTTATGAATAAAGCGTTCAGTGTTGTTCTCAAAATAGTAAATAAATGGTCCAGATTTCATATAGTTTTCTTCTAGAAGATTCAACCATCTCAGTTATTTTCAGGAACCAATGTGGTATCCGTGTGGTAGGAAGAATTCCTAATATTCTTTGGAAAGCTGGAAGTTTGAAATACAAAACTTCCTGTGTGCCAACATTTTAATAGTGAGTTTGTATATTGTAACAATTTAAAGGAACCGAAACTAGGCAAACAAACCTTTTTGTAAATAATTTCTACCTTTATAATCAGAATAGTTGACCTTGTGACAGACTTGATGAAATCAATGTTTTTGTCAAAGATCGAAGTTAACTTTTCATCTTGTTAGGTTCAGGAGAGCTGACCAGTCAAGTTTGGACATGTTTTCCGGCCAAAGAAAGACCGGGTGTCAGGTGCAATGACTGTCCAGTGTAATATAATTTTTAGAATGGCCAAACTGCCCAAAGTGGTTTTTGTGGTCACTTAGAATTGAAAGCCAGTCGGAAGTTGGCTATACATGGCTACACAGTTGCAGGTTTGTGTTAAAAATAAAGAGAGAGAGAGAGAGAACCCAAGTTTTTCTTTTATCTTTTGTTACTCTCTCTCTCTCTCTTTTTCTTTCTTTCTCTTTCTCTCCCTCTTTTTTCTCTTTCTCTCCAGCTTTCTTTCTTTCACTCTCTCTTTTTATCTTTCCTTCTCTCTTTCTGTTGCTTTGTCTTTCTCTCATAAATTCTTTCAATCAACCACCTTCTCTATTTGTCTCTCTTTCTTTCTCTCTCTCTCATTTTCACACTTTCTTTCAGTCTTCCTCTTTCTACATTATTCTTCTACTTTTGTCTCCCTCTCTCTGTCTCACTTTCTTTCTCATTTACTGTTTCTCTGTGTCTACCAACATCTTTCTCTCTTTCCCCATTTCTGTCTTTTTTTTTCTTTTCTTGTCTACTCTTGTTCTCTCTCTCTTTATTTGTCTCTTCATTTTTTCCCTTCATCTCTCTCTTTCTTTTCCTCTATCATTATGTTTTATGTTTCTCTTTTTCTGTCTCCATCCTTATTCGTCTCTATTTTCTATCTTTCTATCTTTCCTTTTGTTTATGTCTGTCTCTTTTCCTTTCACTTTCCCTCTTTTTTGTCTATACCTATTGTTCTCCCCATTTCTTTCTCTTTCTTTCTTACTCTCTTTGTCTTTTTTTATTCTTCTTTTTCTGTCAACCTCTCTAGTTTCTTTTTCTCTTTCTCTATATACTTATTGCTTTCTCAATGTCACTTTTTGTACTTGTCTCTCTTGTCTTTTCCCTTTTCTCTCCACTTTTTTTTCTTTTTCTGTATTTTCCCTTTGTTTCTTTTTCTTTTTATGTCTGTATATCTCTCTATTTTCTTTTTCTCCCTCTCCATTTACTTATGTCTTTCTATTTTTTATTTTGTTTGCCTCACTCTCTTTTCTCTCTTTTTCTCTCCTCATTTCTTTCCATTTCTTTATTACTCTCTCTATCTTTTTTTTTCTCTTTTACTGTTTATATCTCTCTGTTTCTTTTTATCGCTCTCTCTTTACTTATGTCTTTCTATTTTTCACTTTCTTATCCCTCTCTCTCTCTCTCTTTTGTCTCTCACTGTATCTTTCTCTATCTTTATTTCTCTCTGCCTCTTGTTTTGTTGCTCGTTTTATGTCTACATCTCTCTCAATTTTTCTTTCTTTCTTTCTCCATATTTTCCACTTTCTCTCTCTCCATTTCTTTCTCTTCCTTAATTTCTCCCTTTGTCTCTTTCCATCTCTCTTTTTCTAAATCTATATCTCTTTTCATTCCCCCCTCTCTCTCTCTCTCTATTTGTTTCTTTCTCTATCTCTCTATGTCTGTCTATCATGATACATCAAGCATGATAGTTATCCTGACTTGTGCAAAGATAGAAAAGTGAATTATTGCAGAAGAATGAAATTGAAAATCACTATTTTCTCAGTTGACAAGACAAGATGTTATTTATGTCTTTCAAATCAATTAATTTTCTGGTAAATATCCAAATTACTTTCATTTTTAAGCTCTTTGCTTTTCTGATTCATATTTTAGCAAAAATTCATGTCACTCTGGCTTTGATTCTAATCCCAGAAATTATGATTTGGCCATTTTTTAAAAATGCCATGTCTCTTCAGTACACAAGTGATCATGATTCTCCAAGGCTTCCTTTCCTTTATTCTCTGGGAATTGCCATACATTTTTGGGAAAGATGGTACGGTAGTTTTCCATTGTCTTTACCAAAGATTCCTGTTCTTTATTCCCTGGGAATTAACATGACTTCTTGGGAAAGATAGTAGAGTATTTTCCCATTGCCTTCACCACAGATTCCTATTTTTTATTCTCTGGGAAAAGGCATGACTTCTTGCGAAAGATAGTAGGGTACTTTTCCATTGCCTTTGACACAGATTCCTTTTCTTTATTCACTGGGAATTGACGTGAATTTTTGGGAAAGATAGTGGAGTGGTTTCCTGTTGCATTCTCCATAGTAGAATAATTTCCTATTGCCTTCTCTCTGGTTTGGAATTAAGATTTTTTCCTTCTCTTAGAAGTTGCCATTCAAGGATTGTTAGCACAGTATACACTACTATTTAAAATGCTATATCCTTTCAGGATGTAGGCAAATCATGACTTTCCACAGATTCCTTTATTTATTATCTGTAAATTGTCATGCAGGCATGCAGGTTCTAGATTCTACAGTAGTGTGTGTCAGAGACTATCCCAAAACTCCAGGGGCAGTTGTTTATATAACTGCATGTTTGCAAACCAGATGCAGGTGTGCTTCTCCATTCAGTGGCCAGGAATTACACCAGGCCAACATCCTAGTGCAAACAGCTTCCTTGGTCTGGTGTAAAATGTGGGTAAAACATCTGTTGTACTCCAACCTGCTACGCACAAGGCTAGAGAATCCAGTTTACCCTCCTTTTTAACCCATAACTGGGGGAGAGAAGAAACACATTCATACTATTCCAAGGAGCATTAAAGCAAGAGTGAATACAACAGACTTTGCCCAATTATTTGAACTCACCTCAATGATTTGACCTTTCTGTTCAGTGTCCATTTCACTATCTGCACACATGGTTTTGCCATTAGCATTCGACTTCTTCCATCTTACTAAAATTCTAAGTGTGGTCTGTAGAAATAGCTTCAAACGGAATTCATTTGCTTTTCAATAGGGAGGAGTGTGGGTGGGGGAGCTTTGTATATATGGTCAGTTAACTGCATAATCTCTTGACGTTTGCTATTGAGGTCCTTGCCATGGTCAGTTTGACACGTTCAAACCCAACTGGAACGTATTATGGCTGCTGGCATTTATGTCAGGGCAGGGGTATCAGTTTTCATTAAGAATGCCTCAAGAGAACTTTAGATGTCTCATAAAACATGATAAATGGTGTGTCAGAAAGCAAATGGAAATTTGCAGTGGATCTGTCCCTTCTCTACTGAGCGTTAATTGGTCTGTATGGAATGGTCTCTTTCCTCGAAATGTCTTTCACATTATAAAGGATTTTGCAATAACTTCTTCACTGACTTCGTCTGCTTATTTATTGCCATTCCTCTTGAAAAATATGGCTTTTACAAGCACTAAAATGTAAAATTCCACAGTTGTGATAACAATGATAATAGTAACAGTAATATTAGCTGTTTCCTTATAAGGAAATATTCAGCGTTCATTGACTGAATAGTTAACATTACTCAGTTGAAATTTTTAAAATCTTTCAATTTGTCCAGAAAATAGGTTTCTCAAGTTCACTAACTGTTATCATTGTTTTTAGTATTGATGGGGGCTTCCTTCCTAACCTGTAATTTTTTTCACTAATGTTTACCCAAGAGCCACCCAAGATAGATACTGAATGATGTTGCATGTGCATAAGAGGAAGTGGTAAAAAGTGTAGTTTATATGGTTATGTAAGAGAGATAATGGTTAACCCTATACATGAAGAGATTAAGATTGTAGTGATTGGGGAAGCACCCTCTTGGGAGTCCATTCCACAAAGTAACTCTTCTTGGGAAGAAGCTGTCTGAATGGAACTTCCTTCTTACTAATGGAATACAAATGAAATGAGGATGATTTGACCCTATGTACGTGACATAGCAAGTCTTAACTGTGAAGGTCTGAGCTGGTGGCACCACAGTATGTAGTTTGTCAGAACATTTTTCATGGAAATAATGATAAAGTAGAAAGAGGCTTACAACATTTGGTCTGTGAAAAAGGGATTGAATAATGAAAAATAATTAATCACCCACAAAGCTACATAAATGCTTTTGAAATCTGTATTTACACAAAATCCCCACAGAGCATGATGTGGCATAAGACCAGCCTAATGTAGTTCTTTCCAAGCTTGTAGGCTTGGGCAAAAATTAATTGTAGACCCTATAAACACAGGGTCAGGTAGCTGTCTACCCTGACAACACTTTGCCTTTTGGCATAGACTCATCTGGGTTCCTCTCTGTCTGGAGGCAGTGAGGTTGACAAGCAGAGCTAGGCAGCAGACTGTCTGACTCCCTCAAGTCTTCATATATTCTTAGACTATCAAGACTGTTTTATATTGATTTGATTTGTTTTCTACAGCCTATCAAACTTTTGCAGGTTATTTAAAGTCAGCAAAATATTTTTCTAAATTGTAATAATATTTTAAAGATAATAATTATTTACTAATATAATTCCTGCTAATTAAGTCAGAGCTTGGGAGAGAAGGGGATTTTCACATTAGTGAATATACCAAAACCAAAACCAACTTGGTTTGGAACTCAGCTATTCAAATTTCAATTCCAAGGCACACATCCAAGCTTACAATACCTGGTATTCCCAAGTGGTCACCTATCTAGGTACTGACCAGGCTTAACATTGCTTAACTTTGGTGATCATATGAGAACCCATGTTTCAACATAATATCAAGACTGGAGAAAATAGACTGGGTTTCTCCAACCAATATATAGCAACAATATTCCATTTTTGATTTGATCTAGCTCTTGTAAATATAGAGTATAGCAGAATGAGTTGCATACTTACTGGAATGGTATAAGGAATCAACCATTTTTCCATCATCTTTAAAGTAGTGTGGAGAGAGTCAACATCTTGATTATGTCATTGTTTTCTCTTTGGGTTATATATGGCATCCATTTTAGTTTTTGCTGTCGTTAAAAGTTTTCTAGCATTATTATAAGTCTTTTGCTATCAGGTAAAGTTCTTTCTTTGTGATTCTGTAGTGCCAATCTACTAAATTTGATGCAAGACAGACCTCTTCAAGACCTACAGTCTTGATTCACTTGAGTCCATGATATGAATCCAAATATGAGAAAATGGTTATATTTGCCCTGACCTGGCTTTCAGCTTCAATCACATTCCTACCACTATAATGTAACTTCTGAATGACTTTTCAATAAATACTTTCATGGTAATTGTTCTGATGAACTTTCTTTTCAATAAATACTTTCATGGTAATTGTTCTGATGAACTTTCTTTTCAATAAATACTTTCATGGTAATTGTTCTGATGAACTTTCTTTTCAATAAATACTTTCATGGTAATTGTTCTGATGAACTTTCTTTTCAATAAATACTTTCATGGTAATTGTTCTGATGAACTTTCTTTTCAATAAATACTTTCATGGTAATTGTTCTGATGAACTTTCTTTTCAATAAATACTTTCATGGTAATTGTTTTGATGAACTTTCTTTTCAATAAATACTTTCATGGTAATTGTTCTGATGAACTTTCTTTTCAATAAATACTTTCATGGTAATTGTTCTGATGAACTTTCTTTTCAATAAATACTTTCATGCTAATTGTTCTGATGAACTTTCTTTTGTGGTCATCGAGACTTTGAGGTAGAGTGGCTGTAGTAATGTGCTGTTTTGGTGTAAGGAATACTGTGGTATGTTTGGGTCAGTAATTGTGGCTACCTAAGTTTAAGATAAGACAGATTGAATATCTATCTATATTTATGAGATGAGGTATTATAATTATTTACATTGTTCGGACTGTTGTCCTCATCTTTATTGGCATGTTCACGACATTGGATTTATGATTGGAAATTTGGACTGAACACTTTATTTCATTCACCAGGGTAGATTGTTCTAGTTCCACGTGCCATGCCTCTTCCAGATTTAGTTATTTCTCTTTAAATCAACTCACTAAGCAGTGGTTAACCACTGCTGTGGTTAACCAAAACTTGGCCTGGTATTGAACTCATAACTCTTTGGGTCTAGTCACTGGATCTAACCAACATTTTTATCCACTAGGCCACGTGTTCTTGAGGACATCTGTGTATGAATTTTTGGGACTTATAAACCTAGTGTCTTAGCAACTATTTTTTACAAGTGATGAGAATAACAGTTTGAATAATGTAAACAATCTACCCCGGTGGACAAAATAAAGGGTTTAGTTTGAAATTCCAATCACCTGAAGAAGGCTGGAGTGTACAATGGCTGAAACTTTGTGAATATGACATTGAAGATGAGGATAACAGTCTGAATAATGTAAATTCTTTAAAAAAATCTCTCTAAATTTCTGAGATGCTGTATTGTAACTATTTACATTGTTCAGACTGTTGTCCTCATCTTTATTACCATATTCACAACCTTTTGGACGTTGTATGCTCCAGCCTTCTTATTTCCCTGAGGCAGATTGTTCTAGTTCCACATACCATGCCGCTTCTAGATGTCTCAGTATCAGTTATCTCCCTTTAACTCACCTTACCAAGTTTTTTCGTCAGCTGTAGCCAGGTATTGAACTCACATCTCTTTGGGTCAAGTCACTGGATTCAATCAATTTTAGCCATTAGAACAATCTACCCTGTAGACAAAATAATGTGTTCAGTTTAAAATTCCAATCACCTTAACATGGCCAGGGCATACAACAGCTAAAACATTGTGAATATGGCAACAAAGATGAGGACAACAGTCCGAACAATGTAAATAATGTAAATAAATCTTACTACAGGACGATAATGGTGTCAAGAGAGTAATAACCTTTTGACCTATTATTATTTCACCTGGTTCTATGTTAAACACTTTATTACATAAAATAAAATCTGAATGATGATTATTTTCATGTTAGGTTCCTTGAAAATTACAATGATTTATTTTCATTTTCTTCAGCATTTAGGCTTAAATTCAAATAATTTGAAAGCAACTCTCCTGCACTTCATGTCAGAGCAATTCTTTTGAATTCTTCAACAGTTTCAAGAAGGTGTGAAGCCCTTACTAATTTTTCTTGGAGATTAAATGAATGTTTCTCTTTTTTAAACTCTCTTTTCTTTTCTTTTTTTTTTTTTTTTTTTTAAATTGAGATGGAATAAAAATCTGATTTTAAAAAAGAATGCTTTTTTAAAAAAGAATGCTTTTTTAAAAAAGAATGTTTTTTTTTTAAAAAATAATATTCAAATTTAAAAAGGGAAGAAGCAAGATCCTTGAAAAATGTTAACAACTTCACACGTTTCTAAATTGAAACAAAAATCTCCCTTTAAAGAAGCACATCACTCAGGTCTCATTTTCTTCTTACACATCTTCAAGTGTCAGTATCATAACAGATTTAATATTTTTCACTCCAGACCATTTCCTCAATATGCCCCTCATCACCTACCCTCTTCAATTTTTAAGTTCTTGAACCATTTCTCTTGAAGTATTATGGAACTTGTTCCTCTTCCACTTCCAATTCCAAAAGTCCTTGGAGATTCTGATCACTTCCTTTCAGAGGTGAAGAACTATCCACCATGACACTAACATTAATGTTTCCATTAGACAAATATAAACAAGTTATTGGAGAGGAAGGAGATTACAACCTTTTCATTTACCATTCTTTCCTTTTCTAATGTTTTTTTCTCCCTTTTTCTAAGTTTCCATTCCTCTATCTTTCTTTTCCTCCTCTTTTCTCACCTTCCCCTTCCTCTCTTTGTTCTTTCCCCCTTCTCTTGTTTTTCTTTCTTCTCTTTTTCCTCTCTTTCGTGTTTTTCTTTTTGTTATCTCTCTCTCTTTTTTTCTTTCTTTCTGTCTTTGTCATCCCCTCTTTCTCTTTTATAAAATTTCTCTTTCCCATCATTTCTTCTTCTTCTTCTTCTTCTTCTTCTTCTTCTTCTTCTTCTTCTTCTTTTTCTTCTTCTTCTTTTATGAGCTATGTTCCTTCAGGATCTAGACAATCATGGCTCTCCACAATTTTCTGTCATTTGTAGCGCAATAAATTTTTAACTGTTTATTATCTCTCCTAAACTTCTTATGAGCTATGATCCTTCAGGAACTAGACAATCATGGCTCTCCACAATTTCCTATTTTATTTAGCCCATAGCAATTTTTGTCTTTTTACTATCCCTTCCACTCCCTATTCTGTCCTCCATTTACTCATTAGGTAGGTTCTTCTATGTGTTGTGTCCCTTTAGGATTTTGGCAATCATGGCTCTCCACAATTTCCTGTCTTATGTAGCTCAATAAATTTTATGTGATTGTTATCTCTCCTAAACTTTACTTTGACATCCATTTAAACAAGCTCTGTAGGTAGGTTATCAGTTGTTTTCCTCTATTCCTCTTGCCTTCAATCTGTCCTGTGAATATCAAATTTTCCAAGCCCTCTTTCCTCATGATGCGCCCTAGAAATTTCAACTATGTTTTCCTGTCTTTTTGTTTCTATTTTCTCTTAAACTTTGTTGATGCTCACATATTCAGTCCATGGTATTCTCAGCATCCTTCTGTATAACCACATTTCTGTTACATCAAGTCTCTTCTTTATATGTGATGAAATCATTTTTCTTTTTTTTCTATGTGTTTCTCCTTAATGTGATACCTTTCTTCCCTCTTTCTTTTTTTCAAAATTTAATTTCCAGTTTATCCTTTTATTTTTACGTATTTTCTTCAAATCTCTTTCAATATTTCCAGCTCATTTTCCCTTCATTAATACAAATGTTCTCTCCTCCTACTCCACCACCACCAACAACACATCCTCCTCCTCCTACTCCTACTCCTCTCTCTTGTGCACATACACTCATTTTCTCTTGCTTCTCTCTGTTAAAATTGTTCTATGTTAACTTGACACATCTCTCTCTCTCTCTCTTCTTCCCATTTTCTCATTCTCATTCTCAGTTTTCCTCACACTCATATCTCTCTTTCCTTTCAGATCCTTCACTCTCACTATCTCTCTGCCACCCTCCTTTTCCTTTTCTCTAACCTCATATTTTCTTGTTTTCATCCTCCCTTTTTCCTTTTTGCTTCTCTGTCTTTATTCTCCTCCTTTCCCCACTCCTATTTCTTTTTATCTTTCATTGGTTCTCTCTCTCCTTTTTTCTATTTCTCACCTCTCATCCCTTTCTCTGCTTATTGTTCTACTTCTTTCACACACCATTCCTTTCTTTCTTTCTTTCTTTCTTTCTTTCTTTCTCTTTTTTCTTTCTTTCTTTCTTTTTTTCTTTCTTTCTTTCTTTCTTTCTTTCTTTGTGCTTCTTCTTCAATTTTTCTATTCTAGACTTCTATATTTTTTATCTTTCATTTCTCTCTTTCTCGTTGTTTTCATTTTCTATCCTAGTCTTTCTTTTTCTTCCTAACTCACACCACTATTTTTGTTTCTCATTCCTTCTCCAGCTCATTCAGTGATCAGATCTTTGAAAAATAAGAATAGAAATCACTGATAATTGAATGATTTTCTGTTTAACTTTTAAATAGCAAAAGAAATTCTAGAAAAAAAAAAACAAAGGAGAGAAAATAAGAAGAGGCTCTTAACCACATGCTCTTTGTGATCCTATGTGAAAAAGGTTGGACAGAAAGAAGGGGGTGAAAAGAAATGAGAGTAAGAGGAGGAGGAAAAAAGGAGGAGGAGGAGAGCATAAGTGAGGAAGGAGGAGAACCAATATTGCTAGGAATGAAAGAAATTCTTTTTGTCTGTTAAAAAGAGATCAGTGCAAAATTAACACACAAAACAGGGATAGAAAAGTAAAATAGAAATATGGTAAAGAGAGGAATGTACATGAGGAGGAGGAAGAGGAGAAAAAGAAGCATAGAGTAAGGAGGATGAAAATGTATAGGTCGTGAAGTGAGCAAACAGTAAAGGTAGGAGGAGGAAAAGCAAGGGTGGAAGAAGGAGAGAAAGAGACTAAAGAGCAAATGCAAAGAGTGAGAGGAAGAAGGATGAAGTAGATGAAATGGAGGTGATGGAGAAAGGAGCAGTGTAAGGGGAAGAAGAAGGAAAAGCAAGAGGAGGAGAAAGGAGAAAGGAGAAGGAAGACAAGGAAATGACAAAGAGGAACAGAAAAGAAAAAGGAAGAGAAGAGAAAAAGGAAGAGAAGAGAATGGATGAATAAGGTGAAAGAAGGGAGATAAAAATGAAAAAGAGGAGGAAAAAGAGAAAGAAAGAAGAATGAGAAAGAGGATGATAAAGTAATTGAAAAAGTGTTAAGAAAGTGATGGAAGTAGATAAAAGAAAGAAAGTGCAACAGAAGAAGTGAAAAAGGAAAAGAAAGAAAAGAGGAAGAGAAAGAGGGGAAAATGTAAAAAAGCAGAGATGGATTTAGGACAGATGAAAAAAAAAATTTTAGAGAAAGATACAAAGAAAATAAACTAGGAGAAAAAGAGAAAGAAGCAGGAAAAAAGAAAAGGTAAAAGTTAAGAAGATGGATTAAAGAAAAAGAAATTAGGAAAAAAATTAAAAAAAAATTTTTTTAAAATAATAATCTTGGAATACAAAAAGGAAAAATGGTTTAGAAAAATGGTTGTTTAGTGGTACATCAACATCTATAGGTTATTTTTAATCTAAATATTTTGTACTCAACTTTATGCATATAATTTATATCTAATCTTTCAGGATTTTATAGATATATAGATGACCTATTCTAGATATTATATGTTTTGCTATAAACCCATTTCTTTAATACAGGACATTACGTTGATGGTCTCAGTATTTTCAGATAATTTTATCATGTTGATTTTTTTGTAGTATTTATGTCTTAAGGTGCTAAGTGAATACATCTGTTAAAATGGTTTCAGCAAGAGGAAAAAGAAAAAGATTTAGAACAACAGTTCTCACACTTTTATTTTTTCTTTATTCCAACCGTCATTGAGGGACTTTCAATAGCAGCAACAACTAAAATGTATAGTACATACATAATTAAGATGTCAACGTTTCACACTATTTCAAAACATTAGGAAGAAAAATCTCATCAATACTGGACAGAACAATAGCAGCTATCAAACTTGAGAAACCTATTTTCCTGAAAACTTAATTTTAAAGAGAAAGATTTTATAATGAGAAAAATGAGAAAATGGTTAATATTGTAATTACCATGTGAGACGAGGACAGATACTATACTTTGATCCAAACCTGATGACCAAGGAGTGAAAAAAAATAGCAGTGGATGGGGAAGACTGGCCCTCATCTGGTATTCATTTAACTTAGCTAGACACAATCACTGACCCAAGCATATTTTAATCAGAGAGAAAAATGTTAATTTTAAAAAAGAACTAGATAGGAAAATGAAGCCAATGTAGAAGAGAAAGAAGGCAGTGGGACGAGAAGATAAAAAGAAGTTGAAGAATTGAAATAGATGGAGGGAAAAACAGAAAAGAAGGAAAAAACAGAAAATAAAGAGAAAAACAGGAAAGAAGGAAAAACAAAAAAGGAGGAAAAACAGAAAAGAAGAAAAACAGAACAGAATGAAAAACAGAAAATAAGAAGAAAAAACAGAAAAGAAAGAAAAACAGGAAAGGAGGAAAGCAGAAAAGAAGAGAAAAACAGAAAAAGGGAAGAACAGAAAATAAGGAGAAAAACAGAAAAGAAGGAAAAACAGAAGAAAAGAAAAAACAGAAAATAAGGAAAAACAGAAAAGAAGAAAAATCAGAAAATAAGGAAAAACAGAAAAGCCGGGGGAAAACAGAAAAGTTGAAAAAACAGAAAATAAGGAAAAACAGAAAATAAGGAAAAATCAGAAAATAAGGAAAAACAGAAAATAAGAAAAAACAGAAAAGACGGGAAAAACAGAAAAAAACAAGGAAAACAGAAAAAACAAGGAAAACAGAAAAGAAGAAAAAGCAGAAAAGAAGGAAAAACAGAAAAGACGGGGGAAAACAGAAAAGATGGGGAAAAACAGAAAATAAGGAAAAACAGAAAATAAGGACAAATCGGAAAATAAGGAAGAACAGAAAATAAGTAAAAACAGAAAAGACAGGAAAACAGAAAAGACGAAAAAGCAGAAAAGAAGAAAAAACAGAAAAGAAGGAAAAACAGAAAAGAAGGAAAAGAGAACAGAAAGTAACACAAATTTTAAAAAAATAATTTAAGAAAAAGATATAAAAACCTAAAGAATGAGAAGGAAGAGAACAAGAAAAAAATAGATCTGTATAGAGAATAGAGTAACTCCTCTTTTAGTTTGTGATAAATTCCTGTAATTATTGTAATTAGCCATTGATTGATGCCCCCTGATGAATCTTAGATTGAAGAATGGAAGTGGTTAGGAAGGGAAAGAGGAATGGGCCCCCAACTAGAGTTGTGTATGTGGCAAGAGTTGATAGGCTGATGTTTGGAAGAGTTATAAACACCTGTGAAAAAATTCTAGCAAATTGTGTCAAGGTTTTATATGAATGGAATAAAGAATCAGGATGTGAAACCTCCTTGAATTTGTTGCCATTCTTTGGACAAAGAAAAGCAAAAAGTAAACTGATTTATGTTGTGTATGTGTTTTATTATTCAATCTTCTCAACTTATTTTTATTTAGTCTGAAGAAATCCTTCTTGTACTAAAGAAAATGTTTGACAAAGTGGAAAAAGTTTACTTGTGACACATTTCATCCTTCAAAAATACGTCAGACTAAATTATTTATGTTAGTATGACTACACAAGTGCACAAACGAGGGATGCTGGATGTTTTATGATTTTTTTATAATTTTTTTTAATATATAGCTGAAAAAAATTCTAAAATCCCTGTCACTGCTCATTCATGTGCATATCTAGTCATACTAACAATAACAAATTTAGTCTGACGAATTCTTGAAGGATGAGACGCGTCACAAGTAAACTTTTTCCACTTCATCATTCATCTTCCCCAATACTGATATACAAAATTATATTTCATTACCTCATATATATATATATATATATATATATATATGATAAAATATAGTTCTAAAGTATGCTATATTTATGTGTTAAAGTGCTCAATATCAGGGATAGAATGTGTTTAAATATAAAAATGGAATTATATATATATATATATATATATATATGTAAAATAGAAAAATCAGTCTGCGCATTGACAGCACAACAAACAAAATAAATATTCGCTACACAATCCAACATTGAATACAGTGACCAAATGCATATGTATGTGCGCAACAACACACATATGCACATATATACCCAGTCTCACATTGTTCACATATGTTTATGTTTGCGTGAGCTCTGGTGAGTGAGCATGTATGTGTGTGTGTCTGCATACGTCAATGAGTGTATATGTGTGTATGAATGTTTGCACAAGTATGAGTGGCATTCCAACAACAGTTTTTCCTCCTACTTCAATAAAAACACCGATATACACAACCATATAAAATTCAAAACTTAAAAATTGATCAGTTTGTAAGATGATCGCAAAATATGCACTCATCATGATCATATACTCAGCGCATTTTTGCACCACTGTGGTCACCACTTCCATCCATCTCACAATTTCAACATTGAAGGCTCAGTAGTACAATGGCTTGCTGGTTCCTTTTGCATCAGGGACTTTATGTCTGTCAGAGGATGAAACAACAGTCAAGATAGGTTTTCCTTTTGTCTTTATTCATATATAAATCTATACATACAAATGTTTATATATATATATATATATATATATATATATATATATATATATATATACATATGTTTATATATATAAACATATGTCTGTATATATATGAATGTGTGTAATATGCATGTCTATATACAAAAATATTTATATCTATATAGATATACATGTATACATATTTATATATGCATGTAGATACATACATATATATATATATATATATATATATATATATATATATATATAGATAGATAGATAGATAGATAGATCTGAAGACTGAGAAACACAGATAACAGATTGAGAGAAATAGACAGATAGACAGAAAAAAACAGAGTGCATTAGATAGATAGAAAGATATATATATATATATATATATATATATAGATAGATAGATAGATAGATAGATAGATGTGAAGACAGAGAAAGACAGATAACAGATTGAGAGAAATAGACAGATAGACAGAAAAAAACAGAGTGCATTAGATAGATAGATAGATAGATAGATAGATAGATAGATAGATAGATATTTCGCAAGAATAACCAACGAATAAAAAAACAGTAGACTGTAGAATGTGATTGCCTGCTGAAGACCATGTTTGGAAAATAAAAATTCTGTAGATGTCCTGAAGGTTATCTGTATTCTCAAAGACAAAAAAATATTAACAGTCGTTTGTTTGTTTGTTCAAATATCATATCTATTGTTGCAAGAAAATTAACACAGAGAGTAAAACAGAAAACAGAATCAAAATCAGTTTTCTCTTCAGAAAAGAAAGAAAAAAGTCAGTAAGAAAAAACAAAGAGGCTGTAAGATAAGATATATATATATATATTTCCAAACACTATCTTGCTATATAATAGTCAAACATGAAAATTTGTCCCACAAAGTTCATTTGTACATAAAGACTTGAGTTTTCCAAGGTTGCTTGTTTAATTAGTATTTTTTCCCTGTTGTACCGCCCTTAGCACTTACAAGTGTTCTGCTTTTGTATAATTTGGAAATGAAGATTCTTTGCAATAAAATCAAAAATATGTAAAAATCAGTCCAGAAAGACGAGGGAAAGTTTCTTTTGTCTCTGGGGCAATGGTCCAAACATTTACAGTTTTTTATAAGTTTATTTCTGACTTACTTTTATAGCCTTCAGCTGTGTGTAAATGATATATAAAGAATAAATAGGAAGCTATCTATCATCGTATGAATATAATCGTTAAAAAAAAATCAACTTATTATTTGATAATGTATACTAAAATATTTCATCTAATTTCATTTGCTTTTACGCTAAACAAAAATAAAATAAAATTGTTTAAATTTATTAAATGTCAATTATTATTTTATTTTTATGGATAAAAGAAATGCTAGTCAAAAATTGATAATAAGTGACAAAGCTGAGAAATTCAGACCATTTAAGATTATTATTACTTCTAGGCATAGTAGAGTAACGGATATGCAGCTCAGACTGAGGAATCAGAGACCAAGTTCAAATTTAATTATTATGTGCTAATACCCTTGAGAAAGATATGAATCCAACTCTTCTCCCCCTCAGCTATGGGTAAAATAGTAGGATAGACTTAGATGGCAACCCATTTAGGAGAAGGAAAAGTCTGAATTCAAAACTGTATTTAACCCTGGTGAAGCATATATTATACAGCTAAAGGAGTAGGTCATTCATATTGACTTGATAATCCTGACTATGGTCGACTACCAGGTGTAACGGTAAGAAAAATAAGATGAAAGAAATATTACTAATGATTGACAATGGTTCCTCTAAGAAATTCAGACAACTCAAGATTATTACTTCTTCTTCTATCTGCCTTGTCCCTCAGGATTTTGCTATCCTTTGTAACCCCTTACAGTGTTTGTCTCTATCAAACCCTCCCAACCCATGTTTCACCATCCGTTCTCACCAGTTCATCAGGTAGGTGACCCACTTCCATCCCCTTTACCTCTTGCTCTTGTGAGGGTCAAATTCTCCAAGCCCTCCTTCTTCATTGTTAATAATAATTTTTACTAATATTTATTTCTTCTTATTTCTGTGATTGTCTTAAAAATGTAAAAACAATGAATCTGATAACCCATTAGACTTGATAGGGCTCTACATGTACTGCATCCATAGAAGCAATGAATATGTCTAGAGCTGGTTTTGAATTCAATTTTCCTTCTCCTAACCTAGTTGTCCTACTTTTTGAATTTGAGGTTTTTTTGGGTTTGAATCCATTGTTTCACCATGTGCTGTGAGAGTCAAGTTCCAATTCCAATCAGGTTCATTATATTCACTTACCTGCAAATATCCTTGAGAAAGGAATGAATTCTAGTTTTCTCCTCCAGCTATGGGTTAATTAGTTGGACTTGTATTAGTAAATAATTTTTATCTTCCAAAATTCTTAGAATCTAAAAATATTTTTTTACATTATCATCATCAGACCTTTGACTACATCAATCATCAGGGGAAAACAGACTTTGGTTCTTTCTTCACAAGATCCTCTCGCTGGACTTTCAGATAGCTTACTGGCACCCATCTCCTTTCCGAGCCCTTGACCAACAACTGTAGACGACAGAATATGGTTTGGGTTGCCTTCAGTTCATACACTAGGCCCTCAAGTTTTGAATTCAGAGTTGTTGTTCTCCTAGACTGGTTGCGACCCAAAGCTATAGGATCCAGTCTGTCTTGCTGTTTACCCACAGTGAATGTAATGAACTCAGTTGGAATTCAAATTCAGCTCTCTGATTGCTCAATATGAGCCGCTAACCATTACTACATAGTGCCTCCATCATGCCTTTGGTTTCCACCTATCATGCAGTTCACACTGCTTCCCCATCTTTTGAACATCTTGTTTAGGATTGGGTTTCCAGTTCCTTCTAAAATCATTTTATTCTCTTTAACTCCCAGTAGCCCCTTGCGTCTTAGTGGCATTATCACCTTGCTTGGGGTGAAATGATTAAAAATAAAAAAAATAACCTACAAAAGGATGATAAATTGTAAAAACAAATAAATCAAATCACATGAAGAAAGTGTTTCATATATGAAGAATTGACAATTATTCTTAATTACTTATCTAATGTACTTGTAATCAATGTACAGTATTAAAAACACAGAAACAAATTGATATATAAACGATGGTAACATTCTTCATGTGTAAAGAACAGAAATTGAGTGAAGCAAGGAGTTGAGAGACAGAAAATGTGATTCAGTGTGAAAATCAAGATGTCAAGGAGAATTTGTCTGAAAATTATTTTTTTTCAGATTTTTTTGCATGAAAAAGATTTCACTGCTGCTTAGCTGCCAACGCACAGGAGACTACCCTGAAGAGTGTTTAAATAAAGAATTACCTTGTTTTTTTTTTTTCTTGTTATGTTTTTTTTTTAACTTTTTTGTCTCAAAAGCTTCACTAATGAGAGTGTGTGTTTCTTCAATGTTCACTACATCAAGTTAGCACCCAAAGGTAAAGAAGACATTGCCACACACTTCAAAGAATGTAAGAAAAGAGACAGCAGTATGTTGGAAGATTAAACATGATTAACCAATGAACAGGTCTGCTAGAATGAAAAGAAAAAGCTTGGAGCAAAGAGAAAGAATGTATCTAGGAAGAAAATAAAAAAGAATAGAAAAGAAATAAGAATAGGCAGGATTAGAAGCAACATTTGTTACAATGGCTGACAAGCTGTTCTCATGCACCAATTCCGTGATGTAGTGATTTTCAATCTATGATAGTTTTATGCTGCAATAAGCCATGCTTACTAAATACAGCATGTCCCAGAAGTCACCTAGGGATTTAAAAATCATGTAATTTCAACATTTTTTTTTTTATTATTCAAAAATAGTTTTATGCAGTATGAAAATTCAAACACTGAAAATATATTCCTGTTTAATAATAAAAATTTATACAATATAAATATATTCCATTTACAACTTAACATAGGCATGTTCTTTCTACAGCATTATCCATAATAGTGATTAATAGCTCTGCCTGCAGCTCTTAAATTTCTGAGTTACTGAATTCTTTGTGGTTTATTTTTATTTATTTTTTTTTTTAAAATCATTCCACCCCAAGCAAGGAAAATAAAGCCACTAAGGTGTTACTGAGTGCAAAAGAACATGAGAAAAAGGAAAACACTATTAATGAGAGAGAAGAATAAAAGAGGAATTAAGAAAACAGAAGATAACTCTTGTGGATTCCGTGAATAGAATCCTGCACAAATAAATGAACAACACCAGTAATTGAGCTAGAAAAATAAGTGTATTTAACGAAAGAATACAGACTTGAAGTGAAGATTAGTAGTCCAGGAATGCGGGTTAGTAGAAAGTATATGTACAAGTCTCTGTAAGTAAAGCCGTAATCATCTCTCCCTCTGGACTCTTGTATAACTCTCTGAGAACACCCTGTGTCTGTCTCCGTATCTCTCAACCTGTCTCAACGTATCTCAACAGCAGGTATTCTCTCTGTCAGTATAAGTATACTTTGGATGAGTCCATGTTATGTAAAAAGGGGAGAGCCCCACAACAATAACGATCAACATTGCATTTAAATTTTTGAAGATCAAAGTTGACTGGAAAGCAAGGGCCTGGAAGAAAGTTCAACAAGCGAGAAGTGCGAGAGAAGAAACTGTTAGCAAAGAACATACAGTTACATCTCACCATTTCAACTGTAAGATGATGAGATCTTGCTACCAATCTAGCACTTCACTTAAATTTATAAAGTCTAGGTACCAAAAAGTAAAGCCATGAAAATATTTATAGAAAAGGTACATGGAAGTTACATTATGATAGAGGGAGAAAATGACTTTGGATTTTATCATGAATCTCTAAATATTTATTTTACTCCAAGTAAGGCAATAAAGCCACTATGACACTAGGAGTTGCTGAGAGTGAATTAAACTGAGAAAACGTTGCTGAGAAGAAATGATTATAAAAAGAACAGGATTCGAGGAAACAGAAGATTACGATTAATGTCACATTTAAATTTTTGAAGACTGTAGTTAAGTGGAAAGCAAGAAGCTGGAGGATTATTCCACAGGCAAGAAGTGTGAGAGAAGGAACTATTAGAATAGAACTTACTAGCAGTTTCAAATGTAAAATAATGAGACCTAACTGACAATCTAGTACTGCCCTTAAATTTGTAAGGTCAACTGATGCATGAATTGGAGAGCTGAGTTCAAATTCCAGTTGAATCCATTACATTCACTTACGTGCTAATACCATTGGGAAAGGTATGAATCCTCTTCTTCTCCCCCATCCAGCTATGGGTAAATAGAGCGGATTCTATAGCCTTGGATGGCAAGTGGTCTAACGCAGAAAGAAATGGCAACCATTATGGAAAAAATATGCCTCGTCAGTCATATATTGAAAGGATCCATGATTGCCTAAGCATGTATCACATATGGCACATAACTTATTACTTATGCTAGTCACAGTACCCCCAAAGAAAATAATTCGGAGTTATCAAACCAGAAGAATGTAGTGGCTATAAAATTTGTTAAAATTATCTGGTGATCAAAAATTTGGTTAAAATTCAAATTAAATTTAAACGATTTTAGTTCTTTGTTCAGTGGATAATTTTCTGATGTTAATCTAACTCAGCGATTGGCAAACTGTAATCCCTGGGCCACATTCCATAAGCAGCCTGATCAGCTTTCCAAATGGTATGCCTCATTTCATGAAGTAAATAACATTTATTTAAATTTTGTTTGTTTCATTTTATTCTTACCTGTTCACTGGCATTCTGTTATACATAACTACATCTGTAACAACAACTGAAAACAATGTTTCTTGAAATTTTGTAATGTATTAAAGGTTATGCTTTCATTATTGTAAACCATTGACGACTTTCACTAAGGAAAATCATACAATCATCTTTTGCGTTAGAAACAGGAAATGCTCGTAATAATTTATTTTCTCAAGAGAATAATGTATATTTTTCTTTTAAAAATATTTTTGTATAGTCAAATGAAGAAATTAGAAACAAATCAAAGGTAACAGGATGTTAATCACACTGTCATCAATGATTATATTATAACAAGAAATATTTATAATTTTATAAAGAAGCAAAATCGAAAAAGGGAGAAAAAGAAGATGAAAGAGAGAGGGAAATAAGAAAGAGTTAAGGAGGAGAAAGATATGAGTGATCAATAGGGGAAGATAAAAAGATAGAAAGAAAGAAGAGAGATTGAAAGAAAAATGAAAAAGAGACAGAGATAGAAGAAAAGCCGAAATAGAAAGAAAGCAAAGAAGAGAGAGAAACAGAAAGAAAGCAAAAATAGACAGAAAGAGAGATGAGGAAGAGAGACAGACAGAAAATGAAGAAAGAGAAGATAAGAGAAAGATAAAGGAAACTAAAGAAACAGTGAGAAAGAAAAAAATGAGAGAGAAATGGAGAAAAAAGAAACAGAGATAGGGAAAAAGAGAAGATAAGAAAGAGATAGAAAGAAAAGGAGAGAGATGAGCTAAGAGAGTGAGAGAGAGAGAGAGAGAAAAGAGATAAAAAAAGCATAGATGCAAGATGGAAAGAGGAGAAAATAGAGAGAAAAAGATGACGAGAGGGAAATAGAGAGAAACAAAGAAAAAGTGAGAAAAAGTAGGTGAAAAAAATAAATAAAAAGAGAATGAGGAGATGAGAAAAGAAAGAAAGAAAAAGTGATGAATGCAGACAGAGAAGAAGAAGAAAATGTAAATGAAGAATAGGCAATAGGAGAAAGAAAGTGAATGCAAGAGTAAATGAAAGACAGAAGTGAAAGTGTGTGGGGGGGGAGAAAGAAAGAAAGAAAGAAAGAAAGAAAGAAAGAAAGAAAGAAAGAAAGAAAGAAGTATGTAATGAGGAAATGAGAAATAGTAAATAAAGATGAGAAACATATTCTACAAGAGGGAGAAAAAGAAGGAATGAATAGAAGACAAGAGAAGAAAAACAGTTAGCAAGGAAGTAGTGGTTAAGAAAGAAACAAACAAAAAAAGGAAAATATATATACAAATCTTGAGAAACAAATTAAGTTTTCACTCCTTTCTTCAATGCAAAAACCTTTTATGATATTTTGTTCCCATTAATGTTACTTTGTTCAAATAATTCTCAAATTAAATGCAATTTAACAAAAAAGAAAATCTGCTACACAAAAATTAAAAAAGGGGCCATTTTGTTTTTGTTTTTTCTAAACCCAATAGTCGAAGATATGTGAAATTGACAAATGTCTCTTCCATCTTTGTTTGAAAGCAGTTTAATGCAAAGAAATGTTGACAGATATGGACGGATGGGTGAGTATTGGGTGGGAAAATAAAAAGCAGAATTAGACAAATATATCTGATATACTTGCTTGAGTTAACAAACAAAGACATCGTCATTTTTCCCTCTTTCTCAACTGCCACACCCCATCTTGTTTTTAGACATTATTTGCATTCTTTATGTTGCAGGCAGTCCATTCTGTTCAAAATTTGGAATTATGGCTATCCAAAGAAGATAAATGAAAAATATTCAATAATGATAGAATTCACACTGAATTAGCATCACATTCAACTGTCATATATATATATATATATATATATATATATATATATATATATATAAGAAATGGCTGCTATAAATAAATAAAATTTATATATATATATATATATATATATATATATATATATATATTTAGGCAGCATATCTTCATTCAGTCATGTTTCATTGAATAATAGACTGTCTACTTATTTTTATACTGATCTATTACAGTTGTTTAATCAGTTTCTGATGTTAAGATTAAATTCATCAAAGATTGCACCATAGTTTTGTTAACCCAAGTACTTTTGATCTTTTCCAAGATCATCTTCAGGGGTAAATAACAAAGACAAAATTATTATCTGTTCAAAATTTGGATTCTGCATTTCATTGTGATGTTGATTTTTAAAAAAACATGTGCAAACAAACACTATAATTATTTTAAATTTTTAAATTTATCCATTGTAGCTGTGGAATTTGTTTCGTAAAACAAGCATTTCGATCTAAGGGAGCTGACTGGAAATTGGTAAAAATATAAAATGGCAATTAAACTGTCTCCCCTGCTTGTTCAGATGGGTTCTGCCCAAGTAGCTCAATTTGAGCAACTTGTTTTTCCCTAGTGGAAAAACAATTTTTTTATGTTTGGTGAATTCTCGTCAGAGTAATTCAGGAGTAAACAGACATTCTGCTGCCTAAGATAATTTAACAATAGGCATTATTATATCAATGGTATAGTAACACCTTAATACATGGAGGGAACAGAATAACTGAAAGAAAGGAATGAAAAACATGCATGTTATCAAGGAGATATTTTATACCTATATATATTAGGGTGGTGCAAAAATAATGACGTAATAATGTCGGTTTTTGACGTTAAAAAATACGTCAAAAAACGACATTATTACGTCATTATTTTTGCACCAACCTAATACATACATTTCACTGATTTGTCCCACACTGAGAAACTATAATATATGCATACAACAACCAGTGTGAAAGGGATGAAGAGAGGGAAAAAGGGCAGGTCAGTGGTGTCCTTTATGTTCTGTTCATCCTACTGCTGTGGGTTTGTGATGCTCAGCTTTTCTATGGCTTACATAACAAATGGCATTCAACACTTTGAACTGACATCCCCCACTAGCTGTCACATGACTTTGTCTCAACCAAATGAAAATAATCACCCTCTGCATCCTTTCAGTGTTTTTGAAACAATTAATTTTATAAAATCTTTCTTACCCTTCACCATAAAAAAAATCTGTTTAAAAAAAAAAGAACATACAATTTCCAGCAGTAAAGAAAATAATACTACCTTGATAAAAGTTCTGTGCAAAGTCCAATAGATTTTAATAAGGATTTTTGAACTGATCTTTCATTGTTGCTTGTCTTTCATTTAATAGAGATTTTTCAGATTCATTTTTGAGAATATTTATCAAACACTAAACAGGCCAATTATTAATTATTTAATCTCTTTTTGCACTGAATTTAAACAAGGAGTAATCATCCGAAAATCTTATTCATGCATTAACACATTTACTCAGAATTTTCTGATTGAATTTTTAATCTTAGTCATTCTCACAAGACACATTGTTACCTTTTCTGAATGGTTTGAAACTCTTCCTTATAAATGCTTTCCAGTTGAACAAAGCCCAAATGACTTGTAAGAGCTCTCAACATGGAAATCACAGACTCTTACAAAATAGATGAAATATTCTGTTTATTCACAACTAGCAGTAGAGCCTGGCATTGCCCGGGGATATAACAGTAAGAGATAGATCAAGTATCGACCATCATAAAGACTGAAAAATAAAATTGACAGAGATTATTGTTTAAGGTTGACGGACACGCATGTCTTAATTAGTTTTCTTTGTTTTGTTCAACTGAAACAAAAACATTGTTTTCAATCGTTATGAGTCTACCGATTGAATAGAATTTTATTATAAACAATTGTCTTGTAAATGGAATTTTTAAAGCATTCTGAATGTAAAAATAAAGAAAAAAGTGTGCAAGACAATAAGAAACACTACCTGCCAAAAAAAAGTGAAGTTTTGTTGAAATCAGTTGAAAAATGTAGGAAATCCAATCCCATATATAAACGAACACACACACACACACACACAAACAACCTGGGTTTTATAATAAGTATAACTCGATATGAGTTGTCCCCCTTTCATTCTCGCGATACCTCTTAATCGTGTTTTCAAACTGATTTCATGCAAAAACAATTGTGTTTTCCCAATTTCCGGTGCTGTCAGAACGACCGCAAGGTAATTTTATGTACTCCTGTGAAGTTTTGTTGAAATCGGTTGAAAAATGTAGGAAATCCGATCCAATATATAAACGTACAGACACACACACACACACACACACAACCTGGGTTTTATAATAAGTATGATTTATTGGTACCAATGTTATAATTCTTTTCTCTTTTGTACCTTCTCTTAAATCAAACAGTTTAAGCGACTAATGAATACTTCTTCTCACTTGCAGTTCAGACTCATACCCCCTCCCACTTCCCATTGTTTCTTTTGCACAAAATACAAACTTGATTTTAACATTCTTTTAGGCTTGACATCTTCTACAGTTCACCTTTGACTTTTGCAAAATCCCTCAAGAATTAATTCTAAATCTTTTCACAGTATATTTTTTAATCCTAGAACAAAGATCAACTTTACCTCATCTTTAATCTTTTTTAAGCTTCCAGCATTCTATCTATCTATCTATCTATCTATCTATCTATCTAGGCCTATTCACATCTATCTATCTATCTAGGCCTATTCACACCTATCTATCTATCTATCTATCTAGGCCTATTCACATCTATCTATCTATCTATCTATCTATCTATCTATCTATCTATCTATCTATCTAGGCCTATTCACATCTATCTATCTATCTATCTATCTATCTATCTATCTATCTATAACTGTCTATTGATATCTATTTATTTGTCTCTATCTGTTCAGAACTATTGAGGTAGAAAGTTCATTTTATTCATTTTTATTTCTCTCCAAGCAAGTTTCATCTTTTCAAATTCTCAGCTAAGAAATAATTTTCTATCTATCTATCTATCTATCTATCTATCTATCTATCTATCTATCTATGTCATTCTCTTTATCTATCTATCTATCTATCTATCTATCTATCTATCTATCTATCTATCTATCTATCTATCTATCACGTTCTCTTCATTATTTATCAGTCTGTGCATAAATCTTTTTTTCTATCTATCTATCTATCTATCTATCTATCTATCTATCTATTTCAATCTGTTCATTATCTATCTATCTATCTATCTATCTATCTATCTATCTATCTATCTATCTATCTATCTGTTGTAGATTGTAGAAACAGTATCTCTGCTTATAAAACTTGATAATGGTATGACTTGTAGAAACAGTGCCTCTGCTTACAAGATTTGATAATGGTATAAAAATTTGGGATATATAGCTAGATAAAAAGTGTGGTAATGGTATGGACTTTAGAAAAACAACATGAATTCATAAGACTTCAAAATGTATAAAATGTTGGCTACAAGTTTTGGTAATAGTATGGGGCTTTGGATAAGATTCTTTGCCTACAAAGGTTCATCTTGGCAACTAAAATGGAATAAACACTGAATGAAGGATAAAGAAATGTCAAAGTGACATAGATTATCTTTTGGTTAAGTGATTGTGATAATAGAATTCTGTTCACTTTTATCCCTTAAGTGGTAGGACTCGACATAAGATACCAAACCACCTGCTACATTTGTCTTTGTCGTGGAAGTGACTCTCATGTGTAAGAGAGTATGAAATCTGCTTGGCTTTTTCTTGGCTTTTTCTCCCTATCTTGATGAAACAGTCCGACTCATCATTAAAGTTAAAATAGTAGTAAATATCTGAGTCTGGAAACAGAGTAAACAAGAGGTCGCAGGTGACATGATGGTTATCAGCAGGAAAAACCAAATCAACAAACTCAGGTGGAACCCTAACTAAAGCTGATTATGTTCACTTCAGTCTAATGCCTTGGTGAAAGGCATGAATCTACTTCTCCCTTTAAAATATACACAGCAGTGCCCCTCTTCTCTCCAATTAATACAAGTCAGATTGAGCTAATGTCGACTTCTGATTAAAGCTCATTGTATTCACTTCACTCTAATGCTTCCCTTGAAACACCAGTTCCTGTATGATCAGTGAAGTTAAGCAACATTGAGTCTGGTCAGTACCTAGATGGGTGACTGCTTCAAAATAACATAATAATAAGCTGGGATGTGGGAGTGGTGTAATGGATAATAATGGAGAGCTGAGTTCCACTTGTGTTTGTTGTATTCACTAACGTACAAATACCCTTGGGAAAGGTATGAATCCACCTATTCTCCTTCCAGCTATGGGTTGATTAATAGTACTTGTATCACATAAATAACTTTCAAAGTTTTGATAAACTGTAGATAATAAGTGAATCAGTCTAATGCTTTGGAGAAAGAGGCCTCCATCAATGTGAGTTGCAAAGAATTATACTAAATAACACATCAGTTGAGGATTTTCAACAATAGCAACTTGAAGAGAAAATAATGACATATCAATTTGTTGACATTCCACACAACTTCCAACAAAAGATTTGGAAGGAAACCTCTTCCCCTCCCATTAGTACTGAAAAGAGCAATAACAGGTACTGAACTTGAGAAATCTATTTTCCTGAAAAACTGCTTTAAGAGAAAGATTTGATAAATTTAAAATGATGGTATCGCTGGTTGCTTGGTCAACAAATACTGAATGTTTCCTTATAAGGAAGTAACTAATATTATCATTAACATTACCATCATCTCCAAACAAGATATATAAGATTAAACTAGGGTTGAATTCTGACTAAACTCCCTACTGAAAGACATGAATCCATTTCTCCCTGTACTATCTCTTCTCCGAATAACATATACAAGATTGTCCAAAATCAAAGCTTAGATAGTATATGTATATATATACAAATATATACAAGAGGAGGGTGCATCAATATGTCCACAACCTGACACATAGATATTAGCTTGTTTTTAATACTATTGTTTATCCAATACAAGCCTCAAGAGCCAGTCAAGATAGAGGCTTAATGAATGAGATTTTTATAAGGGCGAAGAGAGTAGTGCATATTATGTGGATATGTAGTATAGATATCAGTTGATCCTAGGCTTGAAGAGGATAAGATTGTAGTGGTCAGGAAAGCAGCCTCTCAGGAGTTTGCTTCACAAAATTATCAAAGGAATACAAAGGGAATGAGGATGAGCTGACATAATGGACATGACATGATGGGTCCTAGATGTGAAGGCCTGAACTGGTGGAGCCAAGAAACATAGCTCATTTGAACATTTTCCATTATTAATGGTGATAGGGTAGTTCAGCTAACAATGTTTCATCTGTTGGAAAGGAGCTGCAATGTGGAAAATAATTTTGATCTGAAATTTTCACTGTATAATGCTGAATTGATTAAAAAATTTCACTGTATAATGCTTATGCGATTAAAATTTGATCTATGTGATTAAGCAATGAATGTCTTTAGTAAAGGCATGAGTCCACTTCTCCCTGCACATATGGAAAATAGAATTCAAATTTTGGCTGAGATTGATTATAATTTTGCACTAATGTCTTTGGGATAGGCATGAATCCAATAATTTCTGTACTCATGGAAAACCTAATGTGTATTTTATCTGAGACTACTTTGGTACTAAAGTCTTTGGGAGTAGCTGATAAGACACCTCTAAAGAGGTTTCTTTGTCTCTATATTATATACATTCATATTTATATCTATCACTGATAAATGTGCTTTTGACAGAACCTGGGAAACAGCATCCATATATATATATATATATATATATATATATATATATATATATATCTTGAATTGTTTATAATTCGATGAAACATTGTCAGTTATCTTTCTTTTTTTATTAGAATTGTAGTAATAGTCTGAAGTTGTCTGAATTTCTTAGATAAAACATTGTCAATTATTATTAATTTTTAACTAGTGTTTCTTTCATGTTTTTCTCTTGCTTTTACCCCACATAGTGATAGACAAGTCATCCAAATTTCGTATGATGTGGTAATGTCAATTATTATTATTTTTTTCAGAATTATTCCTTTTGTCTTTTTTCTCTTACTTTTACACCTAGTCGGTAAAATATTGTCTGAATGTTATAGATGAATCATTATCAGTTATTATTAATTTTTAACTAGTATTTTAAATCAAAAAATTCTTATAATGAGGTATTGTCAGTTATTATTAATTTTCAACTAGTATTTCTTTCTTGTTTTTCTTTTGCTTTTAAATAAGATTAAAAAGTTACTAGTCATTAACAGCTAATAACCTCTTGAGATACACAAAGCATTATGTGCATATTGCCTTGGAGCAGCTGACAAAATATCTTGTGAGAAATTTTGAACTTTGACATCACCATAATATCCTGCTGCTATTTAATCTATTATATGACTATAATATAGGAATTGATGTACCATGATTCTGAATTGAAAATGAATTCCAAATTATGTATTAATTTGTCTTTCTTCTCTAGCACTTCTTGCTCGTGGAACTCTCTTCCACCTACTTGCTTTTCAGTCAACATTGTATCTTTCAGGATACTGTAAATAGCATATATACATCAATTAGCATTACACATTTAAGTGCAGTACTAGATTGGCAGCTAGGTTTCATCATTTTACAGTTGAAATAGCTAGATATAACCATAAGTTCTACTGTAATAGTTTCTTCTCTCAGATTTCTCATTTGCTGAGCTCTCTTCCACCTTCTTGCTTTCCAATCAAATTTGATCTTCAAAAATTTAAATGCATTGTCAATTATTATCTTAATTCCTGTTCTTTTATTTTCTCTCATTAATAATCCTTTTTTTCTTTTATTCTTTCATACTCAGTAACCCTTTGCATCTTAGTGGCTTTATTGTCTTGTTTCAAGTGAAATCATAAAAAAAATAGTAATTGTTGTTTAACAATTTTGCTAAAATATACAAATTACATTACAGATATAATCACCAGGTATGTGAAGTGACCCCATTACTGAAAATCAGTTAATATTTAAGAGATTGGAAACTTCTTTATTACTATTTATTCATTTTTTTTTGTTAAAATTTTGTAAAAATTTCAATTTCCTAACATTTTCTTGTTTTTATTTTCAGGTGAGTATATTATTTTCCCAAAATCCTCGTCTGGTAAGATAAAACTTTTTTTTAATTATTGATGTGTTGCTTTTTTTTTTCAAAAATTCAAATCAGAATGAGTGAAGATTTTCAGATCTTAGGTGTTCTTTTGCAAATTCTCTTTTAGTCTGCAAAAGTTACAAGCCTGCCAAATTTAGAAGCAACCTTAACCAAAAATTCTGATTTGTGAAATTGATTTTATCTATATGGTATAACTGAATAATTAACTCTTATTATTGCTAAGAAATTTCTTCTCTTCTTCTTCTTCTTCTTCTTCTTCTTCTTCTTCTTCTTCTTCTTCTTCTTCTCTTTCTCTTTTTCCCTTGTTCTTCTTTTCCTTTTAGCTTATTCCTGTTTTTTGATTTTTCTTTCCTTTCATTTTCTTTTCTTTTCTTTTCTTTTCTTTTTTGTTTCTTTTGCTTTTTCCATCTTCTTGGTTTTCCTCTACTTTTTTCACTTTCTCCTTTGCTCTTTCTCATCTTTGTTTTTTAGCTTGTTTTTCTTTCTCTTTTTTGTTTTTCTTTTCTCTTTCTCTTTCACCTTTTCCACTTCGTTTTTCTCTTTTTCATTTTCTTGTACCTTTTGTTTTTCACTTCTTTTTCTTTTTCTTTTTCTCATTTGCTTTTTCTATTCTTTTGTATATCTCTTTTTCGTCTTTTTCTTTTTCTCTTATATTTCTCTTCTTTTATTTTTCTCTTCTGTCTGTCTTTCTCTTTTTGCTTTTATCAGCTTTTGTTTTGTTTTTTCTTTTGTATTTTCTTCTTTTGCTTTTCTTTTCTTTTCTACTCTCTTTTCTCTTCTTTTTCACTCTCTTTTCTCTTTTTTTTCACTCTCTTTTCTTTTCTTTTCCACTCTCTTTTCTCTTCTTTTTCACTCTATTTTCTCTTCTTTTCCACTCTCTTTTCTCTTCTTTTTCACTCTCTGTTCTCTTCTTTTTCACTCTCTTTTCTCTTTTTTTCACTCTCTTTTCTCTTCTTTTCCACTCTCTTTTCTTTTCTTTTCCACTCTCTTTTCTCTTCTTTTCCACTCTCTTTTCTCTTTTTTTTCACTGTCTTTTCTCTTTTCCACTCTCTTTTCTCTTCTTTTCCACTCTCTTTTCTTTTCTTTTTCACTCTCTTTTCTCTTCTTTTCCACTCTCTTTTCTTTTCTTTTTCACTCTCTTTTCTCTTCTTTTTCACTCTCTTTTCTCTTCTTTTCCACTCTCTTTTCTTTTCTTTTTCTCTCTCTTCTCTCTTCTTTTTCACTCTCTTTTCTCTTCTTTTTCACTCTCTTTTCTCTTCTTTTTCCTTCAGTTTTTTTTTTTCAACTCTTATATCTTCCAAGCTCTTTCTCATCAGTTTCTTCCATCTTTTTACCATAATCTCACCATAATTTTCCAACATTTTTTATTGATATTTTTTTTTAGAAAATAATTTTAATTCTACCAAGTTTGCATTTCTTCAAAAAGTAAAATTAAAAAAACAAACAAGCAAATAAAGATTTAAAAATTTAATTTATTTTTACCGAAATGGACAACATAGATCTGAAATAGCTTATCAGATATTAAAATTGGAAAAAAAGCCAATATAAGCAATGAAATGTTTACTTCAGAATTACTAATCGTAAAATTGTGATGTGCAAGTGTCTACCAGTCAAAGTTTATTAGTGTAATACAAGATTTTCAATTACCCAAACAAGTAAGGGGGTTTGCTGGCCAAAAAAAAAGAAGGAAAATAGTAAACGAAAAAAGCAGAGGGCCCAGTGGAATAATGGATAGTGGATTGGATTGAAAAATTGGAGAGCAGTGTTCAAAATTCAGTCAAGTTCATTACATTCACTTAAATGCTAATACCCATGGGAAAAGTATGAATCCAACTCTTCTCCCCCCACCTATGGATAAATAGTAAGACAGACTGGGTGGCAACTGGTCTAGGAGAAGGAAATCTCTGTATTCAAAATTGTATGTAGCCCTGGTGAAGTACATACTATCAGCTAAGGAAAGGATTTTTTGCATTGACTTGATCATCTCAAATATGGTCGACTCCCAACTCTACAAAAGAAAGAAATCTTTATGGCAGTGAATACATTCAATTCTGAAAAAAAAAAAAGAATTTCATTATTTCACTGCATTTATATAATAATTTTGCTTGTTCCTTCATTAGTTTTTTGGTTTTTCTTATAATGATTTTCACTCTGTACAAGGCCCAAGAGCCACTCAAGGTAGAACATTACAGAATAAAAAGCATAATTTATATGGATATGTGGGGAAGATAATGGTTAACCCTAGACTTTAACAGGTAAGTACTGTAGTGATCAGGGAAGCATCCTCTTGGGAGTTGGTGCCACAAAGCAACAATCATGGGAAGAAGCTGCACAAGGGGAACTTACATCTCACCAATGGAATACAAAAAGGAATTTGGGTGGTTTGCTACAATGTGCACTGCATATTGGGTCTTAGCCATGATGGTTAGAACTGGTAAAAGTAAGGGAGTCTAGTTCATCTGAATACTGTTCATAGAACTAGTGATAGATCAGTAAGAGGCTTGCAATGTCTTATCTGTAAGAAAGTGGTTGTAGCGAGGAAAATAATTCATCACTCACAAGGATGCAGTGATGTTTTTGGACTCTATTGAAAGTGAAAACTGGGCAGCTTCTGCCCATATAAGGCAGTGATACTCTATTTTCTTATGCCATGTCTTAGTCATAATGGTTAAAAATGGTGTAACTATGGAATGTAATTCATCCAAACTCTTTACATGGAAATAGTGATAGTTGGTTAGCATATGTCATACCATGGAATACCTCATAAATAATTGACTATACCATTTTAATTTGAAGAAAGACAGAAAGGGCATATCAGAGACACTGGTTTCAGTGAGAAAAAGAAATAAAGAAAGCGAGAAAGTGAGAGAAAAGGAAAGAAAGAAAAAGAGATAAGATACAGTAGGTGATAACACTTTCATATGTTTAACATCTGCTTCAGTGAAATGTAAAAACTTGTCAATTTTAGTCAATTTACCTCAAGCAAGGTGACACTGCTACTATATTAGTAGCAAATACTAATATACAAAGGGATACTGGGGGTGAAAGAGAATAAGAATACTTTAAATGGAACTGGAAACCCAATCCAAAACAGGAAATAAAGGATAAACATCTACTCCTGTTTAAAAGACTGGAGTCATTTGTACCCTCTTACTTCTTTAAATAATAACCTATATTCATATTTATAATTGTTATTGCAATATTAGTTCATGAGTTTGGTGACACACTAATTGTGAGTTCAATTACTGGGTTGGAAAGAGAGTGAGCAATAAAATAACTGTATTAAAAAAGAACAAGACAAGATATCCCTAGACATGGACAGTAGATGGAGGTGATGATAACAATAAAGATGAAGATATTAGTCCAAATGTCAATAATTTAAATAATGATAATTCTTCATCCCAGAAATTCAGACAGGAATAGATCAGATGATAATAAAAATAAAGATATGGATATTAGTCGAAATGTCAACAATTTAAATAATGATAATTCTTCATCCCAGAAATTCAGACAGGAATTGATCAAATGATAATAACAATAAAGATGAAGATATTAGTCCAATTGTTGATAATATAAACAATAACTCTTCATGCTAAAATTCAGACAGGAATAGATCAGATGATAATAAAAATAAAGATGAGGATATTAGTCGAAATGTCAACAATTTAAATAATGATAATTCTTCATCCCAGAAATTCAGACAGGAATTGATCAAATGATAATAACAATAAAGATGAAGATATTAGTCCAATTGTTGATAATATAAACAATAACTCTTCATGCTAAAATTCATACAGGAAGTGATCAGGCGATAATAAAAATAAAGATGAGGATATTAGTCGAAATGTCAACAATTTAAATAATGATAATTCTTCATCCCAGAAATTCAGACAGGAATTGATCAAATGATAATAACAATAAATATGAAGATATTAGTCCAATTGTTGATAATATAAACAATAATTCTTCATGCCAAAATTCAGACAGGAAGTGATCAGGTGATAATAACAATAAAGATGAGGATATTAGTCCAAATGTCAATAATTTAAATAATGTTAACTTTCCATCCCAGAAATTCAGACAGGAAACAGTAAGTTACTGATTTGACTTTTGACAAAGAAAATATTTTGATGAGATATAAAAATAACTTACAATAAAGAAAAAGTCATAAGTTATAATATGAAGTCATAAACAGCAGATATACAATTCTTTAGAGCCACTACAAAAGAATTATTTATATATAAAAAAAAAAACAGCAGAAAAATTCTTAAAAATCATGATGATATTTTACAAGCAATTTTTATTTCATCTTTAAAAGTTTTCAGTTATTAGTTTTTAGTCTGAACTGATGAGAAACCAGAATATATGTTAGTCAGCAAAAGAAACAACCGAACAATCAAATTACAAATTGGATATACCAAAATCAAACAAGTACAACAATTTAAATTCAACGATGCATTGAGATAGAGAAAGTTGCCTTCCAGTAGCTAAGCAAAGTATTAGGAAACAAGAAAACGTCTTTAGAATTAAAGGAAAGAATATTGAACTGTTGCATAATATCAGTCCTCCTATATGGCAGTGAATGCTAGACAATCTCCTCATAGATGAAGAGGAGACTTGAAGCAACAGAAATATAGTTCTACAAGAGGATGCTGAGAATGTCATGGAATGAACATATGAGCAGGTTTTAGAGAAAATTGAAACTAACAGGACACTAACTTCAGAAAGATAGCTTAAATTTCTAGGGAACATGATGAGGAAAGAGGGCTTAGAAAATTTGATATTCACAGGACATACTGAAGGCAAGGGGACATAGGAAAACAACGCGTAACCTATCTGGTCAGATGGTGTACGTAGATGGCAGAACAGGGTTTAGGAGAGATAACAAAAAGACAAAATTTATTAAGAGCTACAAAGGGCAGGAAATCGTGGAGAGCCATGATCACTAAAGTCCTGAAGGGACACAGCACATAGAAAAAGAAAAAACATTTCTACCAAGAATTGTAATACTGGTGATTCGACAAGTGAGTCTCATCAAAGCCATCTTCACTGTAGATTCCTGCCATTACAGTAATAGTCAAGGTGATGGTAACCTTTCTGTACTTACTGTCACCATGACAACAGCTCCTATTCCTTTCTCTAGTACAATCATTATGATCTTTGGTGTCCACATGGTGTCACTTATTTTGGATGGCTATTCTCTTGTGGTCTACTTCTAAGACGCACTTAAGCTTTCTGTTCCTTGTGGTCACTTGCCAAATGATGCTTTTTCTTTAAAAGAAGATCAGTCGTGATACTCCACAGTAGTTAAAAACAAATTTCATGTTTTTCTCCGTTTTAGGTAGATCTGCTATAATCAAAGATATACATTTGCTTTTCGGTTTCTTTTGGCATCAGAAGGTGGGGGAGGATTCTTTTGTCTTTTGTTGACTTTCTGACTTTTGGTATTTTGTCTATTTCTACATCATCATCTTTTTTTTTCTTTCATTCTACTTTTTTCACCTTCCCTTATTCAGCTTCTGTTTTAACTTTATCCTTCACTCATTTTGCTTCATTCTTCTCTTTTTCTTTTTTATTTTTGGTTTAGTCAAATTCTTTCATTTATCTTCTTTTTCATTCGACTTTTATTCCAATTTTATTGTCCATCTTTAGCCATTTTTTTTCCTTTTTTCTTCTTTTTTCTTCATTTATTTTTCCCTCCTTCCTTTCTTTATCTTCATTCGTCTTATTTTTCTTTTGCTTTCATTCATCCTTTTTACTTCTATTTTTCTTTTTACTTCATTCAATTTCTATTTTTATTCCACTTTTTTCATTTATTTTCCTTCAGCTTCTATTTTGTTTCTTCCTTCATCTTTCTTCTCTCACTCAACTTCTTTTTTTCATCCATCTTCCTTTTTTTATCCTACTCTTCTTTTTTTTCATTCTTATTTCTTTTTCTGGTTCTTTCAATCAGTTTCTAGCATTATTTTTCTTTCTTCATTTATCAGCATTAAGTTTCCTTTTTCTTCCTTCATTTTCAGTCATCTTATTTTCTTTTTCCCATCATTTATTGTTCTTCATTTGGTTTCTATTTCTCTTCTGTATTTTATTTATTTTCATTCAGTTTCTCTTTTGTTTCTTCCTTCAATTTTCTTCATTCGCCTTTTTCTTTCTTTTTTCCATCTTCATTCCTTCATCCTGTTTTCCTTCATTTTTTCTTCTTCTTTCATTTGTCTATTTTACTTGCTTTTATTAAGCTGCTATTTTTCTTCTCTCTTCCTTCAGTTTCCTTATTGCTTTTTCATTCATCATCTCATGAATGTCTTTTTTCTTCATAATATAGCTTGAGGTGGTTTCTAAAAAGTTCTCAGGCTAACCATTTCTAATCTAGTCGTACACTTAAATTCATGCAGTCAAGGAACCAACTGTAAACATATGGGATTGATTTGAATCTCACCTCATTTCTCTATGTTTCTTTCTTTCATCAATTTACCCTTTTGATTCTTCAAGACTTCCTCATCTTTTGGCAGTATTAGCCTCATCATTGTCAATGAATACTGGACTATCGCATCACAGATGTATAAAAGGAAGTAACAGAAATGTGGTTCTACAGAAGGATGCTGAGAATACCATGAACCAACAATGGAACTCCCTTCCTATTACTTGCTTCCCTGATAACTACAATCTTCAAAAATTTAAATGTAATCTCAATTGTCATCTTCTGATGCCTTGATCCTTGTTTTTCTTTTTATCCTTTCCTCAATCCCTTCTATACCCAATCTTTTCCCTAACTTTCACTCTCTGTAACCTGTTGCGTACTAGTGGCACTCCTGCTTTGCTTGGGGTGAAATGCTTCAAAAAAAAAGAAAACTGAACATGTGAGCAATGGCAAAGTTTTAGAAAAAATGGAAATAAAACAAACACTTATACTTAACATCAAAAAGAGATATTTGAAATTTCTAGTACATGAGGAAAGAAGGCTTGGAAAATTTGATACGAGAGAGATTGTAGGCAAGAGGGATAAAGGAAAACAATGCATAACCTGCCTAGTGAGTTTGTGTCAATGGATGACAGAAGAGGGTTTAGGAGAAATAACAAAAAGAAAAAATTTATTAAGCACAAAAAAGAGCAGGAAATTGTGGAGAGACATGATCGCCAACATTCTGAAGGAACATGGCACATAGAAAAATAAAATTGCTGAATGAAACAGACACTGAAGATACCAATTTCCTTCGTTTCAAACCATATTGTATTAGTATCACTTCTCAAAAAAAAATGAGACTATACAAATGCCAATGTCATATACCAATTTAAGTGTCTGCTAGGAGACTTTGCTTCCAATCATAGCCAAAAAGCAGAAAAAAAGAAAACTTTGTAATTTCTAAAGAAATAATGGATTCTATTTTTTAATTTGACATAGTTTTATTGCTTCAAACATAATTTTTAGTGGATGCCTGTATTTGAATAGATGCTCCATTTATATAAAAAGTATTTATTTCATCTAGTGGCCTCGAGGGTACATTTTCTTTATTAAGTTTTCTAGATTACACAGGCCGATAGACAAAGTAAATACAGTTTAAAATAAATGGAGCATTTACTCAAATACTGGTATCCACTAAAAATATCCCTTGAAGTAATAAAAACAAGGTACATACCAAAAGTTTTGAGAATTTTGGGCAAGAGACATTAATTAATCTATTCCAAAACAATACAAAACCCTCTAATCCCCTTCAAAGTGGGACCCTCTAACTTCAATGCTCTTGTTGTAGCATGCATGCCACTACTTGGAGGCCATCTTGTAATCTTCCAAAGTGAAGGTTTCCAGGTTTCTCTTCACAGCTTCTTACATTTTCTCCACATCTACAAAATGTCATTTCACAAGCAGTCTTGATCATTTCATAGGTTTTCGTGGCATTTTTGCCAAGCTTAACACAAATCTTTCTTATATAGCAAGCCTTCAAGTCGTTGTCATGTCCTGTGACACAGAAATTCAAAAATAGCATTGGAATAGCAAAAGATGTTTTTTAAAAGCTAAGCAAAGTATTAAGAAACAAGAAAATTTCATTAGAAACAGAGAAAACAGAAGAATGCTGAGAATACCATAGATGAAGCATTTGAGCAATGAGGAAGTTTTAAGTAAAATGGAAACAAAAAGGACACTTCTACCTATAATCAGAAATAGACAAGCATCAGAGATGTGGTTCTACAGAAGGGTGCTGAGAATACCATAGATGAAGCATTTGAGCAGTGAGGAAGTTTTGAGTAAAATGAAAACAAAAAGGACACTTCTAGCTATAATCAGAAAGAGACAAGCATTAGAGATGTGGTTCTATTGAAGGATGCTGAGAATACCATAGATGATGCATTTGAGCAATGAGGAAGTTTTAAGTAAAATGGAAAGAAAAAGGACACTTCTACCTATAATCAGAAAGAGACAAGCATCAGAGATGTGGTTCTACAGAAGGATGCTGAGAATACCATAGATGAAGCATTTGAGCAGTGAGGAAGTTTTGAGTAAAATGAAAACAAAAAGGACACTTCTAGCTATAATCAGAAAGAGACAAGCATTAGAGATGTGGTTCTATTGAAGGATGCTGAGAATACCATAGATGATGCATTTGATCAATGAGGAAGTTTAAAGGAAAATGGAAACAAAAAGAACACATATTTAGAATCAGAAAGAGATAGTTGACTTTTCTGGGATACAGAATGAGGAAAGAGGGCAAAGACAGGAAGACACATCATTGCTCAGTTCTGTCCAGTAAATACAGAATTTCTGATCTTATTAATATAGAAAAGTGTGGATTTTACAAGTATGTAAGATGTATACTGATCAAAAAAAAAAGTAAAGTAAATGTAACCAAATATATATAGATAGCTGGATAGATAGCTAGATAGGTCAATAGATAGATAGATAGAAGATTATCATTAGATAGATAGATAGATAGATAGATAGATAGATAGATAGATAGATAGATAGATAGATAGATAGATTATGGATAGGCTAAATAGGAAAAGGTTATCAACAGATGGATAATGAAGAGAATGAGGGATAGATAGATAGATAGATAGATAGATAGATAGATAGATAGATAGATTATGGATAGGCTAAATAGGAAAAGGTTATCAACAGATGGATAATGAAGAGAATGAGGGATAGATAGATAGATAGATAGATAGATAGATAGATAGATAGATAGATAGATAGATAGATAGATTATGGATAGGCTAAATAGGAAAAGGTTATCAACAGATGGATAATGAAGAGAATGAGGGATAGATAGATAGATAGATAGATAGATAGATAGATAGATAGATAGATTATGGATAGGCTAAATAGGAAAAGGTTATCAACAGATGGATAATGAAGAGAATGAGGGATAGATAGATAGATAGATAGATAGATAGATAGATAGATAGATAGATAGATAGATAGATTATGGATAGGCTAAATAGGAAAAGGTTATCAACAGATGGATAATGAAGAGAATGAGGGATAGATAGATAGATAGATAGATAGACAGACAAAGAGATAGATAGATAGATAGATAGATAGATAGATTATGGGCAGGCTAAATAGAAACAGGTTATCAACATATAGATAGATAGATAGATATAAACAGACTGAGATAACTTTTGTTTGTTTTCTTTTTCATTGTTAATAAATTTTTGGTAAATTTTATGCTGCACGAAAGGCACTTGAAAGGATTAGCTCTTTCACAGAAAAACTTCTTTTTTTTTTATTGATTTACTTATTTTTCTGCAAAACAGAATTACTTTCGTGTGGAATTGCTTGTTTTTGGGACCATCACTTTAGGGAAAAATGGTGCACTTAGTTTAAAAGCCACATTCAACTAAAAGTCGTGTTGTCTTATATTTTGCACTTGTATTAAGTAAGTATTACAATAAGTATTAGCTCTGCAAATAAATAAATCATTTTGTCACAGGATTTCTTTCAACACCGTATCTTACCTAGAGCTTTTTTTATTATTATTTAATATATTCTTATTTAATGTATTTCCCTCTAAAAAGCAGATGTGCAGAATTGCCTGAGGGGTTAAAATCAAGAATGGCTCTAGTTAAACAAGTTCAAACCCCAGCTAGGATAGTTTATGTTCATTTCACACTGATTTCCTTGGGAAAGGCCTAAATCTTTCACTACCCATAGATCAGTTAGTAGGCAAATTACTGAGAGGTGAGGGAGACATTGTCCTGAGAAATATCTGGTAGGATTCAGTATGGTAACACAATAATTTAAAATGTTACCATTTTTTGCTCTGTTAAGATAATTTTACTTTACTGAGTAGGTAAATGTTTGCCTATTGATTTTTCGTTCTTTTTTTCTTTCCTTGTTTGGGATTTTTTCTTTCCTAATATGTTAGGTCTTCTGGCAAAGTTGTCTGTAGGGTCACACCAACAAAGTTGGTTTTTCTTTAATCTATCTATCTATCTATCTATCTATCTATCTATCTATCTATCTATCTATCTCTCTCTCTCTCTATATATATATATATATATATATATAATTATATATATATATATATATTTATATATATATATAATTATATATATATATATATATATGTGTGTGTGTGTGTGTGAGTGTGTGTTGTATTTAGGCAGCACTCCTTTCATATTCATTTCATTTGAATATGACAGACAAGGTGATTTTATTTATTTTCTTATACAATTTCTCATGCGGTCTAATAATTTTTTCTTTTTGGATGATAAATTATATAAAAACTGTCTGAATAAAAAGAATATTCACACAGTTTTTATATAATTTATCATCTGAAAAGAAAAAAATTATTAGATCGCATGAGAAATTGTATAAAAAACTAAATAAAAGCACCTTGTCTGTCATATTCAAATGAAATGTGCATATATATATATATATATATATATATATATATATATATGGGAAAAAGTTTCACCTTTCTTTAAACATAAACAAAACTATATATCCAAAGAAAATAATTAATTTAAAATTTTAGCATCCTATCTCCTTTGTCTGTATGTGCAGGCATATCAACGCAAGCATCACTTTAGTCTGATGACGTCCTAAATGACAAAACATTGTACAAAAATTTTTTACACTTTATCATAGATTTCACTAAAATATTTATATGTGCATATATATATGTGTGTGTGTTTTTTATATCAAATACTTCAAAATATATATATATATATATATATATATATGTATATATATATATATATATATATATATATATATATATATATATATATATATATATATTAAGAAAATTGTAAGATAAAATGGAAAAAGTTTACTTATGACACGTTTCATCAGACTGGGTTTGTTGACATTGTTATGACTATGCATACATTCAGACTCTTACATTAAATCACCATTCTTGGCAGATTTTCTGTTATCACAATGTGGGATAGTTAAAAACAAATATGATGAAAAGAAAAGAAATATATATATATATAGATAAATGAAGGATTTGAAACCACCAGAATCTCTCATTTATATGCATGTATAGTCATAACAACGTCAACAAACCCAGTCCGATGAAGAAGGCCTCATGGATGAAAGACATTGCAAGTTAAATTTTTCCACTTTGTCCTACAATTTCCTTAATACTGTTCTTGATATATAAAAATATATATCATTATCTCATTCATATATATATATATATATATATATATATATATATATATATATATATATATATAGATTATTTAAAGACATTTTTATGTTTAACATTCTTTTTATAGATACAAGTATTTAAGTAAATGCTCTGTTTATAATAAACAGTATTAAATAACATTTACCAGCCTGAATGTCTGAGAAATTTGAAAAAAAAATATTCGTCCTTTGACAGGATTCGAACCTGTATCCTGTACGGAACTGTCATATAGCCTGATGTGCCGTGCCGCTCGGCCAGAAAGGATCATTTCGGTTGGCAAGGTCGAATTTACTGCTTATAAACTTCAACTTTTCATGAATCTCTCGCATACATTCATATCTCCTCATGGCGTATCAAATGTAAACAAATGACGTCACACATTATGAAATGGACAAAGTACGACAATTATTTTATATATATATATATATATATATATATATATATATATATTTTATAAATTCATGAATCATTCATACAAAAAACAAATATAGAGGTTAATGATTTAAATGGCGAGAATACATCGTCGCAAACAATATAAATAAGATACATCAACCCCGATCATGTATATGAATGATATGATCCCTGTTTATAAATTCCAGTTGCATAAGGTCTTTTTAATTTTTTACAAGCTTTCGTCTGTTCCCACAGACATCATCAGGTATGGAAGTAGATTTTGTTTTTACTTCTCAGTAATAAGAGGACAATGAAAATAGAGATGTAATCCGAAAAAATGCTATGAAAAATACATATATATATGTATGTGTGTGTGTTTATTAACTATAGCTTTAAGCAATTATTTTTTAATCTGTCATCGTTTCTTATTGTTGTCTCGGAAAGTAGCTAAGTGGTTTTGGCTACTGTAACCAAGTAGTACACGTAGACTGGTACTCGTCGTAGTCACAGGTAATAAGTGTAGACCAATAGAATAGCCAATGGCGTAGTCCAATGGGGGTTGTCATAGACTTAAACTCTGTCATACACACACGTCTGTCTGTATTTAGTTGATAGTGTTTTTTTTTATGTTTTACTTTAGTCAAAAGGCTAATATATAATAAATACCATGAAACTTATTGCCAATTTTGCTATCATTTTGTTGGCTTTTTATTCTTCAAATTTCATTAACAGGACTATTATATCTACACACACACAGACACACTCACACACATATATATGTGTGTGTGTGTGTGCATGTTATTTTTGGGAAAGATAATTATGTAGCATTCTTTGTAGTTTTTGGAAATAAGCATTAAAATGGTCATTTTAAAAGTAGCCCCGGAAGAGACCATCATGTCAAAACCACGGTCGCATATTTTAATGATTTTTAAAGTATATATATATATATATATATATATATATATATATATATATTTATCTTATGCAGTGTTACATTAGAACATGCACATATCCACTAGAAAATTGTACATTTTTGTTTCAATGTCAAAAAGGGAAAACCTTTTTTAGACGTCTCATCAGGTCATAATAAGACGTCTAAAAAAGGTTTTCCATTTTTGAGACCTGATATATATATATATATATATATATATATATATATATATATATATATATATATATATATGTATATGTTCTAATGTAACACTGCATAATAAATAAATATTTATGACTCTACTTTATGTATTGAGCACTATTTTTAAATTAATGTTCTGAATGCTGTAATCCTACTGTTCATTCTCCTACACTTGTGTTGTGTGTATGTATATATATATATATATATATATATATATATATATATATACTTGTGCACAGCAAGTGCTGCTGGTAATAAAACATTGCTCAATGTATCAATATAAAATTTATATTAATAATACATATATGCTTTGTTCCTTACCATTAGCTACAACTCTCTCTCTCTTTCTCGTTCTCTCATTCACTCCTTCTTTCTCTCTTGCATTTTCTCTCTCACACTGTGTCCTTCACTCTTTCTCTCTCTCACTCTCTCTCTCTCTCCTATTCTTTCTCCCCCTTTATCTCTCTCACCCTCTCTCCATTTCTTTTTTCACTCTCTCTCTTTATCTCTCTCTCTCACTCTCTCTCTCTCTCTCCCATTCTTTCTCCCCCTTTATCTCTCTCACCCTCTCTCCATTTCTTTTTTCACTGTCTCTCTCTCTCTCTCTCTCTCTCTCTCTATATATATATATATATATATATATATATATATATATATATATATATACATTATGCTTATGCTTATTTTAGACATTTCTGCTTTTATGTGTCTCTGTTGTCATTATTATCTTTCCACCATTTAAAAAGTTTTGGGAGGGAGAAAGCATCTTCCTAGGGTGATGATGAAATCTGTTCTGATATTGTCACAGTACTCCATATGTGGTAATCGAAGGATCCCAGTTTTTTTTATTTCCCATCAGGCTTCCACACACAGCTTGATCGACTTCATCAAAGGATATTCAAAGTCGTTAACTCCTTCATGAAACCCCAGGAGTATGGGTTCTTTTTTTCATTTTTTTTAGATTTTATTTTGTTTGTTATCATTTGTGAAAGAGTTTTGTGTCTTCTTCATCCTGTTTTCATTTTCTTCTCTTGGTGTTTAAAGGGGATCAGCAAAGAACCTTTTACCCCCATTTCTACTTTTAAAACTGCTTACTTTCTCCTACCCAACCATCTTTTAAATATTTTGATTTTTTTTCCCTTCTTATAAATTTTGTTGTCATTGAGAAATTACCTGTATAGGAAATATGTTAAAAGCTTTATTGGAGATGCTACCCACATTGTTTTCCTTGTCCTGATAATCTTTTTTTTTTGTACATGTTTTTAAATGTTTTATTTACTTATTTTTTTTTTTACTGGTTCTCATGCCTCAATCATGAAGTCTCCCAGGGTGGCTAATATTAACCCCCAACAAAACCAGAGGAAGAATCGGAAGAAAAAAAATATTGCAAAAATAAATTAAAAAATCTAACTACAGATTCATTCTTTCATTCTTCTTTATTTTTACATTTTTTTATTTTTTATTTTTATTTTTATTTTATTTTTTATTTTTATTTTATTTTTTTATTTTTTATTTTTATTTTTATTTTATTTTTTATTTTTATTTTATTTTTTTATTTTTTTATCATCTTTGTACATTTTTCATTTCTCATTTTTGGCTTCAGTCACTTGATGAGAAGAAATTCTTCACAAATTTCTTGTCATGTAGGGAGTGATTATGTGGTCTGAAAATATTTACAGACAATGCACACTGCCCAAGACATCTTTGATTAAGTTCTTTTTTCATTTTTGCTGTTATTTTGTCAGTCATTTTGATGGATTTATTTAACAAGTTTAATTTCCATGACTGAGAAAGAAAAATGTTTCCTGGTGGGGGGGGGGGGGTGGAATATGTTTATTCATGAGC
>OZ010603.1:43826917-43844417 GCA_963932145.1 Acanthosepion lycidas
TTTTACTATTACTTTATTATAGATTTTACTTCATCGTACTATTGTTGCTTTTTATCCCAACCCTTTTGGTCAATACATTCTACGTTATTATTAATATTAATAATTTTACTCCAGTTAAGTGAATAGCATGATTTAAGAAAAGAAAAAAACACAATGTTTGACAATGTTCAACAATATTTCAACAGAATGCCTGTCTTCTTCAAGTTATATTTAAACAATATTTTTCAAGTATAAAAGTATATAAATCTACAAAAAAATTATAGGTCTTTGTACAAATGCCACTTGTCACTTGAAAAAAAATGGTTGTACTGATAACGAACACATCAAAACAAATGAAATGCCACCAGCATGAAGGCATGCAATCGAAACATGTTTAATATGATGGTGATCTTGTTCATCTTGAAATTTTCTGTAGAGTTGATTAGTTACTAAGAGGAATTAATCAAACAACTTAGTATAAATCTAATGGAACTCTCCTGTCATTCTGTTCATTCACCAAGGCCATGAAGTTAGTTTATGTAATAATCCTCATGCATTTTAAGGGCCAACATTTTACTTACTCTTATTATTGTTGCTTTCTATCCCAAACTTTTGGGTTAATAGTACACTCCCTCATTACTTTGTTACTAGTTTTACCCTATTTTAGTATTGTTACTTTTTGATATAATATTTTTATTCACCACCAGCTTGCATCTAAGCATTAAAATCATCATCATCTCTCATTATTCCCTTTCTCCCCTCTGGTGGCAGTGATGAAGATGGGTGTGAAGGCCCAGCTACTCCTGAAGAGTCATGATCAGAAGTCACAGAGGTGTGTGGGTGGTGAACTTAGCTGGGAAAGTTGGGCCATACATTCTTTATATTACCATTATTTTATTATTATTTCTTTTTATCCCAAAATTCTCAGTCAATACATTCTCCATTTTTATTATTATTAATAGTTTACTAAATCCTATTATTGTTGTTTTTAATACAATACTTGAGTCAGCTATCAATCAGTTATCTGCCATGCATGATACATTTTAGACGATCATGTATCTTTCAATACATGACTGACAAAGCAGATTTTGATCCCGCAGTAGGTTGTCATTTCTTTCTGCAGTAGACCAGTTGCTATCCAAGGCTATAGAACTCAGTCTGTTCTGCTATTTACCCATAGCTGGGGGGAGAAGAGGAGGATTCATATCTTTCCAAAGAGTATTAGCACATAAGTGAATGTAATGGATTTGACTGGAATTTGAACTCAGCTCTCCAATTCCTCAATCTGAGCCCCTATCCATTATTCCACTGTGCCTCCTGAGACAGATATACTTTTCAATATTACTATTATTTTATAGTAAAATAATTTTCAATTCATTTTTTATTATAAAATAATTTTCAATGCAGTTTTATCATAAAATCCTTCGCAAACAAATCATGGATGGTAAGGTTCGAACCCATAACTCTTGGTCAGAACATTTACCTTGTAACCACTTGATCATGTACCCACTGTCAGTAGGTGATTATATATATATATGTGTGTGTGTGTGTGTGTGTGTGCATGTGTGTGTGTTGAATTAATACAAGTAAAAAGTTTGTCACTTAGCTGATTCATGTTACCATCAGCAACCTGACTCCAGAGTTCCATAGACAGACCCTCCAGGTATCAAGTAGTCCACTCATCAGGGGATATCAGGAGTTATTCTGGTGTAGGTTTAGCTAATTCACCCATAAAACCCTACTTACTACAGAAACCACAGTGAATGTTCAAGTTGTCTGAAGATTGCATAAGCATGAAACTCTGGCTAGGACTAGAGCCATCATTTCATAAGATTTAACATTGTTAAGTGTTTTTTTGCTCAATAAAGGCAATCTACACTTCATGCACTTTACTTAGTAAGAGAGAGATAGAGAGTGAGAGAGAGTGAAAGACAGAGACAGTGATAGATACAGGATAGTGAAATGTTCATCAGCATGGAAATTACAACCAGCTAATTAAAAATATGTTCACCATTTAGCTCACATAATTTTTGGAAAGGCATGAATCCATGCAATCTGTCTTATCACCAAATATCTTGATAAAAATGTCTTGTCATTTCCATGCATCTAAATTTTACTAATATTTATTTTATGTTAATTATCCTCTATGGTATCATGTATGTATGTGAATAGCACTAAATTTTGGTAAGTGGCATGTTAATCTATGAGAAAATGCAGTGCTTGTGTGACCAATAAGAAAATTTAATTTTTTTTTTATCATTGTGCTGAATCTGTCAATATCAGCAGTTTGAACAATGCAAGTATGCTCAAACTGTCAGCTGCAATGACACATGACTTCATGTTAGCACAACCCTCGATGGTTTCCAAATATTTCAATCTACCCAGTTTCACTCACAAGGCATGAGTCAACCACTTGTATTGTTTTTCAAGCTCTTTCTAAAGAAACAACATATTGGCCTAATCATTCCAGATTGCTAACATCATGGAGTCATCTTCCTGACGCATTGACCATGTTGAGATTTGAACCAGGTCTCATGGTCAGAAAGTGAACATTCTAATAACTCAGCCATGCACCCACTCACATATATATATATATATATATATATATATATATATATTAGGTTGGTGCAAAAATAATGTCGTTTTCTCACATATGTTACTATGTGAGAAAACGACATTATTTTTGCACCAACCTAATATATATATGAGTGTGGGTTTGAGTGGTTAGAATGTTCACTTTCTGACCATGAGAACCAGGTTCCAATCTCACCACGATTTGTCAGGAAGTAGAATTACTGATGTTATCAGCCTGGGAGAGGGAGGCAATCCTAGCGTGCAGCCTCTTTGGAATGTGCTTGAAAACCATACCATGAGTTGACCCAAGCCTTATGAGTGAAATTGGATAGACAGAACCCTTAGGGGCCATTGATAGCTCTGCTAGCACAAAGTCAAAAGTCATCGTGAACAAGGTTTTAAGTGTGCTGGCCTTGTTCAGATTGTTGATCGCACTCTCTCCCAGAAACTGTAACTGAGGTCTGCTCAGCATAGTTGCAATATAAACCAGAGGTGGGCTCTGTGAGTGTTGAACAAAAACAAATCTGCCTGAGTGAGAGTCTACAATAGGGATTGGCTAGCCACCCTAATAGACGGGTATCCTCAAATACAAGTGGCCAGCTATTATTATGTATATATGCATTCATACATACATACCTCTCTCTCTCTCTCTATATATATATATATATATATATATATAATATATATATATATATATTATATATACATACATATATATATATATATTACATATATATATATATACACGTGGCTTGACGATTGCATATAGCATGAAACAGACTGTCGCCTCTAAGTGTTGACTTCTATGTTCACTTTTATATTTACACACGCTCTATCTCTGATATTGAGCACTTTATTCCATAAATATAGCACACCTTAAGACTATATTTCTTTATATATATATATATATATATATATATATAATATATATATATATACATATATATATTATATATATATATATATGTATATATATATGCACACACACATGTATATACACATATACTTGCATATATGTAAATGTATTTAGATGCACATACATAGATATACATATTGAAATGATTTCTTCTGATTCATTTTACTGAGCAAATTATGTGAAGTGTTCATAAATTTTTGATGTTTACATGGGACATGAGTGTCATCTTTCACTTCATCCTTATCAATAATGTAAATAGTCTTGAGTGATGGCTTGTCACCACAGACATGTCTGTTGATCATGACGATGGCTTAAAAGACCTGATTTATTTCAGTTACTTATTCGTCTTTTTTCTTTTTCTTTTTCAGTTGTCGGTTATCATTTTTCTCCTCTACCCCATTTTTGTTTAAAGTTTTTGGAACCGTTCATATACATTATTTATTAGCCTGATTGCATTTATTATTTTGTGTATTCTATTTTGGCTTCATTGAATTATTCGTTCGCAATTAAGTCAAGGCACTTTTGGCCCGTGGGAAATCTTTGTTTGCTTTTATTTTTTTTTTACTGTGTTTATCATACTATTCTTAATAAGATTTCCTTTAAAAATACATTTTTTGTATATTCTTTTTATTGTAAAACTATTTGACTTCCATTATAAATTTTCAGCTGTTATTTCTTCCGTCTTAATTTCAATTGCTTTTTATTACAACTTACAAAAGATAATTCTAAAATCTTTATTAATCAACAAAGATCAAAAACAGAATCCTATTTTCTCATGATGTCTTTATTAATATGACAGCTGCCTTGCCGGTTAGGCCAAGGAGATTTCTGTCAGCAGTGATTCTATAGAAACAAGAATTTCTTTTTAAATTCTAATCCTTTCACCCCAATAATGTCACTAATATGCAATGGGTTACTTCGATTAAAAGAGAATGAGAAGACTTTATTGAGGAGAAAGGACAATAAAAGAAGAGGGTTCTGGAAGACATAAGAGTGTGATTGATTATGTATTTAAATTTTTGAATATTGTATAGAAGCAAGAAACCTAAAAATAATTCCATGGACAAAAACTGTGATAAAAGAAACTATTAGAATAGAACTTACAGTCACATTTAGCTAATTCCACAGTAAAATAATGCCTATCCAGTAGTACGCTTAAAATACGTTGGCTATCCAGTAGTACACTTAATATACTTTGCCTATCCAGTAGTATGCTTAAATTCATGTGGTCAAGCTACAAAGGAGGAGGGCTAATTAGAACAACTGCCATGAAAATATTTATAGAAAAGACAGAGGGAAGCCACTTATTGGCAACAGGAAAGTGACTATATATATATATATATATATATATATAGGTATATAGGTATATATATATATATATATATATATATATATATATATATATATGAAGAAAAATATACAGAAAAACAAACAAAAATTCTAATATGCAATTATGCTGTTTTAATGTTAATATAATGTCAACATTGGAGGTTTTGGTCTAGTAGACCATCTTCAGGACATATTCATAAAACATAATTAACATTAGACTATATTTAATTCAACGTGAAAAGACGATGGACATAAGAGTAAGACTAATCAAAACAGACAACTGACATTAACATTAAAACAGCATAATTGCATATTAGGATTAAAACATTAAAACAGCATAATTGCATATTAGGATTTTTGTTTGTTTTTTCCGTATATTTTTCTTCATACTGTCGGATCTATATCCATATATTTGCTTATATATATATATATATATATATATATATATATATATATATATATATATATATATATACATATTGTATAAAAGAGACAATATTGCCCAAATACACAATTTATACACACATAAATACACACACACACACAAAATGAGCATCCCTACTAGCACATGTTAATTACATCAAACATAGTTTAAGATAATCAAAAATGAAAAAAGTAGCAGTCAATTATTGAAACCTCCTGATGAGTGAACTGAACAATTACAAAAAGGTTTGTCTATGAGAGTCTCTAGTCAACATGCTGAATATAACATAAATTGAATAATTTTATTTGTATTAACCATATATATATATATATATATATATATATATATATATATATATATATATACATATATATATATATATATATATATGAATAAAGACAAAATCAAAACTTATCTTAACCAACACATTTTGTTCTCTAAGGAGCCAAATGTGTTGGCTTCATAAAGTCCCTCAGAGGCCAAAATGCAGTTTTTTTTTAAATTTTTATTCCTATTGTCCTTTTCTACATACTGTTATCGTAATTTACCCATGCACGCATGGTCTCTCCTAGCTTTAAATAGGAGCACTTCCTTTTGGAGAGGGAAGTTTCCAGCAGTCAGCTCTGACAATCAGATCAAACATTCTTGCTGTAACACTCTCGTTTTTATACGTTTATATTACTGTTTCTGTTAATATATTTGTTTAACTCAATTCCTCTTTTGTGTCTTTATTAAGACCACAACACATAAGCTATCAGAGAATTTTGCATATATTTATATATATATATATATATATATATATATATATTTATTGATCCAGCAGTTGTTCAATTTACATGTGGACAATTATATATATACATATATATATATATATATATATATATATATAAAGAAATATAGTCTTAAGGTTTGCTATATTTATGGAATAAAGTGCTCAATATCAGAGATAGAGTGTGTGTAAATATAAAAGTGAACATAGAAGTCAACACTTAGAGGCGACAGTCTGTTTCATGCTATATACAATTATTGTATATAGCATGAAACAGACTGTCGCCTCTAAGTATATTTATATATATATATATATATATATATATATATATATATATATATATATATATATATATATATATATATATATTGGGTTAATATTCAGGGGAAGATTGCATTAACTGCGTGAAACTCCAAGTAAAAGTTATCAATATTGGATGTTATGTATATTCACTAATATATACTTATAGCTCAGTTTCATAACATTGAGCACCCTATTTATAACACCTGAGGAATAAATATACTTACGTATGTGCAAGTATTTGTGTGTGTATATACATTTTTATCCCACCCATTCATATATAATATATACATGCACAAAGTACTTGTTTCCTTATATATTCAAGATAAAAGTTAGTAGATATCATATATATAAATATCTGCTGATGATTTCAATAGATTTATCAGACCTTGACAAGTGGTAAGTCTATAAAAACTGAAGTCAATCATTTGAACTTTTCCCTATCATGTCGATTATTGCTCTATCTTTATATCGAGCACTCTCTTTACAAAAATCTACTCACCTTTAAATGCATTAAATTAATTTCCATGTTTTTCTTAGGCATAACAGACTTGTCTTAATATATATATATATATATATATATATATATATATATATATATATATATATATATATATGTATGTATGTATGTATATATATATGCAAATTGATGAAAGCTTTTTAGCAAATGATAAGAAAGTTATAAGTGTCATTGGGAATATCTTTTCTTGGCCTCATTGTTTGTGGTTCATTTAAATGGGCATTAATTAATGTATAAAAATGTTGCTCAGCCAAGGCAGGTGTCTGTTGGGCAGGCTGAACAATTAATTATTTAAATGACTCAGATAAGAATAGGAAGCAATCAAATATCATTTACCATCTTTGATGCTGAACAGGTTTCTCTCTCTCTCTCTCTCTCTCTTTTTCTATCTATCTCTTAGTTTTATTCTTGTTCTTTTCTTTCATTCTGTGTTCTCTTTTTTAATCAATACTATCTGTTTTATAATCTCTTTCTTTTTCTTTGAGTTTCATCGCCATTATAAGTCTTTTCTATTTCTTGTTAATCTCCTTCTTTCTTTTATCTTTCCTTTTATTATTTTCTCTTTACATTCTTCTTCTGTCTTACCATTTCTAATTTTTTTTCTGTTTTATCTACTTTTTCCTCTTCTTTTTCTTTTTTGCTTACCTTTTACTCTCTCTTTCTGTACTTTCTTTCTTCCTTCTTTTCTTTCATCTTCTTTTTTCCTTTTCTTTTCTCTTTTCATTTTTTACTCTTTTCTTTAGCTTCTATTTTCACACACTAACCAATATGGCGGTTTTTTAAGTGTGCCTTAGATGTGCAAAGTTGGGATGCAGGTTTGAATCCTGCTGGAGACTACATTCTCTTTATTAAGTTTTCTTGAGCATGAAGGCCAATAAACAAAATAAATGCTGTTTAAAATAAACCAAGCATCTACTTAAATACAGCTATCCACTAAAAATAATGTTTGAAGTAATAAAAATATATATAAGATGGGTAAATTGTTGCCATTTTATATGTATGTGTGTTGTTTGTTTTTGATTTTGCTGACTGCACAATATATTATGGTCAGTTGATCACCATCTAAGAGAAAAAGAATGCCATGACAGAATTCACTGTGCCAGAAATTTGGATACGGCATTTCTTTCTTTCTTTCCTTATTTCCCTCCTCACATCTTTCTTTCTTTTCTTATTTTCTTCCAGTCTTCATTCTTTCCATCTTTCCTTTCTTTCTTCTTTCTTTCTTTCTTTCTTTCCTTCCTTGCTTTCTTTCTTCTTTCTTTCTTTCTTTCCTTCCTTGCTTTCTTTCTTCTTTCTTTCAATCCTTGCTTCCTTTATTCCTTTCTTCTCCTTTTCTTTCTTCCCTTTATTTCTTTCTAACTTCCATCTTTCTCTCCTTCCTTTTTCACTCTCATCTTTTGCTCTTTCTTTTTCATTCTTTCATTCGATTCCTGCTGTCATTTTTCCTCCGTTTCTTTTTCTCGTCCCTCCTTCTCATCCTCCTTTCTTTGTTTCTTCCTCCCTTTCTCTCTTTCTCTTTCTGTCTTTCTTATTTTTCTTTTCTTATATCCTTCTTTTCCTTCTTTCCTTGCATTTTTCATAAGCATTTCAATTTTAAAGTTTCATTCTTTCTTTTTTCCTGTATTTCTTTTCTTTTTTCCTCTTTCCATTCCCTCCTTCCTATCTTCTTTCCTTACTTTATTCATATATTTGTCTTTTTCTTCAACCCTTTCTTCCTTCCTTCCTTTTTCTCCATGCATCTTTCTGAACCATTTCAATTTTAAAGTTTCTTTCTTTCTTTATCTTCTCTTTTTTTTACTGTCTCCATTCCTTCCTTCCTTCCTTCCTTCCTTCCTTCCTTCCTTCCTTTCCCTTCTTTCCTTCCTTCCTTCCCTTCCTCCCTTCCTTTTCCTTCCTCCCTTCCTTTTCCTTCCTTCCTTCCTTCCTTCCTTCCTTCCTTCCTTGCATCCTTCCTTCCTTTCTTCCTTCCTTCCTTACATCATTCATGTATTAATTTCTTTTCTTCCTCTCTTTCTTTGTTTTGTTCTTTCTTTCTTTATCTTCCCTTCTTTTTTACTGTCTCCATTCCTTCCTTCCTTCCTTCCTTCCTTCCTTCCTTCCTTCCTTCCTTCCTTCCTTCCTTCCCCTTCATTACTTGCATCCTTCCTTCCTTCCTTTCCCTTCCTTCCTTGCATCCTTCCTTCCTTTCCTTCCTTCCTTCATTCCTTCCTTCTTTCCTTCCTTCCTTCCTTCCTTTCCCTTCCTTCCTTTCCCTTCCTTCCTTCCTTGCATCCTTCCTTTCTTCCTTCCCTTCCTTTCCTTCCTTCCTTCCTTTCCCTTCTTTCCTTCCTTCCTTTCCTTCCTTCCTTCTTTCCTCGCATCCTTCCTTCCTTCCTTCCTTCTATCCTTCCCTTCCTTTCCCTTCCTCCCTTCCTTCCTTCCTTACATCATTTATGTATTAATTTCTTTTCTTCCTCTCTTTCTTTGTTTTGTTCTTTCTTTCTTTCTTTCTTTCTTTTTCCTTACTTCCATTCTTTCCTTGCTTTTTCCCAATCATTTCAAGATTAAAGTTTCTTTCTTTCTTCTTCCACCATTTTACTTCTTTTTTCTCTCTATTTTTTTCATTCATTTATTCATTCCTTTTCTCTCTCCATTCTTTCATTTTTTCTTTTCTTCTTTCCTTGCTCTGCTTCTTCCTTCCTTCCACCCTTTTACTTCTTTTTTGTCTACATTCATTCATATATTTCTTTCATTTTATTCCCAATCATTCCACCTTTATGTGAAAATAATTTCTCTCTCAGTTTTAAGTCTCAATTTCAGATGAAGATTTTATTTTGAAAATGAACCAATTGATCTGCGTGCTTCTTACATTGGAAAAACAAAAACCTAACAATGATTTCAGAGACAGACAAATAATTATTTGGGTGTATGTGTGTCTCTGTGCGTATACAGGTGTGTGTGTGTCTTTCTCAATCTCTGTATCTATCTGCGTTGATGTAATTTTTAATGCTAAATTTCTGACATTAACATTTCTTTTTGTGGTGAAAGTGAGAAATTTCCATTTCTTATTCCTGGTGGCATTTGACAATCTTTAAAAGAAAAGAAAAAAATATTTTGTTTCACTTTATGGGAGGCAATTTGTTTTTTTTATTGAAATCCTTTCATTTATAATGTATTTCCTCAATTCACTCTTAAATTTGTTTACTTTGATAAAAACAGTTTTTGATAACGACTTCATGAAACTTCCTTATTTAACCTTCAATTCCCCTGGGCTTCTTCACATAAATATATATATATATATATATATATATATATATATATATAGGTAGGTAGGTAAATAGATATGCATATATATATATATATATATATATATATATAGGTAGGTAGGTAAATAGATATGCATATATATATATATATACATATATAGGTAGGTAGGTATATATATATATATTTATATATGTATGTAATAATGTATATTTGGGTAGCAGCATTTCTTCTTTCAAACATCTTTCATTGAAAATGGTCAACAAGAAAGATTTAATTAATCTTTTATCGAGTTTTTCTAGCAATTCTAACATTTTTTCTGTTTTTCAGGGGTTAAAGAATATAAAAATTGTCCATAGTCATTATTATTACAAGCACTTTCATCTATTTCTATGGCCATTATCAAGGATTTGCTATGGTGAATTTTGTATATCTTCTACATAGAAGTTTAGCTGTATGGAGTTCTTGTGGAGGGGTGTAAGCTTTTTTAGCCAGTCATGTGTGATGTATATATATATATATATATATATATATATATATATATATATATACATACACGTTACATTAAATAATATAGACAAATGTCTATTTATTTTATGTGAACTCTTTTCATAACGTTTGATAAGTTCAATAACATTATCGTTGAACGATGTATGTATTGTTATATATATATATGTATAGTTATATCATGTTATAGTATAGTTATATATATATAATGTTATATATATATAATGTGAGGTTTGGGCACCTCGAGGCGGTGTAATGGTTAGCAAGGTTATGTTACTAGAATAATTATGACTGAGTAGTGAGTTCAGTCCTCACTGGGTGCCCCATACTTTGGGCCTTGTGCCACATCTAAGCTACGCTTGGAAATTCACTATATTATGTGAGGTTTTGGAAATGCTGTTTAATAATCAATTACCAGAATACTTATTTTGGAAAGGGTTGACCCCCTTCCTAAGGTCAGTATTCTGATAATTGATTATTGAAATACTGATTTTGTTAAGTGAGGCCGGTTGAAAACTTACGCATATATATATATATATATATATATATATATATATATATATATATATAATATCATACATTGAGTGCAGGTGTCAATAAAATAGTTCTCAATGCAAAATAACAGAACTACAAATTATATATTAATAATAAATATACATTTTTCTCCTCACTATTACTACAGGTGAGGAAAAAATGAATATTTATTATTAATAAAAATATACATACATATATATATATATATATATATATATATATATATATATATATATATATATATATATATATATATACATGATTATATAGTCAAACCTAGAGAGCCAGACAAACCTACCAAGGTTTCACCTAAACGGATTGTCAGGGAAAGCTTTCTCTGACAATCCACTTTCCTGACGATCCACTTAGGTGAAAACTTGGTAGGTTTGTCTGGCTCTCTAGGTTTGACTAGGTCTGCTCTACTTTTGTACTGAGTACTTTTAAGTTAGTTGATTACTCGTATCGGTGTTTTTTCTTTGGGCTTTGGACCTGTATGCTGTACGATTATTTTCGACAGACATTCAAGTTCATAGCCCTTTCTTTTTTTTAAAACCTTTTTTCCTTCAGGGCGGGAAGCCACTAGGACGCAAGGGGTTGCAGAAAATATAGAGCGAGATCAGAAAGGAGTGATAGAAGAGACTGAGGAGAAGGGTAGTGGATAGATCAAGGCAACTGAAGATGTCGATTGACATTACACTTGAATAGCTGAAGATTATAGCTCTCAGGGAAACTGGAATAGGGAAGGGAGTTCCACAGGCAAGAGGTGCGAGACATGAAGCTATTAGAGTAGAAGAGATGGCTACATTTAGAAGTTTCAACAGTGAAGGGGTGAGAGCAGGATGCCAGTCTCGTAGGGCGCTTGAATTCATGAAGTCTGGGAACCAGCGAATGCAGCTCCTCAGAGCAATTACCATGTAAGTATTTGTAGAACAGACAGAGAGAGGTGACGGCGCGTCTGTGAGAACGTGACTGTAGACGAGATGCCAGACGAGATGCCAGAGCAGGGCCAATTATATTGCATATCTGCCTCTGGAGCCTATTATGAACCCTGTGGCAAACAGAAGGGGCACCAGACCATATATGGCAGCAATACTCAATGCAAGGGCGAATTGTTGATTTGTAGATCTGGAGGATCGATTCCGGGGAGAAAAATTTCCTGGCGCAGCACAGGGAGCCAACTTTCCTTGCGGTGGACAAGGCAATTGATTCAATGTATTTGTTCCATCTCAGGTCAGCAGTCAACGTGAGACCGAGCAGCCGCAGAGAGTTGCTCTCGAGAAGTTGAGTGTCAGATATTCTAATGGAGGGAATGGAAGGATCTCTGTGGTGATTAATAGAGAGCAGTTTTGTTTTTGAAGCGTTAAAGTTGATCAGCCAATTCTTGCCCCAGTTCACAACCGATTGGAGGTCCTTTTCGAGACACACGGGCAGGTTAGTTTTGTCAGTGACACTAGATTTGTTTTTGAGGCAAGAATAAATTGTGGTGTCATCTGTGTAGATGCCAACTTGGGAATTTATGGTGTCAGGGTGGTCGTTTATGTAAAGGGATAGAGTGGGGCCTAGGATGGAGCCTTGAGGAACACCTGCATTCGTGGGATAGGAACTGGAGGAGAATCCATTGAGAACGACCTTCATTTCACGGTTTGACAGGAATGATTGTATTAGGTCAAACAATCGATCCGTAATGCCATAACCCTGGAGCTTGTGAAGAAGGCATGCCAAACCCTATCAAATGCTTTGGAGATGTCTAGTGCCACGGCATGAACTTCCCCATTATTTTGAAGAGCTTGGTAGACAGTTTCAGTGATGGCCATAAGCACATCAGCTGTAAATTGGGCAAAGCGGAAGCCATATTGCTTGTCTGAGAGCAGATCATGGGATGTGAGGTGGTTAACCACCTCGGTATTGATTAGGGCTTTGAAGACTTGGCCAAAGAGGGATAGGAGACTGATAGGACGGTAGTTAGAAGGGTCAGAGGGTTGCCAGAGTTCTTGAAGATAGGAACAATCGAAGAGGACTTCCAGCAGTCTGGAAAACAAGATTCCTTGAGGCAGTAGTTGTATAGTTTAGAAAGGGCGGGCGCTAGTTCAGGCACGCATTTCTTCAAGACAATGGCAGGTATCCCATCTCCACCTCTAGCCTTGTTGGTGTCTAAATTGGAGATAACGCCCAATACCAGAGACGCGGTTATATGTAGCCCACTCAATAGAGCATCAGTTCTAAGAGGGAAGTCGGGTATGGGTACACCGGAAGAGTCGAGCATCGAGTTGAATGAAAATTTCCGAGCAAAGCATTCAGCCTTGTCAGCAGAGGAGGTCAGGACTTTGAACTGGTTGAATAAAGGAGGTATAGAGGGTTTTCAATTCTTCAATGCACTCTTGCAGAGACACCAGTAATCTTTGGAGCCAAATTTGTGAGATGCAATACGCTCCTTCATCCGAGCCACAAATAGTGACTTAGCATTGTTGAGGACATGCTTACACTCGTTACGGGCAGAGGCAAAGAGACGTCTATTGCAGTCAGACATGTCGCTATGGAATAGGTGAAAGTAGTGGTTCCTATGGCCGATGACGGCTGAGCAAGCAGTGGAGAACCAGGTGGAGGAGCGCGACTTGACCCTATATTTCCTTGATGGGATGAAAGCGTCGATTCCAGCTTTAACCCCCCAGGATGAGACCTCAGAAGCACATTCTTGGACGGGGAGCGTAAAGACTCCATCCCAGGGGACATCGCAGAGGAAATCACGGAACGCGTTCCAGTCAGCTCGTTGATAGTAGAACGAAGTTCTAGTGGTAGGAGGTTCTTTATAGGGAGTGGAGTTGAAGGAGATGTTAACAGATACTACCGCATGATCAGAGTTACCAAGCAGGCAGAGTTGCGAGGCACTGCAAGACTCGGGGATGGCGGTAAAACACAGATCGAGAAGAGAAGCTTTACCTTCCTGGTTGAAGGCAAAACGAGTGGGGAAGTTAACTTTCTGCGTGAGGGATTGAGAGACTAAAAAATTGAGCGTTTGAATGCCTGCGTGGTCAGTAGTAGCATTCTTAAGTCACAAGGTATGATGGGCGTTAAAGTCGCTAAACACAAATATGTGAGCAAACGGGTGGAGGGAGAGAGCCTTGTCTATGCTGTCAGAAATGCTATCGAGTATCGCACAGTCTTGAGAGGATGGAGAGCGGTAAAGGAAGAAGAGATAGCTTACCGCATTGAGGAGAGATAGTCGGAGACACATGTACGACTGGTCTGGCGATTCGAGAGAGAACTCTCTGGCCAGAGGGAGATGTTCCTTGACGTAGACACCAAGGCCATGCATGTGGGTTAGAGTGTCTTTTCTGAGGAGAGGAAGGTAGCCTGGGATCGAGAGATCAGAGGAGGGGATAGACAAGACAAGGTTGGTCTCACAGAGAGCCAGTATATCCGCGCAGTTTGCAGTGAGGAAAGATTCCATACTGCAGAAGTTTGTTCTAATGCAATGGATGTTGGAGAACGAAATGTTGAGGGGTTTAGGTGATTTTTGAGTGGCTGTTATAGGATTAATTTTTCGCTTTTTGTAATCATGTTGAATTTTGGTTGGAAGTTGAGAAGGCCCAAAGTAAAAGAAGCAGACAGTTTCGGCCGTGACATGGGCAGAGAGCAGTTGGCACAACCTGCATCATAATGTGGCCTCAGGGTTGCCCACCAGAGGTGACTGCAGGGACACCTTTCCATGCGCGATATGGCACTACAAACACACCGGTATTATACAACTGTTGATCAGAGCGGCCGCTCAAGACGCTACGCAAGAGTTAGGGCTCCTAACTACCAGTCGGAAACAGCAACCAGAGAACTGTCAACCGTGTACCCTCAAAATGAAGAGGGGATGCCACAGACTGCACACATCACGGGAGAAACAGAGCTGCACTAATACAGAGGCCAGAGAGAGTAAGAGTACCGGGAACCCCTTCCTAAACAAGAAACAAGGTGTAAGCCTCTACTCATGTCCAAGAGAAGGGGGAGTAGTGTTGACCGGGCGGTAGGAAAGACTACCTACTCCTATTACATATAACACATACAAGGACGACAAAAACAGAGGGAAGGATGGGGGGTAATTGACAAAGAGTCCTGGCTGACACTTGGATTTTACCCTTTCACAACATTAAGTTTTAAGTTTTAACTTAGTATAAGTCCCATTGTCAATTCTAAAAAGAGATTGAAGAAATCCGGATTTATTGTATCTAGCCAAAGACATTCAATTTTCCATTTGTTCTGATTTTTATTTCGAACCGGGTTTTCTAACTAAACCATCAAATAAGTTAGAATGATTCGGACAAAATATGTTACTATGGTCGAACACACTGACGAGTAGGGGGAGATAAAAAAAAATAGGATAATTGTTCTGAGATATATGTGTTTATGTACATATATGTATATATCTAATACCAAATGCATTTTCAGAATATATATTTTCTGTCTATGCATATAAAGACCACTCCTTTCATTTTTCTCCATATGAGTATCCAGCAGCTCAGTCTACTCGTACATGTGATTTAATTAACCAAATATGGAGAAGTGCTATTCAGCATACCAAACAATCCTCCTCAGGTTTTTGAATTCAAAGTTCTTGTTGTTCTAGTTCAACAAGGCTATAGTGACCATTCTGCCTTACTATTTACCCATAGATTGGGAGAGAAGAGATGGATGATTCATACTCTCAAATTCAAATCAAATTCAAACTTTACTCTTTCATACCGCAATCCAAGGTATTTACTTCACCATGTCATCAATATATATATATATATATATATATATATATATATATATAAATGGACATGAAAGTCAACATCCAGAGGCAACAGTCTGCCATAAACACAACACATATGGCCTGATGATTGTTCTTAGAAGACTCAGAGTGTTGAGTTTAATGCTCACTTTTATCTTTACAGAGACTCTACCCCTAATATTGTGAAATTTAAGTCATAAATATATCATACCTTAAGCCTATATTTTATTGTATATATATATATATATATATATATGTGTGTGTGTGTGTGTGTGTGTGTGTGTGTGTGAAAATATGTAGAATATAGGAAAACAAGAAAAGCCCTACCCCAAAAAAAACAAAAAAACCCTTTATGAAGTCATAAAAAAAACAAAAACAAATGTTAGCTAATTATAACAGTTTTATATACACAAAACTCTTTCAGGAAAGAAAATAAAATAAAAAAATAAATAAATCTCCATAGACACTTAACTTCCGCTTTAAATTTAGACACCCCTAACCTTACTCTGACTTGACCTCTTTGAATGTAACTGAGATATTGATACAAATTATTAACCCTTACGCCCCTTTTTTTAGATAATTGCTCTAGCCACTACCATAGTAATTTTAATTTTAATAATGAATATGCTTATAAAAACATGTAAATTTCAAGAATTAGTTATTCGAAAAATTTTGCTTGATGATGGAACGGAGCTTGGTATTTTAATTCAATTTAATTCAAATAATTATATTGAAGTTTTCAGCTCTTGTTTTGAAACATGAGAACTCTTATGTAGCGATGGAATCATATTTTTAAATAAATAATTATATATATATATATATATATATATATATATATATATATATTCCTCTAGAGTTTCTTCTAAAGTAGTTCAGACATATATGTGTTTCTGTACATATATGCATATATCTAATACTAAATATCTTTTAAGTATATAGATTTTGTTTATATGCATATAAAGGAATTTATATTATATATATATATATATATATATATATATATATATATATATTCCTAGAGGTTATTTTTTCAACAGTAGTTATCTGGGATATTGAAAGAATATCCTTCTGAATTCTTTTGTTCCTTTGAAAATCTACAAAAAATAAAAGACAAAACTCATTGTTTACTTGGTAAATTTTTTAAAGACTTCAATCCTCAAGATTATTGCTTCATTTCTATCCAATAAATTTATCCTGCATATATCTTGATTTTAAGATGAAATCTCTGTGGAATCAGTCTCACACAAATGTGTTCAAGAATTCTTCTTAATCTTTTTGTTTTGTTAATGTATCGTGTTCATTGGATTTCTTTGGATTCTTTGCATTCTGTTTAAAGATTAGTGGCTTCTGGGAGTCTATGATTCAAGAGAAGAATAGAACAGTGTTTTGGCAGGAGACCAAATTTAAAGGAATCATTGTTATTATTCTTACCATCCAAAACTGATTCCAAAGTTGAAATCTTCAAATATCATTATTAAATGGTATTCAGGTTTTCCTCATATATATAATTTAGAATTTGACATTTTACCTTCATGTCAGCTTGTGGCTGTCTGTCTTTGGCCATCTCTCTCTCTCTCTCTCTCTCTCTCTCTCTCTCTCTCTCTCTCTCTCTCTCTCTCTCTCTTATAGACTTTTATTTTCTTATT
>OZ010603.1:43851917-43859417 GCA_963932145.1 Acanthosepion lycidas
ATATAATTATTTATTTTTAAAGAAAAAAAAAATTTATAACATAAATATGTTATAAAATCACTACAAAAATAGCCATTTTGTTTCAACACCCTCGGTGTCTTATCAAGTGATGACGTTGAATGTAAAATAAAAACCTATATATATATATAATAAAAAGGCTTAAACACTAACATTAGTGCTTAAGCCTTTTTATTATATCCTTACTCTGTCCTGGACATTGATTTCTACCTGGATTCTATCCTCTTGGAATTTTTTTTTTTTATACAAATATATATGTAAGTGTATGTATGTATGTATATATATTTATATATTTTAGATATATGATTGCATATGTATGTGCATATCTACCACTAATATTATCAATCTATATATATATATATATATATATATATATATATATATATATATATATATATATATGAGAGTGTGAGAGTAAATATATTCGTGCGTAAATCAAGCAAGTTTTATATTATAATGGCAAAATATTTCTTTCGGGCTTGTCTTTACTGATTTTGTTTTTCATTCTTTAATTCCATTTTTAAATACGGCAAAGACTCTTTACTGCCACATTCATTTTTTCTGTAATTTACTTGCCTGGTTAGTTATTCAATATAAATTTACTACTTTTCCTTTTTGTGCTTTCTTTTAGATTTTTATTTTTCTCGACAATATTAGAAATACAATTAAAAAAAAAAACAGTAAAAAAACAGACAGGGAAATAAATTGGAAACATTTCAACCTTTTATTTTTGCTTTATTAACTACAGAATTTGATGATTATTTGCTTTGAATTTGTTGTGAGATGATACAAAAAAGTTCTATTAATTTTCATTTTGATTTTTGTTCCTGTCACTTTTGTTTTTATTATTAAAATTTGTTTTTAGTTTTCGCTACTTAAATGAGTAGAGGTAGGTGCATTACCCCCTGCATCTAAATTGCAGAATCAAGATGAACACAGATAGTAAGAAATTGTTTTAAAAATTAAAATAAAGAGAAAAAAAAAACATGAATGATGATTAAATAAACAGGTAAATGAAGTCTTTTTTTCTATCATTTACCAAATGAATAGACTGAGAAAATCCATCAGTTGCATCTCGGAAAAGGAAGAGAAATTGAATCAAAGGATGGAATTGAAGAATAAAAAGAAAAATTCAGAAAGGGAAGGAAAAAGTGAAAAATTAATGAATAAATGTTGAATTTTGCTTAAAGAAAGAGAATATAAAGAGAAGAGGAAAAACAAGCAGTGATAAAGAGAAGGGGAAAAACAGAAAAGGAAAGATAGAATTTTGAATTCTCTGAAAAATAAAGTAAAGTTAAAAAAGAAGTGAAAAATTTTTAAGTGAAGAGAAAAAAATGAATTAGTGAGAAGAAAGAAAGAAAGAAAGAAACAAACAAACAAAATGGGGAATGAGACATGAAAGAAAGAAAGAAAGAAAATGGGGAATGAGACACGAAAGAAAGAAAGAAAGAAAGAAAGAAAGAAAGAAAGAATAACAATATAAAAATGAATTCAAAAGAAATAAGAAAGACACAAAGAAAGAAGTGAATAGAAGAGCAAGATAAAAATAAAAGTGTTTACAAGGAATAAGAAAGAAAGAAAGCAAGAAAGAAAGAGAAAGAAACAGAATAAAAAACAATATAAAAATGTAGAAGGGACATGAAAGAAAGAAAGAAAGAAAGAAAGAAAGAAAGAAAGAAAAGGAAAGCATAAAAGCAATATACAAATAAATGTAGAAGAGTTAAGAAAGAAAGAAAGAATGAAAAACAAGGTAAAAATGGAAATGTGTAGAAAGGATAAGAAAGAAAGAAAGAAAGAAAGACATTAGGATTTTTCAATTGAAAAGAAATTGTTTATGGATAGAGCAAGAAAAAAAGGAAAAAAGAGAAGACATTTTACAATTTCAAATGAAAAAAGACAAATATTTACAAATGGATAATGCATTTTACAGAACTAGAAAGAACAGGAATAAAAGAAAAATGTGTTTGATGCAAATGTATTATGGCAAATTTAGTTTTTATTTACTTTATAAAAAAACTGAAAACTCCTTTATTTTTATGTTTTTAAGGATCAATAAAATCGCAACCAATTGAGTGAATTTGCTGGTGTTGGAAAACGAGATATGAACAACTTTTCATGTTTTTCACAGAATTCTCTTTTCCATTTTTCCACCATTCTGTACTTTATTTTCTGTTCATAATCTTAGCATTTCCTTTTATAGATCTTCTCCTTATGACAGGAAATTTTCCTTAGAAATAAAGAAAAAATGCTGAACTGCAATGTAATATTTATCCTCCTCTGCATCAGTAAATGCCGGACAATTTCCTTAAAGATGAAGAGGAGACTTGAAACAACAGAGATGCGATTCCAAAGAAGTATTCATGGTGCAAAAATATGAGCAATGAAGAAGGAAAATTTGGTAACCATGAGAATTTACAGACTGAAAGAAAACAAATTCCAGCCAAAATACTTTAACTATCCAATCAATTTACCTCAAGCTAGGCAATCCTCAATAAAATCCAGAGATGGATATGCAATGTAATTGGCCCTGATCTAGCATCTCGTTTACAGTTGCTCTCTCACATACATGCCATCACTTCCCTCTGTCTTTTCTGCAAATACTTTCACAGTAGCTGCTTTGACAAGCTACTTTTACTAGTTCCCAAACTACATGAATTTAAACATGCTACTAGGTTGGTATCTCAGTCCCACCCTTTCACTGTCAAAACAGTTAAATGTAGCCACCTCTTCTACTGCAATAGCTTCATGTCTCATACTTTCTGCCTGTGGAACTCCCTTCTTCTTACTTGCTTCCCTGATAGCTATAATCTCCAAATATTCAAATGCAATGTCAATCGACATCTCCAGATGGCTTGATCTATTCCCTGTCCTTCTTTTCATCTTTTCCTCTATCACACCTCTATACTATTGATCCCACACTCTGTAACCCCTTGTGTGCTAGTGGCGCTCCCTTCCTGCTTGGGGTGAAATGCTTAAAAAAATATAATGTCACTAAGACACAAAGGGCTACTGGGAGTGAAAGAAAATGAGAAGACTTTAGAATGAACCTGAAACCCAATCCCAAAAAGGAAACAAGGGATAAACCTCTACTCATATTCAAAAGACCATGGAAGAATGTAAACTGAACAAACCTATCTACTCCTATTGAGTAGAAAAATTTTAAATAAATAACTAGTAAATAAATTTCAGATTGCAGGTGGAGATGTTAGAAGTATAAAGTTGAAGTAGACTTTAGAAGGAACCAGAAACCCAATCCTAAACATGAAACAAGGGATAAATATCTATTCCTGTTTAAAAGACCAGGGAGGGGTGTGAACTGGATGATAGGTAAACATATCTACTGCTTTTTGAACCTATCTACTATATCTTAAATATATTTACAGTAGAATAAAATTGCAATGAAATAATTCATTTTTTTCTGACTGGAGACACTTTTTAATGGCTGATGTGACACTGTACATAAAAAAGAAAACAATTGTAAGAAGATAAACATAACTAGAGCTATAAAGCGTGAGAAATAATGGCAAGTTATTATATTTGAAATCCTAAAGTGGCACTACATAAAAAAAGAAGCATGGCTTAACAGTATAAGCTTTTCTTGCCAATATGTATTTTTCAAGATTAATATTGTCTGGCAAAAGGTCAAGAGTATGGAGCATCCAATTGGAGTTTTATTTTTTTTCTTCTTTTTTAATTTCTCCTTTCTCCTTTCTTGCCATCATATTTTCTTTTTTACTTTTTTTCTTTCATCATTCCTTCTTTGGCTATACCTTCCACACTAACTTTCTACTCTTTACATTTTTTTGTCTTTCCTTTTCTTTCTTTATCTTTAGAAAACATTAATCATTTTCATATAGGAAATTCATCTATCAGAGTATGACATTTTTTGGTGGGATGATGACACTTCACTACTCGAAGCTTTTGATTATTATTACATGCAAAAATATACTTATCATCTTTAATTTCTTTGCTACTCTTTATATATAATTTTCTTCCTTTCTCACATACACTTACATTTGTCTACTTTTAACAATGTATCTATTTCTTTTCATATACCTTCAGACATAAGTATAAACACACACAGAATAACAAGCAATTCAGTACATAGCTACATTTTTCATGTGTATATATATATATATATATATATATATATATATATATATATATATGTCCATATGCATTTTTCCTACTTTCATTTTCAACCATTTGCATATTTCCATTTCCATGTAATAGTACATGGATATATAAAGAGAATAGCATATACATTTCTGTTCAGGAATATATTTTACACAAATACCATACTCCTTCAACTGTCCACTTTCACTTTCACTTTCACTAATTTGTACATTTCCTTTCATAGATATTAGATAGGAATATGAACATACACAGAGAATACAGGAATACATTTTTCCCATAAATATTAAGGGGTGTGTAAAAATTTTTGATCTGACTAAAAAAGGATTTCAAAATAAATGTTTTTTAATTTGGTCAGATTTCAGGAAATTGGTCAGGCTGAGAACTTTTCAGTGCCCTGTCATATTAAACTCTATACACATGTATTTTGCCTACTTTTACTTTCATTTTTAACATTCTGTGTGAGTGTGTATATATATATATATATATATATATATATATATGTTTGCCTTTTCATATAATTTATTACATGCATATAGAATAATGTATGCACTTTAAACAAATACACATGTCTTCGCATAGATGGATTGCAAGATAAATATATACATTACTACTTAGACATCAATTTTTCTACTTTCACTTTCATCATTGCATGTTATCAGTCTTAGAGATTCTTGTTTGATTACACAGGCATTTCCTCACATTCAGCAGAGTATGAATGAAACAAAACAATATTTTTTTCTGTCCTTACATATGATACTTCAAATTTAAAAGATGAACAAATATTCTTCAATCACTGAAGAAAAAATTTAAAATGAAAGAAGGAAGGAAGGAAATGAAAGAGTAAAAATAAAACTTAAAGGCAAATTGTTTATCTCTTGGCCTGAATGTGTAACTTTTTCCCGTAAGTTAGAGTGAGATATTCTGATACCCTGAATATTCGCATACAGACACACACACATACATAACTCTGCCATTATATATTATAGATACCATTACATCTGAGTATATGTAAAATTATCTGTATACATATATTATAGACACTGTATACACATATACACATAAAAGTTTGCCCATTCTAAATATAATACACATATCTATCTATCTATCTATCTAAATATATATATATATATATATATATATATATATATATATGTATGTATATATATATATATATATATATATATGTGTGTGTGTGTGCATGTGTGTCTATGTATCTCTGTATATATATATATATATATATATATATATATATATATATATATATATACAAACACAAACACACATATATATATATGTGTAGATAGATAGATAGATAGATAGATAGATAGATAGATAGATAGATATAATGAAATTTCCCTCACTTTCCTTTATTTATTATTAATATATATATATATATATAAGTAAAACATATATGTATGTGAGGTATCTATTGCCTCTACACTTTACCAGAGTGTGAAATGTGGTTGCTATTTTATGGCACTCAATACCAACCCAACACCAAAGATGACTCACTGTCACATTTGATGGTAGCTCATTCAGAAAATTGCTTCATTCCCTTGGCTTTTGCCACAGACATCAAGGCATGTTCTTGATTCCACCCATTTTGAGTGCAATAAGGAAGTGCCCACTGAAAATGCATTTGTACTTATAAATTCATGTGTGTATGGGGGGAAGGACATACACCTGCAATCAAAATTAATATTTATGACTTTATACTCTTGGAATTGCAAGGAGGAAATTCATTTCAGCCAAAATAAATTTCTAGTTAATGAAGTAGTTCAACACAATTCTTTATAATGACTATCCACACCTATTCACCTTTCTGTTACAAGAAGGTAAATTTACTTAATATATATATATATATATATATATATATATATATATATATATATATATATATATATTTACATTTCCTAGTTTTCTATACTTAAATGCTATACATTTTAAATTATTATCTTTATATATGTGTATTAAGCATTGGTTTAAACACTACTCTTTCCTCGTCTAATCCAACTCTGACACCATTAACTTCTTTATTATTATTATATCAATATATATATATATATATATATATATATATATATATATATATACATACATACATACATATGTATATATATATATATATATATATATATATATATGAGGACAAAGCAGAAAAGATATTTTGACAACATTGTTATTCACGTTCAGATTCTTACCTGAAGAGGACAAAACTGACACACATTGCCAAAACATGTTGTCATCATAATCTTTTCCACTTTACCTCTCAATATATATATATATATATATATATATATTTCTGTATTTTGGCCACAAATTCTCTTTTAGGCATGTTTGATTGAATAATTTACAAACATTATGTCTGCTTATTTTTATCATAATCTTTTCATATTCACAAATATTTTTCTCTATATTACAATTGTATAAAGCAAAAAATACACTGTAACAGTGAGAATTACTTTTATTTCCTGAGTACTTTACATCTATTTCTTAACTCATCATCAGGGGGTGCAACTCATATTCAGATTCTAATGAACACTAAAGCATAATTGTCAGCCATTGCATTTAAATGCAAAAGAAAAAATTCAGTAACGGATAACTACAGATAGTATTTGCCTTACCAGTTGCACTCCTGATGATGATCTCAGAAAGAGATGAAAACTACTTGGGAAATAAATGTGATTCTCATTGTTACATTGCATTTGTGAATATAAAGGCTGAGTGGTTAGAACATTCGAATTCTGACCATGAGATCCGGGTTCAAATCGCAACATGGTTGATTTGTCAGTAAGGAGACCTTCTGATGTTATCGGAGTGGAGGGGTTGATCCCAGCAGGCATCACCTTTGGAAAGTGCCTGAAAACTATACCACGGGTTGATCCAAGCCATGTGAGTTAAAGAACCATGGTGGGGTGGGGGGGTATGAATGGCTGTGCTAACACAAAGTCACAAGTCAATCGTGGCTGATGGCTTGAGCATGCAGGCCTTGTTCAAAGTGTTGATCATACTAAATAACACGCTCTTTTCCAGAAACTGTAACTAAGGTCTGCTAAGCATAGTTGCAGTATAAACCACAGGTTGGCTCTGTGGCTGTTGAATAAAGACAAACGCTCCTGAGCAAGCGTCTGCAATAGGGATTGGCTAGCCACCCTAGTAGACAGATATCCTTGAATACGAGTGGCCAGCTATATATACATATATATATATATATATATATATGTAATGAAAAACAAATCACTTTAATGTACCATTACGATAATTTATTTCACCTAAATCCTTTTTTAAGGATTCAGGATCATCAGGTAAATCTACCTGATGATCCTGAATCCTTAGAAAAGGATT
>OZ010603.1:43861917-43874417 GCA_963932145.1 Acanthosepion lycidas
AATGGATTATATGCAATATAGGTGAATAATTCAACAAGAAAAATTGAAAATAAATAAAATGTATTTAAATACAAATTAGAGACATGTCATAATAGAACATTCCATTTTAAATCGACACCCTTTTGAGGCAGTTCTTAACATTTAGATTTTTCATGTTTAAAGTTGATTAATTTTAATACATCCAATATTATGTTTAAAAAGGCATGAATTTTTATATCGTGTTTTTTCAAGCCTTAGCATGAGCAAAACAAAAAAAAACACCCCAGAATGACATCAAAATCTTTGAAAACTTTTTATCCTTGAATAGTCAGTTGTGTCTAGTTTAATTTATAACATATATAAATGTATGCAGAAAAAAGGAAACATCAGTATGATAGCAAGAGTCACAAAGCACTGCCTGGAGTCCGCAATCAGGCTTAAGCCTTCCTGTTCAGGGTCTTCAGGAGTAGTATACACCAGCCCTATTTGTAGGAATACAAAATATTGGTCATAAATCTCATGTATAAACTTTTGGTAGCATATTTGGGTTTAGTATGCAAAGCTTGTACTTACAAATAAATCCAATGTCTAAATAAATAAATCTAAATGTCAAACATTCTTTCTCATGTCAAGTTCCTCATCCAAAAGTAGGGAGTGGAATTGGCAGCACCAGTGTATCATTCCTGGTCCATTGATATGGTTGTTTTCTCAGTTTGTTGCTATACTACTGTATGCCTAAATTATAATTCTTTTCTCCTCATATCAGTAGAGATAGGCTCAACTTTGAAACACTTAGATTCTTGATCATTCGTTTGATTGGTCAAATGTTGAATCCTTAGCTCTGATTTTCTGGATTTGTCATTTTAATGAAACTACATTCATTCATTGTTTTACATTACAGCATCTAAATATCTAAATTAAGTAATGAATTAATCATGCATGCGAAAATATCTTTTAAATGTTTGGAGATGCAGAATATATATACAGGGTAACTGAAAAATAATTCCTTATTTTATGTATAAGTGGCCACCCTGGAGTCCTGACTTAACACCCTGTGACTTTTTTCTTTGTGGTTGATTAAAAGAGCAAGTTTACTATACCAAATCAAGACTTTAGAAGAACTTGAAGTGCAAATACAAGACATTATATCTTCCATACCACAAGAGTTACTGGTAAAATCAGTTGACACGATTCCAGGATGGCTTGAGAACCTGGTAACCATATTGACCATATTGAATTTTAAATAAAATTTCATGCTAAAAACTTTCATCTCATATTCATTTCTTGTAAAAATTATAGTTAAGAAATAAATAATAAGTATTTTTAAATGGGGAGTTACTTTTCAGTTTCCCTGAATATAATGTCTTTTCCAGGTTAGAAATTCTGTCAAAAAGCACTCGATAAATAGATATATAATATTCACTAAATCTAAAAATGTTCAATTGACTTATCTGAATATCAGACTGAAGAGTTTCATGTAGAAATGCTTATTGAATAAGATATCTGATGTAATGGAATAACCTGTCACCCCCCAACCCCATGAGTGACTACACTATAGGTAGTAACTACCTATAAGTCTCTGTAAGTCAACAGACTACAGAGTCTAGCTGCGACCTGTTCCAGCTAAACAGTTGAACTCTCTGCCTTCGGGCAGAGAGGAATCTGGACGTGGCTCCGCCAAAGGGCAGAGTCTTGTTCGGGGAGATAGACTAACTCTGAACCCGTTTATGCAGCTTCAAAAAGGGAATATTTTTGGCCGAGCCTACAGGCTCGGAGAATCCACGTTAAACCAGCCTTGTGCCATATGCAGCGCTCATGGGGGAGTAGCTAAATATACTAGCTGGAATCTGTTACTCAGCTCTTAGCTGATGTCAAACTCTCTGTCAGAGAGGAACCCAGACGAGGCTATGCTGAAGGGCAGAGTCTCGTCCGCAAAGGTAGACAAACCCAAACCCATTTACGTGGGTTCTACAGGGAATTTTTGACTGAACCTAAGGGCTTGGATGACTCACATTAAACTTGGCCTTGTGCTACATCTACCCTCATGGGGGGTGCTAGTAAATATTGTCTAGCTGGGATCTGTTGAGTAGAACTCAGAACTTCCAATAGAAGCGCTCACTACTGGATTGCCTTGCGACGACCTTGTGTATAACTGTTACCTTTATTCTTATTGTACTGGTTTTTACAATAAACCTTTACTTATTTTATCCGCCATGTTTTTCAAATATATGTTACTATTTGCATGGAATGTAACGATATCAAACATCTGGACTTGATGTGCTGTTAAATGCCCTAATAAAATTTTGTACCACACTTCATATTATTTAAATCCAGTGAATTTTGAAAAGTAAAGGCATGCATTTATAGAGATTTTATCAGCACAATCCTTGTGTCATGAATAAAACTAGATTCTCTACTGTATCTTTGTTGGATTCATCTGCTGATATAAACTTACACAGTAACTCTAACGATAACTCAAAAGTGCAATAATTCAAAAGTGAAAGATGAATTTTGTCATAAACGCTGCTGTTGTAAGACTGTTGTCAATGCATTTGAAAATTAAATTAAGATATACATGCCTATAATTCCAGACATAATTCCAGACATGCCTATAATTCCAGGCACAAATGAAGCATTCACTTAGTCATCGGAATCTCCTTGCTACAGTTGCTGGTTAAATACTATGGGGAATCAATAAAAATAAAAATATACAAATAGAGATAATCAGTTTATCATAATTACATAAATGTACATTCTTCTCATATATATATATATATATATATATATATATATATATATAGGATAAAGAACAAATAGGAAATGTTTAATCCCAATTCATACACACATATATATATATATATATGCATATATATATATATATATATGCATATATATATATATATGCATATACATATATATATATGCATATATATATATATATATATATATATATATATATATTTCAGATATCATGTTTTTATTTTAAGCAGCATATATTGCACCTATTAGGTTTTTAAATATATTTAAAAGCCTAATAGGTTCAGAGAATTGAATTGTTTAATAAAATATGAGCACATATTAGTTATTGGCTACACACTCACATGTAAACACACACACACATGCATATATATACAATATATATATATATATATATATATATATATATATATATATGTGTGTGTGTGTGTGTGTGTGTGTGTGTACTAGCAGATTTAGATATAAAAAATAAATATATGTCAATATATAAAAACTATTCATATATATATATATATATATATATATATTATTTTCTTAAACAGAGAATTGAATTGTTTAATAAAATATGAGCACATATTAGTTATTGGCTACACACTCACATGTAAACACACACACACACATGCATATATATACAATATATATATATATATATATATATATATATATATATATATATGTGTGTGTGTGTGTGTGTGTGTGTGTGTGTGTGTGTACTAGCAGATTTAGATATAAAAAATAAATATATGTCAATATATAAAAACTAGTGGAAGCTGAAGAAGAAATAAATATTCATATATATATATATATATATATATATTTTATTTTCTTAAACAGAGAATTGAATTGTTTAATAAAATAAAAAATAGGCATAACAAATTTATTTAATAATATCAGTTAAAAACACTTTCACTTTCACACACACACACACACATATATATATATATATATATATATATATATATATATATATATATATATATATATATATATATATTGTCAATTTTTTTTTTTTTTTGTACAGTGGAACAAGTGGTTGAGTCATAACTCTGGAGGAATTATCCATATTTCTTGTTGGCAGTTTTAATTCTTCCGACCATTCTCTGGTCTTCTTCAGGAACAAAACATACGTGTCATTTTTCAAAAAAAGATGAAATGATGTATTGGCATTTCTGTCAGTGAACAATATGGCTTAAGACTCAGAAGACATCATTGTAGAAATCCAAGAAAGCCATTGGTTACCTTGTGTATGTGTGGTGTTTGTGCATATATGTATGTTGACAATTTATATGTTCATATATATATAAAATTAAACATTTAGATAACTATGTATGATTTGAAGATGTACTTATGTATTGACATCAACATATATTGTACAACCAATGAAAGCATAGTTATAGATGCATACGTATATATATATATATATATATATATATATGTATATATATATATATATATATATATGCATGGATGTATACATAAATACACACATATATACATATATATAGAATATATAAAAAAATTCTGGATAATGCACTCTTCAAAGAAGGCAATAAATATTTTTCTATATTTTTACATTTTCTTAAAAAAACAATTTTCTGGCAGAAATAGAAAAGCCAGTAACATCTCATAAGAGATATAAAATGATTTATATATACTTACATGAATATATATATATATATATATATATATATATATACATATGGGGGGCAAGGAACACACACACATATATATATATATATATATATATATATATATATATATATATATATATATAAAAATATAATTATATATACATATCATATATACATACATATATACACACGCACATATATGATATATCAGGATGAGTATATATAAAAGAGAATTTTATGTATTATTAATATTATAGTAATGGTAACCTTGAACTAATTTTTGACAAAAATGTTTTATTTGCTTTAATCTCCTTCATATGCACTCACAGATGCATGTAGTAAATAGATAGACTGATAGAAAGAAAAACAAGACAGACAGATATATACGTACAGACTGAGATTACAAGGTAAGAATAGATGTGAATGCTTTGAGACATATGGATAAGAACTGGCTCATGTATATATATATATATATATATATATATATATATATATATATATATATGCAAATAAAAACACTTATACAAATTTACAGGGATATAGATATATATATATACATAAACTTGCTAAAATATTCTTGGTCCAACTCAAAATCTGAATAAATAATTAAAACATGGATTTTTATGGTCTACTTTTTTCTGTCCACACTTAATCCAATATATATACATATATATATATATATATATATATATATATATATATATATATATATATATATATACTAGCAGCATTGCCCAGCATTGCCCATGCTTGATTCAAAAATTATACAACTTATACAGCAATCGCTATCACTTGACTTAAAATATTTTTGCCCTTTCTTGCCTTTAAAGGAGTGCCCTTTGCCATGCTGATGTTCCTACATGCCTTACTTCTTGCCTATCTCACAGTGCGAATTTTTTCTAAGCTCTATACTTAACATTAAATCTGTTACAAAAAAAGAACTAAACAAAATGAACACAAAACAATCAGCTTTAAAAAAGGACAACCCAGTTCTGTGGAATCAGAATCAACGTTGAGTTTAAGCAAGCAAATGAGCCAATTGGAGTAAAGTGCCATGCAGATTTAAATTTTTCCCACTTGTGACAAATGCAGCTATCAATTTTTTTTGCATGCTAGCATGTTGATTGCCCCATCTTCCCAGATGACTGCCATCTTTCCCATCAACACCTACATACAATCTACATCATGGTTTCCTCTGAAATGACTTCGAAAGTGGCTCTTCAAACCAGCAGCATAGATGATAGATGTGCCCCAGATGTGCCCCAAGCTTAAGCAGATGTTGCTGTGGTAGGTCATTCTTGTGTACCTCCATATGCCTCTTCAATCCAGATGTCGATTCACATACTTCCCTGCCAATCACACATGTCATATCACCAGGTCATGGAGGTAACACAGAGTGATGTATATATATATATATATATATATATATATATATATATATATATATACACATAATGTATATGTACATAATATATATATATATATATATATATATATATATATATATATATGTGTGTGTGTGTGTGTGCGTATATAGTATGTAGGCAGCAATTGTTCTGCAATGCAAATTTTACTGAAAAAGACAAACATTTTATGTCAAATAATTTTAATCAATGTCTTTCCAAACTATGAATAAATCCTTCTTGAACAAGAATTGTCCAAAATTAATTTCTGAAAAAAATTAAACATAATATGGTACAACCTTTCAACTTTCTTAAGCCATCATCAGGGTATGTGGAGGCAAATTTGGGAGTTTTAGCAATGTCATTACAATTTTTTTTTTCTTTTATATAAGCTGTTAGTTGTTAAACATTAGGAGTCCTGTATTAAAATCATGTAGAGCAAATTTTTTAAGTCTAAAGACATAAGACTAATGATTGTTGTGATGTAAGTATGTATCTATGTTTTTATATATATTTATGGGGCAGGCTGGAATTCATCCAAATAGGTTTTAGTAAATTCATCCGAAAAGATCTGTTTTTTTATAGTTTTTATTGTATTTGTTCTAATTTCAAATAAGTTGTTTTTTTAAACTGTCTAAAATTCATAATTTTCAAATAAATCCATAGAACTAGATTCAGTATTCCCCAATTCTGAAAAAAAATGCCTGGATTTTGCCTACAAAATTATGTCTATGTGAGATCTAGTTCTTGATACTGACTAAGATGGATGATGAACTTAATCTCAGGTTGACAAAATTTTTTCAGAGTTGGGGTATACTGGGTCTAGCTCTGTACATATCACTTTGGATTAATTTGAATTATACCATGATAAAAGTTCCAACAGTTGATAATAGTGTTCCATCAATTTAATTAGTGAAGTGACTTCAACTTGTGTATCAGGACTTTTTAATAATATTGTTAAACATGAGAATATTAGTCACAATTGTAATATATATATATATATATATAGATAGATAGATAATATTAGTGGTCAATATATATATATATATATATATATATATAATTAAGTAATTCATCGAGTCTGAAAGAAACCTCAACAGAATGCAGAAAGCACTGAACGGCCGTTGCGTCCTATATTTGGGACTCATCAGCAGTGCGCATCCACTACAGAGAATTGAAACCCGGACAGTTAAGTTATCAAGCAAACCTCATACCAACTGTTCAACGGGCCTCGGTGATGAAGAGATAGCAAATCAGACTCAATATAGTGCTGTTTGCTCACATATTCCATGGTGGAACTCAACTGAGATTCTCTCTAATCATAGAACTGTGCCCCCAGGAGCCATGACTACTCTCACCAAGCCGCACAAACTTGAGCATCAGAAGCCGGTTCAAGCAATGATATACAAATGATGATAATTTATATATATATATATATATATATATATATAGTGATTTTCTAAGCCCGGCTTAGATGTGGCACAAGGCCGAAAGTATGGGGTACCCAGTGAGGATCGAACTGACTACTCAGTTGTAATAATATATATATATATATATATATATATATATATATATATATATATATGCATGAATTCTCAAGAGGATAGAATCCAGGTAGAACTCAATGTCCAGGACAGATTACAAATATAATATAAAAGGCTCAAACGCTAATATTCTGTGTTTATAATTTATTACATTGAAATAGTAATCACGATCCAAATCATCAGACCTACAAATTCAAAAAGAAATCAGAAAATATAATTTTATATTCTATATAATATAATTGTATATTTTATATTTTATATTTTCCGATTTCTTTTTGAATTTGTAGGTCTGATGATTTGGATCATGATTACTATTTCAATGTAATAAATTATAAACATGGAATATTAGTGTTTGAGCCTTTTATATTATATATATATATATATATATATATATATATATATATGACGTCATATATTATGAAATGGACAAAGTCCGACAATTTATTTATTAAAGACATTTTTATGTTTAACGTTCTTTTTATAGATACAAGTATTTAAGTAAATGCTCTGTTTATAATAAACAGTATTAAATAACATTTACCGGCCTGAATTCGACCTTGTCTACCGAACGCTTCTTTGTAGCCTAACGGTAAGGCACGTCAGCGTAAATGACGGTGCTGTATAGGATGCAGGTTCGAATCCTGTCAAAGAACGAATATTTTCTATGAAAATTTCTCGGACATTCAGGCCGGTAAATGTTATTTAATACTGTTTATTATAAACAGAGCATTTACTTAAATACTTGTATCTATAAAAAGAACGTTAAACATAAAAATGTCTTTAATATATATACATATATATATATATATATATATATATATATATATATATATATATTAAGTTGGTGCAAAAATAATGATGTAATAATGTCGTTTTTTGACATATTTTTAACGTCAAAAAAACATTATTACGTCATTATTTTTCCACCACCCTAATATAACCCTATATATATATATATATATATATATATATATATATATATATATATATATAGATATTTCATACTGTTGCATATATATATATCACATATTTCAAACCGTTGCATCTCTAATGTAAATAAATATAGAACAGTCTACTTCATGAACTTTGCTGAAATTCATAGTTAAAAAAAATTGTAGCCACTTTATGAGTATGAAGTTTAAAATAGCATCATAAGGCTGATTTGGCAAGTAAAGAGAAATGTTTATGAATTTCAGAACTTGCAAAGCTGATTGACATCAACCACTGAACTGTGAAGAAGTTTGTTGAATGGCAAGCAAAGGATTTTATCTTGCCAATCTGTGTTCTCAAGTCATCTTCTTAAATAGCCTTGTCAGATTGAGACTTCATATGGATGTCATGCATGGCACCAAACTTGTTCAGAAATATCTAAACTGTCAATTGTATCCAACCACTTTCTCAGATTGATGGTTAAAGATGGCTTGAAGCAAGATGCTTAAAGATGGTCTTAGCAAGGACCGTACTTCTTCAAACATTGTGGATTGGTGCTACACAATCAAAAAGAACTGTACCAAATAACAGAAACTACATCATTTGATTGTTTATGTGTTTCTTTGTTTAGCAGCATAATTCCTTAAGGGTCGTTTAAAGATGAAATTTAATTTTCTTGGGAGCATTAGTATTTTTACAAAAATGTATTGCTGGTAATTTTTTTTTTTTAAATGCATTGCTGGTAATTCTGTTACTTTAAAAATGTATTTTCATACTCTCATAGTGTTTTGACTCTAGTGGGGTTAACTATTTGCTTATAGTTGGGACCCTAACAGGTGCTGCCACCTTGAGTCAGGGTGGACCTGGGAAAAACAGCAATTAAGGTGTGGTTCCATGCTCCTCAGAACTTCCCGATCAGAGGCCTTGCTGCCAAATGTTTTTATTGTCATACCCAGGATGTTAGATCATTTGAGTACTTTTAACAACACCAATAACTGAAGTGGATAGATACCTCAAAGAAAAGATGATAACATAATCAGTTTTTTACTCCATCACTCCCACCTAATGAAAAACTGTAAGAAGCTGGAAAAACTAAATAAAATATTCCTTGTTCATCATATTTAGTGAAAGGTGTTTAAAAGAAAGGCAGATGCATATATATATATATATATATATATATATATATATATATATATATATATAAAAGTGGACATTGATGTCAACACCCAGAGCTGATGATTGCATTTAGCCTGAAACAATCCGTTACCTCTGGGAGTTTACATATGCTCTATCCCTGATACCGACCACTTTAATCCATAAATATAGCATACCTATTAATTATATTTTATCATATATATATATATATATATATATATATATATATATATGTATATATATATATATATATATATATATATATATATATATATATATATATATATATGTATATATAGTCATTTACAGACAGACAGATATATATATATATATATATATATATATATATATATATATATATATATATATATATATATATATTATAAATTAATTGATTTAAAATATGTTTTTTTCGCTACACAGTTCTAACCATGTTTCAAAAATGGAAGCTGAAAGCTTCGAATTTAATTTTGTAATTAAATTAAAGACATTAGTCCCATTTCATCCTCAAGCGAATTTTGGATTACTGGTAAAACCCAGTCGTTTTAAAAGTTACTCCAAAATTCGCTTGAGGATGAAATGGAACTAATGTCTTTAATTTAATTACAAAATTAAATTCGGAGATTTCAGCTTCCGTTTTGAAACATGGTTAGAACTGCGTAGCGAAAAAAAAACTTATTTTAAATCCATTAATTTATAATATTAATGCTCTGTAAATTTACATTGAGCACTATTTTGTAAAAAATAAAAATATCTATAAGAACACCAGATTATATATCTTACTGTTCTTTCTTTTTATTTATATATACATACATATATATATATACATACATACATATATATATATATATATATATATATATATATATATATATATATATATATATATATATATTCCTGTGTGGGTCTCTGTGGATGTCTAAAGTGATTCTTGATATCTCTTCATGTTTAAAAGCAGAATTTTAAAATAGAGTTGTGTATTGTAAAAAGGCAGTTTGTAAAATGTAGGTAAATGGTTAAATTTTGGTTATTATTGTAGAAATAACTAAACATTTGGAAGAGCAGTGTTTTTTGAGACATGTCCTGTCATAATAAAACCAACTTTACCATTTTCTATATTCTCTCCATATTTTTTTTTCATATATTTTTCTGCCTGTTTTTCCTTATCTTATTCCCAATGCATTAGGTTGGTGCAAAAATAATGACGTAATAATGTCGTTTTTTGACGTTAAAAAATACGTCAAAAAATGACATTATCACGTCATTATTTTAGGTTGGTACCTAATAACAATGTGATTCTCCTATTAGTTAATGTCATTTTCGTCAATTTCAAGGTCAGATATGAAATCAGTGACAGTGAGATGTCCAGCCCTGCTAGGAAATATGCGCTACAGATTTCCAATTTGCTTTTCTGCAATAGTTTTAATACTGGTAAATTTGATTCCGGAATGTCAGGTTTTATTTACTTCATGCCATGAAAAATTTGAATTTGTTTTTCATAAACACAATATTCTGTCAGATTTTTGCTAAAATGATAAATTTGCAAAGTTCGTTATTTGGAACACCACCTTCTTTTGTGATATCAATGTAAAAGATAATGTATTCTTCTTCTTCTCAAGGAATACTGAGTTTTATAAATTGTTTCAAAAATTAAAGATTAACATAATTTTATATCATATACTTTTGGTCTTGACATGTTCCACTCAAAAAAATTGTTGTCTGAGAATTTAGAATTTCCAGCATTTATCTTGAGATTATCAGCTTTGCAGAGACCTATCATTCTACTGCGTACATCAGCAGCCCAAAACATTATTGTACATCTTTCCTGTTGACTATTCCCATAAAGGACATGCAAAGGTGTACAACAGACTGATTTTCAGGATGTGAAAGACTTCCAACCAGTGGTTAACTGGGGCAAGAAATGTGAATGCCTCCAAAACAAAACTGATTACATTTAATCACTAATTTGACTGACTATTTTCATGAAGGATGCAACATCAAGCTCAGACATCAAACACAACAAATATAGCTCTACATTCATCCCTAACAATTACTGGTTTTTACAATAAACCTTTACTTATGTTATCCACCTTGTTTTTCAAGTACATATCCTATTACCAAAGCTGGGATCTGTTGAGTACGACTCAGACTCACGTGAGAACTACCGAACTTCCAGTAGTAGCACTCACTACTGGATTGACTTAAGATAATCGTGTGCAGTTGAAAAAACAAAAACAAAAAAAAAATAACAGATAATGGATTCTTCTTCTCAAGGAATACTGCATTTTAGAACGTTTTTGAAAATTAAAGATTAACATAACTTTAAATCATTGATGGCTAAGATTCTTTAAGATATCCTGGTTTCTTACTCACTCTAATCATGTAATTCTTCTGTAGTACCATATTTCTGTTGTCTCCAGTTTTTTCTTCATCTGTGGGAAGACTATCCAATATTCACTGCTATATAAGAGGATGGATATCACATAGCAATCCAGCATTCTTTTCTTTGTTTTGAACAGAATTTTTCTTTGCCTCGGTGCTTAGCTTTTAAAATGTTTCTTTTGCTAGTCCAGTGCATGTATGGATTTTCCTTCCACTGTTAAAACACTTCCCAGATATTTAAACTTCTGTATTTGCTTGATGTTGACATCTCAAAATGATAAAATTTTAAGACTTCGACACCATTAAACATCATTTTTTTCTCAGGAGACTCAAACAAACAATAATTTTTGAAAAATATATTTGACAATATGATTCCATGAAATGATGCATTTTGGAAACTAACATTGAGATATTTTTTTTTATAGAATTTCTGCAAGCCTTTTATCTGACATTAAACATCACAAAACAGAAAAAAAACATATCATAATATATGTTTCCTGGCGTCTGGTACAATCTTATTTTGTAACATTGCCTGCTACATAAAAAAATGTGACATTTTAAATTTCTCTGGGAATACTAGTCTCTAGGCTTGGTAGGTGATCAAATATTTGGAATGTCATTTCATACAATAAATATCCATATTTTGAGCAAGTGTTTAGAAAGAAACAGGCTCATGTTTTCCTCTGACATGACATGAAGTGATTATATCAATCAAATCA
>OZ010603.1:43876917-43921559 GCA_963932145.1 Acanthosepion lycidas
ATAAATCATAGTGTACTATGCAAATCTGTATGCTTAGAAATAACTTATGTATGCTTATAACCAGTACACACTGTGGTTGAAATTAATGATGATCCTATGGCAACAACGGATGAAATAAAATTTGAGCTTTAAAATGTTAAATGCACAAAAGCATTAGTGAAAATGGCATAGTAACAGACCTTTTACAAATTGCAGATTAATTCCACAAAGGATTAGTGCAACTATTAATGCTGTGTATATGAAAAAGAAAGTACCTCAAAATTCCACACGCTAGAAATAATCCTACTTTATAAAAAAAGAAGATATTAAAAACCTTATCTTGTTATTATCAAAGTCATATAAATTGTTCTGAAACATTTTAAGAATGGCTACTCAACAACAGACTATCTACAAACAATGGATCAACTGATCAAAAAACTATAGAATATAACAAAGTACACTTTTAGTTTTGGTTAACAATGAAAAAGTATTTAATTAAATAAGACACATCGACTATAAACCAACAATTTAATAAAACTCTATAAAGGTTATTAAGTATATATAATAATAATAATAATGGACTGTCCCATCAGTTTCGATGTATGAGGATCTGACAGCTTATTGATTCAGTTATGAAAGTTTGTGCGATATTCTTAAGTGGCATTTAAGACCCACTAGTGATTTACAAAGGAGGCCACATATGGAGCAAGTGTGAGGATTGTGAGATGAGATCACTGTTAGATTGGCTGACCTTTTAGATCTTGTTCTCTCTTCTTGAAGATGATTCAAGGGTGTTATGTGGTATATTGACTACTGACAAATTGCTTTTCAGCTTGTCTTTGTATCTTAGCCATGGACGTCCTACATTCCTGTAGCCCTGATCTAACTGGCTGTACATTAGGATCTTGGGTATCCTGTCATCAGACATTCTCAAGACATGACCAGTCCACCGTAACTGAGACTGTATGATAAAAGTCTCGATTCCTCCAATATTTCACCTGTTAAACAGGTCTACGTTAGATGTCCTATCTTGAAGCTTAACTCCACAGACTACACGCAGACATCTTTTATGGAAAACATCTAGCTGGCGCATATGGTAATGGAGTCCACGACTCTGAGCCATACAAAAGGATGGCAAGTATAACAGCTCTATAAACTTGAATTTTCATATCCAGTCGAATATCCCGCTGATTCCACAAGCGATGGCGAAGTTTACCAAAAGCACTGGTAGTCATAGCAATCTGATGCATGATTTCATCATCTAAAGTTCAACTGTAATTGACTTTGCTACCAAGATAGGTGAAAGACTTTACATAGTTCAGGGGTTTGTCTTCTACTTTCAATGGTCTCTCTGGAAATTTGTAGATTGGTGGTTTTTGTTTCTCACCACGCAAATTTGAGAAAGATATAGATAAAGTAAAAAATGGAAAGTAAAGCAAAGGGATAAAATTTTGCCTAAACTACTTACAGAATAACTTAAAAGTATCTTCTAAAAAATGGGCTGGAGATACACATAAATGAAGAATATTTTAATCATTTATGACATGCTCACAATATTTAACTAACATTAGAAACAGGTTTTTGCAAAGAAAGTGCTCAATATCAAAACAGAACATTGATAGTAAAGATAAGGAAAAGTTCAAAAGACCAACTTCCAGTTTTGTAGACATTCTGCTTTTGAAGGTTCCATAAATGAATCTGAGAAATGACTAAGTTCAGAGATATCACAAAAGTAATTAAACTATGAAAATTGTACATAGATGAAAAGCTACTTTATCCATTAAGATTTAAGTACAGATCTACCATTGTTTTATCTTTGCATAATTTACACTCACAGATTATATGCATTCACAAATTAGAAAGTTGTTGTCCTTTGAGCCATTTTTTTTTCTATTCTGAATGAAAAAGAATGCAAGGAAGCAAAGATGGAAGGAATTTCAGAACAATGCTGAATTATGAGATGTGAGAAGGAAAAGACAATTTCATCCACCATATTTGATTGTGCAAAAAAAGAAATAAGAAACTGAATATATTCAAAAAACATTATAAAAAAGAAAAACGGTTAAAAATTTTGAAAGCCAATGTTTCTATACATTTTATTAAAACATTTTTGCAGAGATGGTAATATATATATATATATATATATATATATATATATATATATATATATATATATATATATATATATATATTATTTGTATCTTCTTTTTTCTGTGTCTGGAGATATCTTGGACTTGACTTTTTTCTCAAGAATATATGAAAATTGAACTTTTCTCTACTGAATGACATTTTCCTTTTCAATTTTGGTCCATTTCCTTGAATTGATGAAAACCAATCATAAACATACATATGATATGCATAATGCTAAAAAAATGTTATGCTTATATTAGTGGTCATACCCATGTACACACACACACACACACACACACACACACACACAGACACACACATATATATATATATATATGCATGCATCCTCCAGCATGTTTTTCTGACAAGATTTCTCAAAATATTCAGGCTGGTAGATGTAAATAAATAAATAAACTGTTTAATAAATAAGTAAAAACAGAACATCTACTTAAATATGAGTATCCATTTAAACAAATAATATTTAAACAATGAAATTAAAAATCTGTGAGATTTAACCCATTGCTTAGAAAATTGTTCTTATTTACATTAGGATACAAATATTGATGTAACTTTACCATTTGTCCTTGCTTTGAATTTTGCTGCCACATCTAGTCTGGTGCTTCTACAACCATAAGATGAAAATGAGCAACAGTTAATACAAAGGCAGTACCGCTCTTATCTGCCTACTATTGGGACATCAAAAGCATAGGAAAAGAAGTGCTGACTATCACATTGCTAAAGTCAAACTAAATAATGGAGTTGGAGAAGGCTGTGATTTGTGACTAAGTAAAAATTTACTAACCCATCAATGCATTGAGTAAGACAAGCTGTTGGTAAGATAAACAGATTGATTGCCATGTATAGGCATAAGAATAAGTATTTAATTAAATTCATACATCTGGGGTAGGGTATGCCTATCACCCTCCACCCCTAGATTATATGTCAGATGATAGGTATTGGGTTAATATTTTATCTCTCTGATGATTGTATTAGTACATTAAACTCTGAATAATGGATTTTAACCACAACATTTAACACATACACACTACACAAACACACAAAAAGAGAAAACATCTACCTAACACCAATAACTAATGCATAAATTAATTACATCAAATTTAGTATATAGATAACAAAACATGGGAAAACCAGTAATAGTCAATTGCAGAAACCTCCTGACAAGTGGACTGAACAGTTACAAAAATGTTTGTCTATAAAGCTTTGGAGGTACTGAATATAACATAATTCACCTAAGTGACAAGTTTTACTTGTATTAATCTTAATACATACATACTCGACTCTCTCATCGATTCAACATATGAGGGTCAAGCAGATAAGTTCCTAGGAAACCGACAGATCAACAACAGTACATAATATTTGATTATAGTGGTGAAGGTTTCATGCATGACCATCCACACTTTTTGAAGGGCTGAATACAGAGACCTGGTGCACTATGTGCCACAAGGTCCCCAAATGACTCTCCGCAGGTTTTGAATTCAGAGTTGTCCTACTCCTAGACCAGTTGCCATCCAAGGCGATAGAACCCAGTCTATCCTGCTATTTACCCATAGCTGGAGGGAAAAAAGTGGATCCACACCTTTCCCAAGGGTATTAGCACGTAAGTGAATGTAAAGGATTTGGCTGGAATTCGAACTCGGTTCTCCGATTCCTCAATCCAAGCCGCTATCCATTACTCCACCGTGCCTCCTCTATAATGGAAATACATACATATATATATATATATATATATATATGTATTTCTGTATATATATATATATATATATGTGTGTGTGTATGTATATATATATATATATATATATATATATATATTTATATATATATATATATATATATATTTATATATATATATATATATATTTATATATATATATATATATATACACAGAAATACATACATATATATATATATATATATATATATATATATATATATATATGTGTGTGTGTGAGTGTATATATATATATATATATATATATATATATATATATATATATACATTTCTTCATATCTATTTATCTGTCCACTCACATCTATATAGTTAACAAGGTATCACATTCTCTTCATTTATCTCATTGTCTTCATATCTATCTATCTTAGGCTTTTTCTATATTTTCTATAGCTCAGTTTGTTCATATCTGCCTTGGTCAATCCATATCTATCTATCTATCTATTTCAATCTCTTCATACCTACCTACCTACCTACCTACCTGCCTGCCTGCCTACCTCACTCTGTTCTTTACCTATATTCATATCTATCCATCTCAGTCTTTTTGTATCTGTTCTCTCTATCTATACTCCTCGTTATTGTCTCTGTCAAACACAGAACTGCTCGTTTAATGTCCAAGTGTAAAGAAATGTGTGCTCTGACCTCATTCCTAATTTGACAATATATTTCTCATCTTGACCTTCTATTATTCTTTCTGGTCAATCCATTGCAGTCGACCGGACAATGCCATAATATTTTTGGCAGATATTGGTCAAGTACTTCTCTCAAAAATGGTAAATGTCCCCCTGTCAATCTTTGCCACAGGCACTGGTGAGATTCTTTTCACACAGCCTCTCCAAGAACAAAAGAAATAAGAATGCAGACACTATTTATGTGATTGTGAGAAGAAAATGTGAAATGTTTGCCTTTAAAAAAAAAAAAATCATCAAATCAGAGGATGCTAAATTTCTACAACAGACATTATATTTTTTCCATGAATTATATCTTCATTATTGTTGCTTTTATGAAATTTAAGTTGATTATATTCCTCATATATATATATATATATATATATATATATATATATATATATTGGGCTTTGAACATTTCAAAAGCACTTGACAGGGTTTTACATACTGGTCTTTTTCACAAGTTGAAAGGTCATGGTATTTCTAGAATTAATTCAATCATTCTTATCAAATCATGAAGTGAAAGTTGTCTTGAATGGCCACTCTTCTAGATTTTTTTGCAGTAATACAGGTGTCCCCCAGGGAGCTATCCTTGGACTTATGCTGTTCCTAATTTTCATTAATGACCTTACTGATAGCATCAGTTTTCAACTCAGTATCTGTGCTGATGATAAAACTATTTACTCCTGTCTTAATAGTAAATCTGATCAATTCGATAAGGTCAAATTGGTAGCTATTCTAAAAAATGACTTACAATCTGCTGTTAACTGGGGTAAAGAATGGCTTGTTAATTTTAACACCTCCAAAATGAAACTGCACTCTATCAATCATCTGAGAGATTCTTTCTACCTTCCATCAAGCATGGCTGATGCTAACCTCCTAGAGATTGACTCATTGTACCTACTCGTGCTAACATTTCCCACTGACATGAAGTGAAAAGATTATACTGAATCACTTGCTACATCTGCTGCTAGGAAAATTGTTTCACTGTGGCATGCTAGAGAACTTTTCTCTGCAGAATCTATTTTATGTATATGTAAGTTTATCATTTGTCCTTGCTTTGAATTTTTCTGGTCTGGTGCTTCCGCTATGTCTGGTGCTTCTGCTATGTATTTAGAAATTTTTTATAAAATCCAAAGGAGAATCTGCAATGTTATTGGTCCTGATCTGGTATCTCTTCTTCAGTCACTTTCCCATTACAATAATGTAGTTTTCTATGCCTTTTCTATAAATACTTTCATGGTAATTGTTCTGATAAAATTTCCTCTATGGTACCTAGACTTTATGAATTTAAGTGCAGTACTAGATTGGCAGCTAGGTTTCATCCTTTTACAGTTGAAATAGCTAGATGTAACAATCAGTTCTATTCTAACAGTTTCTTTTCTCACACTTCTTGCTTGAGGAACTCTCACACTGGCTTCTTGCTTCCCATTCAAATTTGATCTTCAAAATTTAAATACACTGTCAACTGTTATCTTCTGCCTTCTTAATTCTTGTTCTTTTATTGTCCTCTCTTCTTAATTGTATTTTTTCATACTCTCTTAACACTCAGTAACCCCTTGCAATTTAGTGGTTTTATTGCCTGGCTTGGGGTGAAATGATTAAAACACACAAACACACACACACTCACACACAGATAGATAGATAGATAGATAGATAGATAGATAGATAGATAGATATAATTATTTCACATCTAACAAGGTGATAATGCCACTAGGATGCAAGAGGTTGCTGGGAATGAAAGAGAACAAGAAAAGTTTAGTTAAGAGAAAGGACAATAAAAGAATGACATTAAGGAAGACAGAAAATAGCAATTGGTTAACCTTTGTATGGTTGGGGTGGTTAATTACAATGTGTATAGTATGGCAGGTCTTAGCCATGATCATTAGAACTGATGGAACAAAGGAATGTACTTTGTCTGAGCACTTTTTATAAAATGGCAACAGAGCAATGAGAGGCTTGCAACATTTTACATGTGAGGAAAGGGGCTGTAGGGTGGAAAATAATTCATCACCCACATGGATGCGGAGATGTTTTTGGGCTATATCAAAATTGGAAAGTGAAGACTGGACATTCCTGCCAATATATATGACAGTAGTACTCCATTTACGACTTGATCTGGCTCTTGTAAAGGTAGAGGATGAGTCAGGTATTGACTAGAGTTGTATAGGGAATTGACCATTTATCCAACATCTTTAACAATGGATTATATGCACAAGCTCCACTTGAAATCAAGGTGGAGTTTAAGTCCCAATAAGCACTCGAGGCATTGGGCCTACCTAAAGGAACATCCATTCATTTTGATTGGTGACGCCTTTTTCTTTCACTAAACTAGTTATATTCCATTATCATTGATTGGTCCAATAATGATGAAGAAATATAACTAGTTTAGTTTTTGCTTTTGCATTGAAAAGGTTTCTGATTTCTTTATGATATTCTATAATTCCATTATTCTAAGCAAGGTCAAATTGGCTGGGAAATCCATAAATGTACCTACCTTGTAAATAAAACCTATATATTTTGTTTTACACTTTTATTTTTTCTTCTCTTTCATACTTAATATGTGAAACATCAAATGGAGGTGGGGCTTCTCTTTTGTTACTATGTACTCCTTTATTTTTATTGCTTTATTTTTAATTTTGTTGTACAATCTAAGAATTATGCATCAGAATGAAAACCTCTTCCATTTTTTTATTTTATTTAAAAAAGAAAACGTCATTGCCTTCCTATAAACATCTACACATTGTCCTTTGTATAACTCTCCTGTAAAAAAGGTGAGAAAGTGGAAAGAAAAAAAAATGAACAAGAAAAATAATTAAAAATGAGTAAAACAGTGTTTTGGTGAATGTAAAGAAAGAAAAGTTACTTCTTTTTCATTCTTGTAACAGCTCCAAAATCTAGGAAATGCTGGAAGCGTGCTTGAAGGTAAAAAAATACTAAACGCAGAAATAGAAATAAAAGAAGTAAATAGCCTGAGAAAATAGAAAGAGGAAAAAGTCGTATGCCAGCCTTTATGGTAAACTTACGAATGTCACCAGAAGCTAGGTATCAAATATTAACGTCTTATTCTCTTTCTCCATCAACACAAATATTTTCTACAAATATTTTCATGCTAATTGTTCTGATGAGCTTTCCTCCTTGGTACATCAACTTTACGAATTTAAACACAGTACTAGATTATCGATGTGGCACATTGTAGTGTAATGGATATTGTCTCAGAAAGGGAAATCAGAGAACTTAGTTTGAACTCCAGTCAAGTTTATTACATTCACTTGTGCACAAATACCCTCGGGAAAAGAATGAATCCATCTCTTCTCCCTCAGATATGGGTTGAATAGCAAGACAGACTGGATTTTTTAGCCTTGGTTGCCAACCAGTTTACTGTAAAAAGAAATGGCAATCTTCTATGGGGAAAAATCTGCCTCGTCAGTCATGTATCGAAAGATGCATGATTGTTCAAGCGTGTATCACATATGGCACCTAACTGACTGATATTTGTGGAAGAAAAGGGTTCAATATCAAGAATTGAGCATTTATAAATTTTAACAAAAAAAAATCAACACTGTATAGTGACAGTCAGTTTCATCTCAGACCAAGAAAGAAATTACTTGGTCTAAAGATTGCCTTGAGGTGTGAAACAGACAGTCACAATGTAATGTTGATTTTTATGATCACATTTTCTATATATCTATAATCTATTCTCCCTACAACTATGATTTGAATAGCAGCATAGACTGGGTTCTATAACTTTGGTTGGCAACCAGTCTACTGCATAAAGAAATGGCAACCTACTGCAAGAAAATCTCTCTAGTCAGTCATAGATTGAAAGAGACATGATCACTTAAATGTGTATCATATATGGTAAATAACTGACTAAGTAGCTTATCAATAAGGTTTCATCATTTTAAATTTGAAATGGCTTGATGTAACCATTAGTTCTATGCTAACAGTTTCTTTTCTCACACTTCTCGCTTGTGGAATGCTCTTCCAGTCTCTTGTTTTCTGGTGAAATTTGATCTTCAAAAATGTTAAAGCAATGCTAATCATTATCTTCTGTCTTCTTAATTCCTGTACTTTTAATGTTCTCTCATTAATAATGTTTTTTATTTCCTCATATTCTTTCATGATCAGCAACTTCTTTCATCTTAGTAGCTTTATTGCCTTGCTTGGGGTGAAATGATTTAAAAAAAGCACCACTTCATCAAAAATCTGATCCCAATCAATTCAGTTACATCTAAGGTAAGCAAGCAAAATAATATATACATTATAAACCTGTTAGAAACATTGTACACACTAGAAAGCACTAAATTGTGCTATTGTCATTAAAAATGAAAAATCAAGCTACAGATCCCAGAAAATATTATGACAAAGGCTTGTTACAAAAATTTTAAATTCCTGGATCTGACCCTAAATTTAACCAATTCTTTCTTTATCCTCCGTTCCACAAAATGTCATTGAAATTCATTAAGGGTCACTCAAGATAGTGGGTTATAGCCAAAATGGAAATGATGAATGAGATGTGCCATATGAATGAAAGAAAAGATGGTAGGAAATTAAGTTTATTAGGTTAAGCATAAATCACAACTGAACCTTGACCTTTTTTTTCTTTATTTTTTTTTTTAATCGAGTTCACTACAAAAAAAGGCTGTAAAACCACTAAGTCACAAGGAGTTACTGGGTTTAGAAGAATTAGAAAACAGAAACATTACTAAGGAGCAAGAACAAAAGAAGAGTTTTCAGGAAGAAAGTAAATAGTGATTGACATTGCATTTAAATTTTTGGACATTAAAGTTGACTGGAAAGCCTGGAGTCAGAAGAGAGTTTCACAAGTGAGAATTGTGAGAAAAGCATTAGCATAAAACTTACAGTTACCCCTAACCCAACTCACCTGTAAATGGCTGAGACCTCATCACCACCCCAGTACTGCATTTGAATTCATAAAGTCTAAGTACCATAACAAGAGCTCATCCGAACAATTGGATTTTATCAAGGATCTCTTGATATATAGCAGAAGCATTGGACCATATGTGGCAGCAATATTCTAAGCATGGATAAATGGTAAACAAAGATATGTAAAATTCTGGAGAGAAAAAGTGTCTAACTCAACACAGTGAACCAACTTTCTTAGCAGCTGACATAGCAATGATGAAGATGTTAAGATTTTAGTGGTCAGGGAAGCATTTTACAAAGCAACAGTTCTTTGGAAAAAAACTATCTTTCAGCACAATTTTCTTATTAGATTTGGAATACAGAGTAAATGAGTCTGGAAGTGGCATAGCATGTCCTAATCATTTAGTTTCGTTTGGTTTGTTTAATGGCATATCAACTACTTATGGGTCATTTAATGTCAAAATTTAATTTTTTGTGAGCTTTGTTTTTTTTTTCAAAAAATATACTACTGGTAATTTTTTCTAATGTAATTTTTATTTTCATGTTTTGACTCACTATTTGCCCATAACTCAGAACCGTAACAGGTTCTACCACCCTGGGTCATGGTAGACCTGGGTCAGGGTAGACCTGGGAACAGCAGCAATTAAGAGTTGGTTCCATGCTCCTCAAAAGCTCCTGATCAGAGGCCTTGCTGCCGGATGTAGTATATCATCATACCCAGTTGAGATGAGAAAAGAAATTGAATAAGGAAATAAGAAAAATAAATATGTGTTGCTATTTAGATGGTACCACACAAAATCCTTTTTACCAGGTTTAGTAACATTAATTAAAACATAGAATCCATTTTTTTCTCTCTGTCAAATTGTGAAGGGAGATTCATTTTTGTTCTTTCCATTTTTATCTTGAGAATTCAACCTCATGAAAGATGGAGAAAATTTCAACCAAAATTTTAGTTTCTTAAAATATTAGGATTAAAATTTAAAAAAAGAAAATGAAAATGAAAAAGCACTTAATAAATTTCTGGCAAACTTACTTAACAATCATGCATGAAAGATACAAAAAAATAATTGACCTAAAATGCATTTCAGTTTCAATTAATATAGACAGAATGGTTTGAAAAGCTTATACATCATATAAATGTACACACTTACACATCTTTTTAGATGTATAGATCATATGTTTAGATGGTTATCTCTCTCTCTCTCTCTCTCTCTGACTCTCTCTCTCGATATATATATATATATATATATATATATATATATATATATATATATATATATATATGTCCAGATTGTTGGAAAGTAAGTTGGGCTGATAACTTTTCAGTACCCACCACATATATATATATATATATATATATGGGAATTTTTGATTCCGATATAAAACACGTAAATTTCAGAAATAAGTTATTCCAAAAAATTTCGCTTGAAGATGAAACAGAGCTCACTTTAACTCAATTTAATTCTAATAATTATATTGAAGTTTTCTGCTCTTGTTTTTGAAACATGAGACTTCTTATGTAGCATGTTGGAATCATATTTTTAAATAAATAATTATATATATATATATATATATACATATATATATCAATAGAGAGACAAGGAGAAAGAGGGAGAAAGAAAGAAACAGAGAGAAACAGAGTCAAACAAACATATCTTTTTGTGTATGTAAATCCTGTGTTTGGTAGGTACTGTATATATATATATATATATATATATATATATATATATATATATATATATATATATATCTTCCAAGTGCAACCCCTCCAATATATATATATATATATATACTTGCATACACAGATACACATAGAGAAAGAGAGATAGAAAGACAGAGAAGAAGAGAGAGACAAAGAGATGAAGAGAATGAGATTCTTCATTTTCTGGTGAAATGATTTCAAATAGAGACAAAACGAAATTGTTTTTCATGTGATCCTGGGAGAATGAAAGAGAGAAAATGATTTTCTTTATTTCTGATAAAGTGATTTTAAGAGAGTGAGAGAGAGGGAAAGAAATTAATTTCTTTATTTCCTGCTAAAGTGTTTTTGAGAGAGAGTAAGAGAAAGAAAAAATGAATTTATTTAATTTCACTGAGAAAGTGATTTTGATAGAGTGAAAGATAATAAGAGAGAGAGAGCGAGAGAGAAAGAGTGTCAGGTGTGAAATTAATTTATTTTCCTGTCAAGTGATTTTCAGAGAGAGAGAGAGAGAAATACTCATTTCCTGATGAAGTGGTGTCAAGAAATGTTTGAAATATCAGGTGAGACAAGGGAAATGCTTGGTCACTCAATGATGAGCCATCTGATTTGGGTCCCTGAACTTTTGTGTAGCACATGTATATACACTCATATATATATATATATATATAGAGAGAGAGAGAGAAGGGGGGAGTGTGAGCGAGATGTAGTTCTTCACACGTAATGATATGAATCAAAAGTTAGATGCAGAGAAATATGGTTTGCAGAAAGAACAAGATTCCATCAACAACATATATACCTTGAGGACTTTCTGTAGAATTAGTTTACTCCACTCCCAACTCATCCCTCTCCTCCATCCCACCTCCTCCTCCATTCCTCTTTCTTTCCCCCACCTCCACCCGCCAAGCCTCCCTCGACCAATTCAGAGTTTTCTCATCAGTCAGATGGACTGCCGCTAAATAAAGCGTGCAGCACCGAACTCTGTCTGCTTGTACTTTTATAATTAGCGTTATCTCTGGGAAAAAAAAAAAGGAACAGAAAAAAGGAAAAATATTTTCTTTGAAAATTGAAAAATTTATATTATTATGATTAATTTTGTTCTTGTTTGTTATTTTTTCATTTTTGCTATTCATTTTTTTTTTTTTTTACTGCAGCAATTCAATTCAATATTTCATATTTTTACTTATACCTTTTGGTTTATTCGTTTTATTTATTTTTTCATTCACTCATATTTAATGTAATCAAATTTATTATTATTATTATTATTAATTTTATTACTACTACTACTACTACTAGTAGTACTACTACTACTAGTACTACTAGTATTACTAGTACTACTATAGCTGTTACAGTTTGTTTCATCTTTACTTTCCATTAGATTAATTTTTACTTAGAGTACTTTATTTTAACTTTTGTGTTTTATAATGTTTTATTTAAGATTTAATTTAGTTTGTTTTTTAATCATTTCACCAAAGTAAGGCAATAAATCCACTAAGATGTAAGGACTTACCGTGTGTGAGAGAATATGAGAAAAAGAAAATATTTACTATTATTATTTTAGAAATTAAATCTTTCTAATTTGTATCAATATTAGAATTAGGATTTTCAATTAAATTTTTACCTTAAAGTGTTACTTGTTCATTTGCAAAATGTCAAGATACCCATTCACTTTCATTTTTTTCTCTAATTATTATTATTATTATTATTATTATTATTATCATTATTATCATTATTATTATTGTAACCTAGGGAAGGTTATTGAATAGAATAATCACACAAAGGTTGGTAATGAACAATAATACTTAGGACAAGAGCAACACGTATAAGATTTGTCAGTGGCGTGTAGAAGAAGTAGTCAACTGATAAAAGTAAGTCAAGTAAATTCCACACTGAATCTACAACTGCAGACCACAGACCAACATAGACAGTATTCACTATAGTATTTATGGGAATGGAGGCATACCTATGATCATCCATAGATATGCTACAACAATTATTATTATTAGGTTGGTGCAAAAATAATGACGTAAAAACGACATTATTACGTCATTATTTTTGCACCAACCTAATAATAATATTACCATATCCTGAATGTATCATGGTACAGTTATCATGTAGATGTCTTGAGTACCAGGGAACATAATGCCTGTCAAGTCACAGCAAGGACCTCAGACACACAGTACTTTTCAAAGTATGTTTGCTGTAGCAAAAAAGGCAGATTTTTGTAGCATCTTTTAATTATTAATATTGGGATTATTATTTTTATTATTTTTGTTTGTATGGTTTTTGTTTTCAACCAGAGATCTTGCATTATGGGGGCTCTCCATCATCATACAACCTCAGACAGGGAGCACATTTGCATAATATTTGCTGTGCCAAGCAATGCATCCTTCTGAAGCGATGAGATGTTAGGCATTATTACAATTTTCTCAAGTTCTTTGGTTGTATAGACTCAAGCACCCCAAAGATAACTGGGAAAATTCTGGCTTGGACATCCAATATTCTTACAATTCCAATCCTGAAAATTATTATTATTTCTTTTGATTTCTGTTGTATACACATTTCCTTCTGGTCCCACCCTGAGATCTAAGTCAGAAATGGCATCTTAACATTTTCCACTGGCCAATTAAAAAAAACACACACACATATTTTACATAGATAAAACCCTTCATAAGGTGTGGGCTGTACTCATTAGAACAATTTTTTGCATTTCTTTAAGACATAGGCTTCCAGGAATCCCTTCAATATATCTACTGGAATCTTTTCCAACCAATCCGAGGACTCCACCTACAACAGGGATTGTTGATGTTCCCATGTGCCACATTTTTGAGATTTTGATTTCATTATTATTATTATTATTATTATTATTATTATTATTATTATTATTATTATTATTCTACCAGTCTTATCTAGTGGTTTTCACTGAAGATCAAGCAACAACATATCTCTTCAGTACCCCAGCACTCTCCTCTGTATCATGTATCATTATTATTACTATATACCTATTCAAACCTATTGTATCTGATTAGCTTGCCTTGGTGATCAAGTGACAGCAAGTTTCCTTAATCCACTTTCTATATTATAATTCTTTGTACTTTCACATTTCATGGATTCTAATGGAGATCAAGTGATAACCAGTCCTTTTAAAAACTCCAGCACCTTACTCAGTATCATTGCCGACATCAATACTAGCATGTTCTGGACAGTTTCATTCCTTTGTTGAATCCCATTTCTAGAGTTTATCACATTTTTTTCAAATTTGCTGATTATTATGAACATAAGCCTAACCCTCATGTTTCACAGTTTCTTGAACTCCCAGGTGAAATCCTGGTACGTTTCTATTTCTTTCATTGTCTTTCACCTTTACTCTGTGTTCTGTTTGTACATCCCCCACCACTACACTTGGAGAAATAAGTTCGATCCTCACTGGGTGCCCCATACTTTCAACCTTGTGCCACATCCAGATTATGCTTGGAAAATCACTACACTCTGACAAGTTTTCTTTTCATCATTTATAATATTATTATTATTATTTTTTACTTGTTGAGGGTTCTTCTTCATCTTCTTCTTATCATCATCATCATCATCACCATCACCATCACCACCACCACCACCACCATCATCATCATCATCATCATCCATCATCATATGAATCTATCTCTTCTCCCTCCAGCTATGGGTAAATAGCAAGACAGACTGTGTCCTATATTGGTCTGGGAGGACAACTCTGAATTCAAAAACCTTCAAAAAGCATGGTCGAGTGTTCAGTGACTAAACTGGCTCCCCCACCATAATCTAATCTGGTGAGGAGGGTAAGTGAATCCCCCTGCAGCACAAAAAACAAAATCTGTTAAGGAGCAGATGAACTCCTCAGTCAACAGTGACCCACCCCAACTATGGGTTAAATAGCCTTACCAACCTGTAATTGGCCAAGCATGGTGAGTACTAGCTACACCCCTGAAGACATAGTCATCCAGAGAGGAGTTCCTCCAACAGGATGTAGAAGGTACTTGATTTTGATTTAAGTTGCCATGTATTTTTTTTCCAATTTCAGTGTTAATTAACTTTTATTTATTTATATTTTTTACTAATATTAACCCAATGTAAGGCCCAAGAGCCACTCAAGGTAGAGGGTTACTGTGTGAAGTTATATTAGCATAGGAAAGGACAAGTGTTATGGTGTATAGCTGAAGTAGACTGTAGAAGGAACTGGAAAACCAACTCTAAACAGAAAACAAGGGATAAACATCTACTCCTGTTTAAAAGACTGGGGAGGAGTGTGAACCAGACAATAGACAAATCTATCTACTCCTACTGGTGAAGTGGAGAAACAAAATAAAATGAAATACATAGTGAATAAAATTTCAGAGTTCAGGCACAGATGTTTGGAGTAGAGAGCTGAAGTAGATTTTAAAAGTAACCAGACACACAATCCTAAACTGAAAACAAGGATAAGCCTCTACTCCTGTCCAAAAAAATGGGAGGTGCCAGAATCGAAAGATAGATGAAGTAGAAGCACAGAGTTAAAGCAGACTTTAGAAGTAACCTGAAACCTAATCCTAAACAGGTAGCAAGGGATAAACAACTTATTTAATCATATTCTTTAACAGATATTTTTTTTTTTATCTAATAACACTTCCATGTCTATGAGAAAGCATTTCCTATTTGGTTTGTAATCTTTAAAGCCTATGTCTGATCTCTTAGCTTCTACATGTCTGTCAGTATGAATGGTAAAGTTTCAAAGAATAGTGATTGGTTTAAGTTGATGTTCATTATATTATTCAGGATGTGGCACATTGTAACACTGACCTATCTTCTAATAAATATACTATCCAATCATATCATGTTGATCTGTGTATTCCATTGGTGTCAAGATTGAACAATCAAACTCTAAGTGGTCCATAGTCCAAACATAATTTGCATATTTTAGTTCTACCATCTTATTTGGTGAAGAGACTTTGACTTTTATAAAATGCAGCCATCATCATCATCATTATTATTATTATCATTATTATTATTTTTATTATTATTTAATATGTTAAATAGTGACATCTTGAAACTAATGTTGTCTTGTTAATGTTCTTGTCTGTAACTTGATTGTTCCTAGTGCTCCTGTTATTATAGATATAATGGTAGCATTAAAATGCCATGTTTGTTTGTTTTTTAGTTTCACTTTCAGTTTCCTTTTATTTATTTAATCATATTCTTTAACAAATATATTTTTTATCTAACAGCACCTTCCATGTCTATGAGAAAGCGTTTTCCTTTCAATTTGTACTCTTTAATGAATACATCAGTTCTATTAGCTTTTATATGTCTGTCAATAAAAATGGCTAAGATTTAAAGAATAGTGACTTCATGACTTCTACACCATTTTTCATCATCATCATCATCATGACAACTACTAAAATTACTGTTACTATTTAAACTATTTTGTTATCCATTTTGTTGTTTTTTACATTTTTCACTTATTCTTTTTATATAATTATTTTTCCATTACTCTTGTTTCATATCTAATTCAAGTCAATATTCGTTTAGTTTCACCAACAATGTTTTAAAAATATTTTCAGAATACTTTTTACTAGATTTCTACTTATCAAAATTTCAATTTTGTGTCTCATGTTTTTTTAATTCAATCCACTGTCACTGTATATTACTTCAAATTAAATAATTCTCTTTATTTTTTCCTAGCAGTTGCATCTCATGCATGAATATTTATAATTTAATATAAAATATAGTAAAAAATGTTTTTTCTGTATGTGAGCAGTGCCTTGATAGCAGTTCAGAATGAATGTGCAAGTAATGTAACACTTATTAAATCAAAAAGAGAAATCAACTTTCCGAGTTCAGATTCTTGCCTAGTCAGTTGCATTCACATTTGCACAAATGCTCTTGGGGAAAGGTAGAATCTATCTCTCCTTTCTACAAGTTAAATAGATTGAGTTCAGTAGACTTGGCTGGTGGCCAGTCTAGGAGAATGAACACTATGAATTTCAAATGTGGAAAAGGCCATGGTAAAATCCACTATCTTTCCCAAGAAATCATCGCAATTCACAAATAAAGAAATTGTAACTGTGCAGAGCCATGATCCTCTACATCTTGAAAGTATATTAAAAATAATAATGATAATAATAATGATAATAATAATATAAATATAGAAATAATATAATGGTTTAATATGATAATTCTACTACTACTACTGATAATAATAATAATACACTTCTGATTCAAGAAAAGAAAAGACACATTGTTTAACAATCTATAACAATATTTCAACGGTATATCTTCTTCAAGATATACATAGAAATTGCATAAAAGTATAAAAGTATTTTAAAAAGTCTTTGTACAAACATCACTTCTCTTGAGAAAAATCATTGTACTGGTAATCAATGTGACAAAGTGAATGAAATGCAGCTAGTGTGATTGGAATGCAACTTAAACGTATGTAACATAACGGGATCATACTTATCTTGAAATTTTCCTTGAAGAACACAGAGATACTGTTGAAATATTATTAAACATTGTTAAACTCTGTGTCTTTTCCTTTCTATTTCTTTTTTTAAACCACACTCTTCTCTAAGTGTTGCAAAATATTGAAAGAGTTACGTCAATCATTTTGTTCGTCAATAATAATAATCACTTTATGGGGCTTTATAATACACACAGACAAAACAAAGACATAGAGATTAAAATCCATGAAAACAGAATATACTTTCTTATTGACATTCCTGCAGACTGTTATGTATATTTGAAGACCTTAAAAAAAACTCAAAATACTACGTTCTCGAAGTGGTGATTGTGATTAGGTTCCTGGGTTTGCTTGGAAAAAATTATGATAAACACACTGAAAGGATCGCTGGCAGCCTATGTCTTAAAGAAATACAAAACATTGCTCTCACAAGCACAGCTCACATCCTATGAAGGGATTTATCTATGCAAAATGTGTATGCTTCTAGGTTGTTTTACACAGTGGAAAAAGTCATGATATTATTTCTGTCTTTAGGTCACTGGTTGGGATCCAGAAGGAAATGAGTATACAACAGAAATCAAAGGAAATAATAATAATAATAATTGGCATGGCAATTCCTGCAGATTGTAATGCATATTTGCAGATCTTCAAAAATCTATCAAAATACATGGATCTTGAAGTGGAAATCTCAAAAATGTGGCACATGAGGACATCAATAATTCCACTTGTAGTTGGAGCCCTCGGATTGATTGGAAAACGTTTCGATAGACTCACTGAAGGGATTCCTGGTAGCCCATGCCTTAAAGAAATACAAAAAATTGTACTTACAAGTACAGCTCACACATTATGAAGAGCTTTATCTATGTAAAATCTATGCGATCTTAGGTTTTTTGTTGTTTGTTTTTTTCACAAAAATGATCAGTGCAAAATGTTATAAAGCCAATTCTGATCTTAAGTCTCTGGTTGGGACCCAACAGGAAATGTGTATGTAAGAGAAATCAAAGGAAATAATAATAATAATAATAATAATAATAATAATGAGCAGCAGTAGTGGGAGAATATCATGGTATTGTTTGTGTTTTTTATTTTTTATTTAAGTTTGAAGGATGAGACAGCCAAGGCGACTTGGGAATCACATCTAGATACTTAGGAACACACAACAGCAAAGTTTGTCTGGGAAGATTGGGCATTTCTAACTAGGCCCAACCTGCAAATTTATGTACTGCTTTTATCAAAACCTGTTACCATCTTGCATATTAGACCATGATGCATGTACCTGGTATAACATTATCAGACTGATGTCATAATGACTATATTGGACCTTGTATATTTGTACTCTAGTATCACTTTGTTGGCATGCTGCTCTCTCACTAAATAATTACAATAATAACAATAGTAATATACATATAACCGACAACTGACAGCTGTATGTAGAGTGGATGAACATTTGAAAACGTGAATGACTATTTCAAAGAAGCAGTATAAGAAAAGGTGGCATGACAAGTTAAAAGAAAAGAACTTTCATTCTTAGTTTTTTTTTCCAGCAGACAGAGACAATTGCTGGATATGAGAGATGGTTTTTGGTAAAAGATGGTTTCCTCAAGAGAGAAACAGTCACTCATATTTGCAACACAGGAGCAGACCATCAGAATGAATGCAATAAAGCCAAGGTTAGGCAGATTACGAGAAGAAAACAAATGCAAGATGTGTGGGCAAGCTGATGAGACAGTAAACCACATATGCATGAATATCCCAAGTTGGCACAGAAGAAGCATAAGCAACAATATGGTTAGATTGGTAGGAGAATCCATTAGGAAGTTTGGCTTCAATGTAAAAAAGAAATATTATAAATTTCAGCCAAAGACATTGGTAGAAAGTGACTGTCATAAGATATTATGGGATGTCTCAGTCCAGACAAATCATGTCATTGAAGCACAATGGCCCAGCCTTATTATTATAGATAAGGAGAATAGCAAGTGTCAAATTATTGACTTTGTTGTTCCTTATGATACAAGAATGGACTCTGAATAAACTGAGAAGTTAGAAAACTACCAAGATCTGGCTAAAGAGCTGGAGAAGCTATGAAACATGAATGTAGAACTAATTTCCATATTAAAGAATATTCTTGGAATGTCACTTGAAATAGCACTTGGAGAGAATTGGAATTGAGACCAAGATTGTAGATATCCAGAAAACTGCTATCATTTACTCTATTTGGATTCTCTGAAATATTCTTGAGTTGTAAGGAATCTTGTTGATACCATACCTCAAGAACAGAATTTCCATTGATTACGTCAATGTGCAGCACCAACATAATAAACTAGTTCTTCTCTCCTGTAACAGTTACTCCAATTCAGTGTATGAAATGAGTTTGCAAATGTAATGGCTATTACAGAACAGAGGTACTAATAAAGTCAATTATAATAATAAATTATATAAGTTACAAAACTAAAAACTAATTTAATAACTTACAAAACTAAAATCACAAGAGCTAAAACAAAATATTCAAATATTAAACATTATATAAACAAATTATTATATTATTAATATTTTCAGTTTTTTGATCAATTTGATAATTAAATTAATCAAAATTTCCTTATTGTGTTTTCTTTTTCCTATTTTGTTTTTCATAGTGATGGGTTACTTTTTCATTATTTTCTCCAATTTAAACAATATCAAACCTCTGAGGGGTGAGTGGAAAATGGAGCATGTTAAAAAAAAAATAATAAAACAATGGGATGGTATGCATGACTGAAAGTAGAGGTGTTTGTAAGTCAAGAGAAAATTACCAATCCTAGTGTGAGCAGCATCTGGACAAATGTGAAAGACTAATCAAGAGAAAAGGGAAGAGAAAGAGAATAAAGAAAAGGAAAAGGTGACTGTTGAAAAATTTTGGGTTGAACAGTTTGATGAAATAAGGCAAGGAAAGACAAGATGTTTGGAACTCTGACAGAACAATCAGATGTACATGGTTGCTTCTTAATCAATTCTGTCTTTTTTTGGTGTTCTGCCATTCTTGATGTTTGACAGAGGAAAGAAATATGCAAGAACCTTCATCCTTGTTGTTGGTTTTGCTTGCTTCTGGAAACCAGAAAAATTTCTAACACAAGCTCTGCTTTATAGACAGTACATGCTTTTTAGAATATTATCAGTATAATAAATAATAATAAGCAATTCGCAAGCTAAAAATCAAGATTTTTTTTTTATTTCATTTTAGGAATATTAATGACAAAGTGGAAAATTTTTTTCGTGTGATGTATTTTGTCTTTTATGGCCTTATTGGACTAAAGTAATGTTTACATTAATGTGGTTACGCATACACATGGAATTTTAAAATTTCTTCTCTCCAAGTTATGGGTTAAATAACAGAACAGCCTTGGTTGGCAACCAGTCAAGAAGAAGGAAATCTCTTTTTTTGGTGATTCTATGGGACTGTTTCTTATGTCATTGAAGCACAATGGCCCAGCCTTATTATTATAGATAAGGAGAATAGCAAGTGTCAAATTATTGACTTTGTTGTTCCTTATGATACAAGAATGGACTCTGAATAAACTGAGAAGTTAGAAAACTTCCAAAATGTGTGGTTAGTTCTACAGAAGCCTTAGCTACTATTATCAAATTACATGCATAGGTAGTCTGGCAGGTCTGTTCTAAACTCAACTGCTGGGTCCTCATACATCAAGATTTATAGAAACATCCACTATATATATATATATATATATATGTGTGTGTGTGTGTTAGGAAAATCTATGACAAAGTGTAAAATGTTTCTGTCATTTAGGGCTTCATCACACTATTTAATGTTTATGTCGATGATATTATATATGCACATGAAGGAGAAGAGAAGCTGAAATTTTAAATTTAAATTTAAATTTAAAAAAATTTTTTTTTTTCAAATATGTATTTGAATATATAGCCTCACAGATTTCATTTAGTTTCTTTTTCTTTTTTTTTATGTTTTTTTTATCAATTTTCTTATTACATATCCCATGTTGTGATTATAAAAGATCCATAAAGAAAGATGAAATGTTGTAAGAACAAGGACATAAATTTGTAGTGGATGATCTAACAAGTAAAGCACTTTCTATACACATTTTCATTTAGGAAATTTCTTTCTCATTTAATTATAACAGCATTTTGTACATCAAAATTATGGTCCAACTCATTACAATGATCAACTAATGCATTAAGTTTTTTTTTGTATTAGATCCCTTTTGTGTTCATATCTTTTATTTAAATTTCTTGAGGTTTCTTCTATGTATTCCACGTGGCAAGCATTACAACTTATAGAGTAAATTCCTCCTTCAAGTCTCAGCTTATTATTTTGTTTTGTATTAATTAATCTTGTTATTATTTATGTTAAGCATATATATATATTGTTTTCAGTTATAGTTTTGGTGAAGTTAGAACAACTTACTTTAATTTCTTTTATATTATTTTTAAAAGAGTAATTATCCTTTCAAGAGATGATTGAGCAATTGAAATTATTTTTTATTTTGCCATTTTGTGTCCATAATATTTCAGCTAATGTATTTCATGGCCTTCTCCAGGTGTATACTACATATAGAAAATATTATCTTTAATTTTGAGATAGCAGATACAGAAAGAAAACTGCAGGTACTTCTAAACAAGGTTGCAAAGGAAAGCAAGAAGAAAGGACTAACCATCTATTGTAAGAAGACAAAATATATGGTTACTATACCAAAATCAAACAAAGAAATTTAAATATCTGGGAAGTGTTTTAACGGAGGATGGAAAGAGCAACACTGAAATCTGAAGACATACTGAGATAGCCAAGTAAAAATTCCAAAACCTAAGGAGGGTACTAAGAAATAGGAAAATTTTGCTAGAAACAAGAAAAACTGTTACATGATATCTGTCCTCATGTATGGCAGGGAGTGCTGGACAGCTTCCTCAAAGATGAAGAGAAGGCTTGAAGTAACAGAAATATGGTTCTACAGAAGGATGCTGTTGATACGGTGGACCGAACATGTGCGTAACGCTGAAGTTTTGGAGAAAATGGAAACAAAAAGGAAACTAATACTTAACACCAGGAAGAGACAATTGAGGTTTCTGGGGTATATAATGAGGAAAGAGGATTTGGAAAATATGACAAAATCCAAAAAAAGATCTGCAGCATTATTAGTTCTGACCTGGCATCTCAACTTCAGTTTCTTTCTCACTGACATAACATAGTTTCTTTGTGTCTTTTTTATAAATATTTTCATGGCAATTGTTCTAATGAACAATTTTTGGTACCTCAACCACATAAATTTGAGTCGAGTATAATACTTAACACCAGAAAGAGACATTTGAATTTTTTTAGGGTATATAATGAGGAAAGAGGGCTTGAAAAATATGACACTCTCAAGACAGACAGAGAACAAAAGAGACAGAGGAAAACATACTTAGTGAACTTGAGTAAATGGATGGCGGAACAGGGCTTAGGACAAATAACAGAAAGACAAAGTTTATTAAGAACCACAAGGGACAGGAAGTTGTGGAGAGCCATGATTGCCTATGTCCTGAGGGGACACAACACATAAAGAAGATTCAAAAAGCACAGCCGAAGGTGGCAGTACTGGAGATGTCAAAATAAATCAAGTACAAATATTTAAAATATCTGAAAAATGTGATACAAAATCCAAAGAAAAATGAAAAGTGTGAAAGATGCCTTCTAGAAACTAAACAAAATAAGAAACTGAAAAATTTCATTAGAAACAAAGAAGAGATTGCTCAACTGTTATATAATATCAGTCCTCCTGTAAAGCAGTAAATGATGGACAATTTCCTCACATATGAAGAGGAGGCATGAGGCAAAAGAGATGTGGCTTTACAGAAGGATGATGAGAATTTCATGGATGGATTACATAAGCAACAAGGAAGTGTTGGGGGAAGGGAAATAAAAAAGATACTTGTACATAATCAGAAAGAGCTGAAAGATCTGAGACCCACTATGAGGAAAGAAGGCTTGGAGTATTTGACAATCACAGGATATATTGAAGGTAAGAGGAAAACTGTTAGTTACCTAACTAAAAAGATCGTGTAAATTGATGTCAGAACAGAGACTTGGAGAGATGGTAAATGGACAAATGTTGCTAAGAGGTACAAAAGATAGGAAATTGTGGAGGGCCATGATCGTCCACATCCTGAAGGGACACAACATATAAAGAAAGAAAAATTATTCCAAAAGATGTTTCGACTATTGATGTTAAGGGTTTTTTCATGTTCTCATTTCCATAATATTTCAGCCTATAATTTGTGGAAAAAAAAAGAAGAAAGGAAATATCAGTGATCAAGAATTAATACAAATATTAAAATATAAAAAATTTTATGTTAAAACTTTATATTGTAAATTATATACACTTTATACTACTAATTGTAGTATGTATCAAATATTATTTTAGGACATTTTCAATATTATATCTGGTCATAGTATGGATTAAACATTTATATTGTAAGTGATATATATTTTAAACTACTCATACTGTATCAAATATTATTTAAGGACATTTTCAATATTATATCGGGTCATAGCATGGATTAAACATTTATATTGTAAATGATATATATTTTACACTACTCATACTGTATCAAATATTATTTAAGGACATTTTCAATATTATATCGGGTCATAGTATGGATTAAACATTTATATTGTAAATGATATATATTTTACACTACTCATACTGTATCAAATATTATTTAAGGACATTTTCAATATTATATCTGGTCATAGTATGGATTAAACATTTATATTGTAAATGATATATATTTTAAACTACTCATACTGTATCAAATATTATTTAAGGACATTTTCAATATTATATCTGGTCATAGTATGGATTAAACATTTATATTGTAAATGATATATATTTTACACTACTCATACTGTATCAAATATTATTTAAGGACATTTTCAATATTATATCTGGTCATAGTATGGATTAAACATTTATATTGTAAATGATATATATTTTACACTACTCATACTGTATCAAATATTATTTAAGGACATTTTCAATATTATATCGGGTCATAGCATGGATTAAACATTTATATTGTAAGTGATATATATTTTAAACTACTCATACTGTATCAAATATTATTTAAGGACATTTTCAATATTATATCTGGTCATAGTATGGATTAAACATTTATATTGTAAATGATATATATTTTACACTACTCATACTGTATCAAATATTATTTAAGGACATTTTCAATATTATATCTGGTCATAGTATGGATTAAACATTTATATTGTAAATGATATATATTTTACACTACTCATACTGTATCAAATATTATTTAAGGACATTTTCAATATTATATCTGGTCATAGTATGGATTAAACATTTATATTGTAAATGATATATATTTTACACTACTCATACTGTATCAAATATTATTTAAGGACATTTTCAATATTATATCGGGTCATAGCATGGATTAAACATTTATATTGTAAATGATATATATTTTACACTACTCATACTGTATCAAATATTATTTAAGGACATTTTCAATATTATATCTGGTCATAGTATGGATTAAACATTTATATTGTAAATGATATATATTTTACACTACTCATACTGTATCAAATATTATTTAAGGACATTTTCAATATTATATCGGGTCATAGCATGGATTAAACATTTATATTGTAAGTGATATATATTTTAAACTACTCATACTGTATCAAATATTATTTAAGGACATTTTCAATATTATATCTGGTCATAGTATGGATTAAACATTTATATTGTAAATGATATATATTTTACACTACTCATACTGTATCAAATATTATTTAAGGACATTTTCAATATTATATCTGGTCATAGTATGGATTAAACATTTATATTGTAAATGATATATATTTTACACTACTCATACTGTATCAAATATTATTTAAGGACATTTTCAATATTATCTCTGGTCATAGTATGGATTAAACATTTATATTGTAAATGATATATATTTTACACTACTCATACTGTATCAAATATTATTTAAGGACATTTTCAATATTATATCGGGTCATAGCATGGATTAAACATTTATATTGTAAGTGATATATATTTTAAACTACTCATACTGTATCAAATATTATTTAAGGACATTTTCAATATTATATCTGGTCATAGTATGGATTAAACATTTATATTGTAAATGATATATATTTTACACTACTCATACTGTATCAAATATTATTTAAGGACATTTTCAATATTATATCTGGTCATAGTATGGATTAAACATTTATATTGTAAATGATATATATTTTACACTACTCATACTGTATCAAATATTATTTAAGGACATTTTCAATATTATATCTGGTCATAGTATGGATTAAACATTTATATTGTAAATGATATATATTTTACACTACTCATACTGTATCAAATATTATTTAAGGACATTTTCAATATTATATCTGGTCATAGTATGGATTAAACATTTATATTGTAAATGATATATATTTTACACTACTCATACTGTATCAAATATTATTTAAGGACATTTTCAATATTATATCGGGTCATAGCATGGATTAAACATTTATATTGTAAGTGATATATATTTTAAACTACTCATACTGTATCAAATATTATTTAAGGACATTTTCAATATTATATCTGGTCATAGTATGGATTAAACATTTATATTGTAAATGATATATATTTTACACTACTCATACTGTATCAAATATTATTTAAGGACATTTTCAATATTATATCTGGTCATAGTATGGATTAAACATTTATATTGTAAATGATATATATTTTAAACTACTCATACTGTATCAAATATTATTTAAGGACATTTTCAATATTATATCTGGTCATAGTATGGATTAAACATTTATATTGTAAATGATATATATTTTACACTACTCATACTGTATCAAATATTATTTAAGGACATTTTCAATATTATATCTGGTCATAGTATGGATTAAACATTTATATTGTAAATGATATATATTTTACACTACTCATACTGTATCAAATATTATTTAAGGACATTTTCAATATTATATCTGGTCATAGTATGGATTAAACATTTATATTGTAAATGATATATATTTTACACTACTCATACTGTATCAAATATTATTTAAGGACATTTTCAATATTATATCGGGTCATAGCATGGATTAAACATTTATATTGTAAGTGATATATATTTTAAACTACTCATACTGTATCAAATATTATTTAAGGACATTTTCAATATTATATCTGGTCATAGTATGGATTAAACATTTATATTGTAAATGATATATATTTTACACTACTCATACTGTATCAAATATTATTTAAGGACATTTTCAATATTATATCTGGTCATAGTATGGATTAAACATTTATATTGTAAATGATATATATTTTACACTACTCATACTGTATCAAATATTATTTAAGGACATTTTCAATATTATATCTGGTCATAGTATGGATTAAACATTTATATTGTAAATGATATATATTTTACACTACTCATACTGTATCAAATATTATTTAAGGACATTTTCAATATTATATCTGGTCATAGTATGGATTAAACATTTATATTGTAAATGATATATATTTTACACTACTCATACTGTATCAAATATTATTTAAGGACATTTTCAATATTATATCTGGTCATAGTATGGATTAAACATTTATATTGTAAATGATATATATTTTACACTACTCATACTGTATCAAATATTATTTAAGGACATTTTCAATATTATATCTGGTCATAGTATGGATTAAACATTTATATTGTAAATGATATATATTTTACACTACTCATACTGTATCAAATATTATTTAAGGACATTTTCAATATTATATCTGGTCATAGTATGGATTAAACATTTATATTGTAAATGATATATATTTTAAACTACTCATACTGTATCAAATATTATTTAAGGACATTTTCAATATTATATCTGGTCATAGTATGGATTAAACATTTATATTGTAAATGATATATATTTTACACTACTCATACTGTATCAAATATTATTTAAGGACATTTTCAATATTATATCTGGTCATAGTATGGATTAAACATTTATATTGTAAATGATATATATTTTACACTACTCATACTGTATCAAATATTATTTAAGGACATTTTCAATATTATATCTGGTCATAGTATGGATTAAACATTTATATTGTAAATGATATATATTTTACACTACTCATACTGTATCAAATATTATTTAAGGACATTTTCAATATTATATCTGGTCATAGTATGGATTAAACATTTATATTGTAAATGATATATATTTTACACTACTCATACTGTATCAAATATTATTTAAGGACATTTTCAATATTATATCTGGTCATAGTATGGATTAAACATTTATATTGTAAATGATATATATTTTACACTACTCATACTGTATCAAATATTATTTAAGGACATTTTCAATATTATATCTGGTCATAGTATGGATTAAACATTTATATTGTAAATGATATATATTTTACACTACTCATACTGTATCAAATATTATTTAAGGACATTTTCAATATTATATCTGGTCATAGTATGGATTAAACATTTATATTGTAAATGATATATATTTTACACTACTCATACTGTATCAAATATTATTTAAGGACATTTTCAATATTATATCTGGTCATAGTATGGATTAAACATTTATATTGTAAATGATATATATTTTACACTACTCATACTGTATCAAATATTATTTAAGGACATTTTCAATATTATATCGGGTCATAGCATGGATTAAACATTTATATTGTAAGTGATATATATTTTAAACTACTCATACTGTATCAAATATTATTTAAGGACATTTTCAATATTATATCTGGTCATAGTATGGATTAAACATTTATATTGTAAGTGATATATATTTTAAACTACTCATACTGTATCAAATATTATTTAAGGACATTTTCAATATTATATCTGGTCATAGTATGGATTAAACATTTATATTGTAAATGATATATATTTTACACTACTCATACTGTATCAAATATTATTTAAGGACATTTTCAATATTATATCTGGTCATAGTATGGATTAAACATTTATATTGTAAATGATATATATTTTACACTACTCATACTGTATCAAATATTATTTAAGGACATTTTCAATATTATATCTGGTCATAGTATGGATTAAACATTTATATTGTAAATGATATATATTTTACACTACTCATACTGTATCAAATATTATTTAAGGACATTTTCAATATTATATCTGGTCATAGTATGGATTAAACATTTATATTGTAAATGATATATATTTTACACTACTCATACTGTATCAAATATTATTTAAGGACATTTTCAATATTATATCTGGTCATAGTATGGATTAAACATTTATATTGTAAATGATATATATTTTACACTACTCATACTGTATCAAATATTATTTAAGGACATTTTCAATATTATATCTGGTCATAGTATGGATTAAACATTTATATTGTAAATGATATATATTTTACACTACTCATACTGTATCAAATATTATTTAAGGACATTTTCAATATTATATCGGGTCATAGCATGGATTAAACATTTATATTGTAAATGATATATATTTTACACTACTCATACTGTATCAAATATTATTTAAGGACATTTTCAATATTATATCTGGTCATAGTATGGATTAAACATTTATATTGTAAATGATATATATTTTACACTACTCATACTGTATCAAATATTATTTAAGGACATTTTCAATATTATATCGGGTCATAGCATGGATTAAACATTTATATTGTAAGTGATATATATTTTAAACTACTCATACTGTATCAAATATTATTTAAGGACATTTTCAATATTATATCTGGTCATAGTATGGATTAAACATTTATATTGTAAATGATATATATTTTACACTACTCATACTGTATCAAATATTATTTAAGGACATTTTCAATATTATATCTGGTCATAGTATGGATTAAACATTTATATTGTAAATGATATATATTTTACACTACTCATACTGTATCAAATATTATTTAAGGACATTTTCAATATTATCTCTGGTCATAGTATGGATTAAACATTTATATTGTAAATGATATATATTTTACACTACTCATACTGTATCAAATATTATTTAAGGACATTTTCAATATTATATCGGGTCATAGCATGGATTAAACATTTATATTGTAAGTGATATATATTTTAAACTACTCATACTGTATCAAATATTATTTAAGGACATTTTCAATATTATATCTGGTCATAGTATGGATTAAACATTTATATTGTAAATGATATATATTTTACACTACTCATACTGTATCAAATATTATTTAAGGACATTTTCAATATTATATCTGGTCATAGTATGGATTAAACATTTATATTGTAAATGATATATATTTTACACTACTCATACTGTATCAAATATTATTTAAGGACATTTTCAATATTATATCTGGTCATAGTATGGATTAAACATTTATATTGTAAATGATATATATTTTACACTACTCATACTGTATCAAATATTATTTAAGGACATTTTCAATATTATATCTGGTCATAGTATGGATTAAACATTTATATTGTAAATGATATATATTTTACACTACTCATACTGTATCAAATATTATTTAAGGACATTTTCAATATTATATCGGGTCATAGCATGGATTAAACATTTATATTGTAAGTGATATATATTTTAAACTACTCATACTGTATCAAATATTATTTAAGGACATTTTCAATATTATATCTGGTCATAGTATGGATTAAACATTTATATTGTAAATGATATATATTTTACACTACTCATACTGTATCAAATATTATTTAAGGACATTTTCAATATTATATCTGGTCATAGTATGGATTAAACATTTATATTGTAAATGATATATATTTTAAACTACTCATACTGTATCAAATATTATTTAAGGACATTTTCAATATTATATCTGGTCATAGTATGGATTAAACATTTATATTGTAAATGATATATATTTTACACTACTCATACTGTATCAAATATTATTTAAGGACATTTTCAATATTATATCTGGTCATAGTATGGATTAAACATTTATATTGTAAATGATATATATTTTACACTACTCATACTGTATCAAATATTATTTAAGGACATTTTCAATATTATATCTGGTCATAGTATGGATTAAACATTTATATTGTAAATGATATATATTTTACACTACTCATACTGTATCAAATATTATTTAAGGACATTTTCAATATTATATCGGGTCATAGCATGGATTAAACATTTATATTGTAAGTGATATATATTTTAAACTACTCATACTGTATCAAATATTATTTAAGGACATTTTCAATATTATATCTGGTCATAGTATGGATTAAACATTTATATTGTAAATGATATATATTTTACACTACTCATACTGTATCAAATATTATTTAAGGACATTTTCAATATTATATCTGGTCATAGTATGGATTAAACATTTATATTGTAAATGATATATATTTTACACTACTCATACTGTATCAAATATTATTTAAGGACATTTTCAATATTATATCTGGTCATAGTATGGATTAAACATTTATATTGTAAATGATATATATTTTACACTACTCATACTGTATCAAATATTATTTAAGGACATTTTCAATATTATATCTGGTCATAGTATGGATTAAACATTTATATTGTAAATGATATATATTTTACACTACTCATACTGTATCAAATATTATTTAAGGACATTTTCAATATTATATCTGGTCATAGTATGGATTAAACATTTATATTGTAAATGATATATATTTTACACTACTCATACTGTATCAAATATTATTTAAGGACATTTTCAATATTATATCTGGTCATAGTATGGATTAAACATTTATATTGTAAATGATATATATTTTACACTACTCATACTGTATCAAATATTATTTAAGGACATTTTCAATATTATATCTGGTCATAGTATGGATTAAACATTTATATTGTAAATGATATATATTTTAAACTACTCATACTGTATCAAATATTATTTAAGGACATTTTCAATATTATATCTGGTCATAGTATGGATTAAACATTTATATTGTAAATGATATATATTTTACACTACTCATACTGTATCAAATATTATTTAAGGACATTTTCAATATTATATCTGGTCATAGTATGGATTAAACATTTATATTGTAAATGATATATATTTTACACTACTCATACTGTATCAAATATTATTTAAGGACATTTTCAATATTATATCTGGTCATAGTATGGATTAAACATTTATATTGTAAATGATATATATTTTACACTACTCATACTGTATCAAATATTATTTAAGGACATTTTCAATATTATATCGGGTCATAGCATGGATTAAACATTTATATTGTAAATGATATATATTTTACACTACTCATACTGTATCAAATATTATTTAAGGACATTTTCAATATTATATCTGGTCATAGTATGGATTAAACATTTATATTGTAAATGATATATATTTTACACTACTCATACTGTATCAAATATTATTTAAGGACATTTTCAATATTATATCGGGTCATAGCATGGATTAAACATTTATATTGTAAGTGATATATATTTTAAACTACTCATACTGTATCAAATATTATTTAAGGACATTTTCAATATTATATCTGGTCATAGTATGGATTAAACATTTATATTGTAAATGATATATATTTTACACTACTCATACTGTATCAAATATTATTTAAGGACATTTTCAATATTATATCTGGTCATAGTATGGATTAAACATTTATATTGTAAATGATATATATTTTACACTACTCATACTGTATCAAATATTATTTAAGGACATTTTCAATATTATCTCTGGTCATAGTATGGATTAAACATTTATATTGTAAATGATATATATTTTACACTACTCATACTGTATCAAATATTATTTAAGGACATTTTCAATATTATATCGGGTCATAGCATGGATTAAACATTTATATTGTAAGTGATATATATTTTAAACTACTCATACTGTATCAAATATTATTTAAGGACATTTTCAATATTATATCTGGTCATAGTATGGATTAAACATTTATATTGTAAATGATATATATTTTACACTACTCATACTGTATCAAATATTATTTAAGGACATTTTCAATATTATATCTGGTCATAGTATGGATTAAACATTTATATTGTAAATGATATATATTTTACACTACTCATACTGTATCAAATATTATTTAAGGACATTTTCAATATTATATCTGGTCATAGTATGGATTAAACATTTATATTGTAAATGATATATATTTTACACTACTCATACTGTATCAAATATTATTTAAGGACATTTTCAATATTATATCTGGTCATAGTATGGATTAAACATTTATATTGTAAATGATATATATTTTACACTACTCATACTGTATCAAATATTATTTAAGGACATTTTCAATATTATATCGGGTCATAGCATGGATTAAACATTTATATTGTAAGTGATATATATTTTAAACTACTCATACTGTATCAAATATTATTTAAGGACATTTTCAATATTATATCTGGTCATAGTATGGATTAAACATTTATATTGTAAATGATATATATTTTACACTACTCATACTGTATCAAATATTATTTAAGGACATTTTCAATATTATATCTGGTCATAGTATGGATTAAACATTTATATTGTAAATGATATATATTTTAAACTACTCATACTGTATCAAATATTATTTAAGGACATTTTCAATATTATATCTGGTCATAGTATGGATTAAACATTTATATTGTAAATGATATATATTTTACACTACTCATACTGTATCAAATATTATTTAAGGACATTTTCAATATTATATCTGGTCATAGTATGGATTAAACATTTATATTGTAAATGATATATATTTTACACTACTCATACTGTATCAAATATTATTTAAGGACATTTACAATATTAATATAATCCATACTATGACCAATATAAAATGTCCTTAAATAATATTTGATACAGTATGAGTAGTGTAAAATATATATCATTTACAATATAAATGTTTAATCCATACTATGACCAGATATAATATTGAAAATGTCCTTAAATAATATTTGATACAGTATGAGTAGTGTAAAATATATATCATTTACAATATAAATGTTTAATCCATACTATGACCAGATATAATATTGAAAATGTCCTTAAATAATATTTGATACAGTATGAGTAGTTTAAAATATATATCATTTACAATATAAATGTTTAATCCATACTATGACCAGATATAATATTGAAAATGTCCTTAAATAATATTTGATACAGTATGAGTAGTGTAAAATATATATCATTTACAATATAAATGTTTAATCCATACTATGACCAGATATAATATTGAAAATGTCCTTAAATAATATTTGATACAGTATGAGTAGTTTAAAATATATATCACTTACAATATAAATGTTTAATCCATGCTATGACCCGATATAATATTGAAAATGTCCTTAAATAATATTTGATACAGTATGAGTAGTGTAAAATATATATCATTTACAATATAAATGTTTAATCCATACTATGACCAGATATAATATTGAAAATGTCCTTAAATAATATTTGATACAGTATGAGTAGTGTAAAATATATATCATTTACAATATAAATGTTTAATCCATACTATGACCAGATATAATATTGAAAATGTCCTTAAATAATATTTGATACAGTATGAGTAGTGTAAAATATATATCATTTACAATATAAATGTTTAATCCATACTATGACCAGATATAATATTGAAAATGTCCTTAAATAATATTTGATACAGTATGAGTAGTGTAAAATATATATCATTTACAATATAAATGTTTAATCCATACTATGACCAGATATAATATTGAAAATGTCCTTAAATAATATTTGATACAGTATGAGTAGTTTAAAATATATATCACTTACAATATAAATGTTTAATCCATGCTATGACCCGATATAATATTGAAAATGTCCTTAAATAATATTTGATACAGTATGAGTAGTGTAAAATATATATCATTTACAATATAAATGTTTAATCCATACTATGACCAGAGATAATATTGAAAATGTCCTTAAATAATATTTGATACAGTATGAGTAGTGTAAAATATATATCATTTACAATATAAATGTTTAATCCATACTATGACCAGATATAATATTGAAAATGTCCTTAAATAATATTTGATACAGTATGAGTAGTGTAAAATATATATCATTTACAATATAAATGTTTAATCCATACTATGACCAGATATAATATTGAAAATGTCCTTAAATAATATTTGATACAGTATGAGTAGTTTAAAATATATATCACTTACAATATAAATGTTTAATCCATGCTATGACCCGATATAATATTGAAAATGTCCTTAAATAATATTTGATACAGTATGAGTAGTGTAAAATATATATCATTTACAATATAAATGTTTAATCCATACTATGACCAGATATAATATTGAAAATGTCCTTAAATAATATTTGATACAGTATGAGTAGTGTAAAATATATATCATTTACAATATAAATGTTTAATCCATGCTATGACCCGATATAATATTGAAAATGTCCTTAAATAATATTTGATACAGTATGAGTAGTGTAAAATATATATCATTTACAATATAAATGTTTAATCCATACTATGACCAGATATAATATTGAAAATGTCCTTAAATAATATTTGATACAGTATGAGTAGTGTAAAATATATATCATTTACAATATAAATGTTTAATCCATACTATGACCAGATATAATATTGAAAATGTCCTTAAATAATATTTGATACAGTATGAGTAGTGTAAAATATATATCATTTACAATATAAATGTTTAATCCATACTATGACCAGATATAATATTGAAAATGTCCTTAAATAATATTTGATACAGTATGAGTAGTTTAAAATATATATCATTTACAATATAAATGTTTAATCCATACTATGACCAGATATAATATTGAAAATGTCCTTAAATAATATTTGATACAGTATGAGTAGTGTAAAATATATATCATTTACAATATAAATGTTTAATCCATACTATGACCAGATATAATATTGAAAATGTCCTTAAATAATATTTGATACAGTATGAGTAGTGTAAAATATATATCATTTACAATATAAATGTTTAATCCATACTATGACCAGATATAATATTGAAAATGTCCTTAAATAATATTTGATACAGTATGAGTAGTGTAAAATATATATCATTTACAATATAAATGTTTAATCCATACTATGACCAGATATAATATTGAAAATGTCCTTAAATAATATTTGATACAGTATGAGTAGTGTAAAATATATATCATTTACAATATAAATGTTTAATCCATACTATGACCAGATATAATATTGAAAATGTCCTTAAATAATATTTGATACAGTATGAGTAGTGTAAAATATATATCATTTACAATATAAATGTTTAATCCATACTATGACCAGATATAATATTGAAAATGTCCTTAAATAATATTTGATACAGTATGAGTAGTGTAAAATATATATCATTTACAATATAAATGTTTAATCCATACTATGACCAGATATAATATTGAAAATGTCCTTAAATAATATTTGATACAGTATGAGTAGTTTAAAATATATATCACTTACAATATAAATGTTTAATCCATGCTATGACCCGATATAATATTGAAAATGTCCTTAAATAATATTTGATACAGTATGAGTAGTGTAAAATATATATCATTTACAATATAAATGTTTAATCCATACTATGACCAGATATAATATTGAAAATGTCCTTAAATAATATTTGATACAGTATGAGTAGTGTAAAATATATATCATTTACAATATAAATGTTTAATCCATACTATGACCAGATATAATATTGAAAATGTCCTTAAATAATATTTGATACAGTATGAGTAGTGTAAAATATATATCATTTACAATATAAATGTTTAATCCATACTATGACCAGATATAATATTGAAAATGTCCTTAAATAATATTTGATACAGTATGAGTAGTTTAAAATATATATCATTTACAATATAAATGTTTAATCCATACTATGACCAGATATAATATTGAAAATGTCCTTAAATAATATTTGATACAGTATGAGTAGTGTAAAATATATATCATTTACAATATAAATGTTTAATCCATACTATGACCAGATATAATATTGAAAATGTCCTTAAATAATATTTGATACAGTATGAGTAGTTTAAAATATATATCACTTACAATATAAATGTTTAATCCATGCTATGACCCGATATAATATTGAAAATGTCCTTAAATAATATTTGATACAGTATGAGTAGTGTAAAATATATATCATTTACAATATAAATGTTTAATCCATACTATGACCAGATATAATATTGAAAATGTCCTTAAATAATATTTGATACAGTATGAGTAGTGTAAAATATATATCATTTACAATATAAATGTTTAATCCATACTATGACCAGATATAATATTGAAAATGTCCTTAAATAATATTTGATACAGTATGAGTAGTGTAAAATATATATCATTTACAATATAAATGTTTAATCCATACTATGACCAGATATAATATTGAAAATGTCCTTAAATAATATTTGATACAGTATGAGTAGTGTAAAATATATATCATTTACAATATAAATGTTTAATCCATACTATGACCAGATATAATATTGAAAATGTCCTTAAATAATATTTGATACAGTATGAGTAGTGTAAAATATATATCATTTACAATATAAATGTTTAATCCATACTATGACCAGATATAATATTGAAAATGTCCTTAAATAATATTTGATACAGTATGAGTAGTGTAAAATATATATCATTTACAATATAAATGTTTAATCCATACTATGACCAGATATAATATTGAAAATGTCCTTAAATAATATTTGATACAGTATGAGTAGTGTAAAATATATATCATTTACAATATAAATGTTTAATCCATACTATGACCAGATATAATATTGAAAATGTCCTTAAATAATATTTGATACAGTATGAGTAGTGTAAAATATATATCATTTACAATATAAATGTTTAATCCATACTATGACCAGATATAATATTGAAAATGTCCTTAAATAATATTTGATACAGTATGAGTAGTTTAAAATATATATCATTTACAATATAAATGTTTAATCCATACTATGACCAGATATAATATTGAAAATGTCCTTAAATAATATTTGATACAGTATGAGTAGTGTAAAATATATATCATTTACAATATAAATGTTTAATCCATACTATGACCAGATATAATATTGAAAATGTCCTTAAATAATATTTGATACAGTATGAGTAGTGTAAAATATATATCATTTACAATATAAATGTTTAATCCATACTATGACCAGATATAATATTGAAAATGTCCTTAAATAATATTTGATACAGTATGAGTAGTGTAAAATATATATCATTTACAATATAAATGTTTAATCCATACTATGACCAGATATAATATTGAAAATGTCCTTAAATAATATTTGATACAGTATGAGTAGTGTAAAATATATATCATTTACAATATAAATGTTTAATCCATACTATGACCAGATATAATATTGAAAATGTCCTTAAATAATATTTGATACAGTATGAGTAGTGTAAAATATATATCATTTACAATATAAATGTTTAATCCATACTATGACCAGATATAATATTGAAAATGTCCTTAAATAATATTTGATACAGTATGAGTAGTGTAAAATATATATCATTTACAATATAAATGTTTAATCCATACTATGACCAGATATAATATTGAAAATGTCCTTAAATAATATTTGATACAGTATGAGTAGTGTAAAATATATATCATTTACAATATAAATGTTTAATCCATACTATGACCAGATATAATATTGAAAATGTCCTTAAATAATATTTGATACAGTATGAGTAGTGTAAAATATATATCATTTACAATATAAATGTTTAATCCATACTATGACCAGATATAATATTGAAAATGTCCTTAAATAATATTTGATACAGTATGAGTAGTGTAAAATATATATCATTTACAATATAAATGTTTAATCCATACTATGACCAGATATAATATTGAAAATGTCCTTAAATAATATTTGATACAGTATGAGTAGTGTAAAATATATATCATTTACAATATAAATGTTTAATCCATACTATGACCCGATATAATATTGAAAATGTCCTTAAATAATATTTGATACAGTATGAGTAGTGTAAAATATATATCATTTACAATATAAATGTTTAATCCATACTATGACCAGATATAATATTGAAAATGTCCTTAAATAATATTTGATACAGTATGAGTAGTGTAAAATATATATCATTTACAATATAAATGTTTAATCCATACTATGACCAGATATAATATTGAAAATGTCCTTAAATAATATTTGATACAGTATGAGTAGTGTAAAATATATATCATTTACAATATAAATGTTTAATCCATACTATGACCAGATATAATATTGAAAATGTCCTTAAATAATATTTGATACAGTATGAGTAGTGTAAAATATATATCATTTACAATATAAATGTTTAATCCATACTATGACCAGATATAATATTGAAAATGTCCTTAAATAATATTTGATACAGTATGAGTAGTGTAAAATATATATCATTTACAATATAAATGTTTAATCCATACTATGACCAGATATAATATTGAAAATGTCCTTAAATAATATTTGATACAGTATGAGTAGTGTAAAATATATATCATTTACAATATAAATGTTTAATCCATACTATGACCAGATATAATATTGAAAATGTCCTTAAATAATATTTGATACAGTATGAGTAGTGTAAAATATATATCATTTACAATATAAATGTTTAATCCATACTATGACCAGATATAATATTGAAAATGTCCTTAAATAATATTTGATACAGTATGAGTAGTGTAAAATATATATCATTTACAATATAAATGTTTAATCCATACTATGACCAGATATAATATTGAAAATGTCCTTAAATAATATTTGATACAGTATGAGTAGTTTAAAATATATATCATTTACAATATAAATGTTTAATCCATACTATGACCAGATATAATATTGAAAATGTCCTTAAATAATATTTGATACAGTATGAGTAGTGTAAAATATATATCATTTACAATATAAATGTTTAATCCATACTATGACCAGATATAATATTGAAAATGTCCTTAAATAATATTTGATACAGTATGAGTAGTGTAAAATATATATCATTTACAATATAAATGTTTAATCCATACTATGACCAGATATAATATTGAAAATGTCCTTAAATAATATTTGATACAGTATGAGTAGTGTAAAATATATATCATTTACAATATAAATGTTTAATCCATACTATGACCAGATATAATATTGAAAATGTCCTTAAATAATATTTGATACAGTATGAGTAGTGTAAAATATATATCATTTACAATATAAATGTTTAATCCATACTATGACCAGATATAATATTGAAAATGTCCTTAAATAATATTTGATACAGTATGAGTAGTGTAAAATATATATCATTTACAATATAAATGTTTAATCCATACTATGACCAGATATAATATTGAAAATGTCCTTAAATAATATTTGATACAGTATGAGTAGTGTAAAATATATATCATTTACAATATAAATGTTTAATCCATACTATGACCAGATATAATATTGAAAATGTCCTTAAATAATATTTGATACAGTATGAGTAGTTTAAAATATATATCACTTACAATATAAATGTTTAATCCATGCTATGACCCGATATAATATTGAAAATGTCCTTAAATAATATTTGATACAGTATGAGTAGTGTAAAATATATATCATTTACAATATAAATGTTTAATCCATGACCAGATATAATATTGAAAATGTCCTTAAATAATATTTGATACAGTATGAGTAGTGTAAAATATATATCATTTACAATATAAATGTTTAATCCATACTATGACCAGATATAATATTGAAAATGTCCTTAAAATAATATTTGATACAGTATGAGTGAGTAGTGTAAAATATATATCATTTACAATATAAATGTTTAATCCATACTATGACCAGATATAATATTGAAAATGTCCTTAAATAATATTTGATACAGTATGAGTAGTGTAAAATATATATCATTTACAATATAAATGTTTAATCCATACTATGACCAGATATAATATTGAAAATGTCCTTAAATAATATTTGATACAGTATGAGTAGTGTAAAATATATATCATTTACAATATAAATGTTTAATCCATACTATGACCAGATATAATATTGAAAATGTCCTTAAATAATATTTGATACAGTATGAGTAGTGTAAAATATATATCATTTACAATATAAATGTTTAATCCATACTATGACCAGATATAATATTGAAAATGTCCTTAAATAATATTTGATACAGTATGAGTAGTGTAAAATATATATCATTTACAATATAAATGTTTAATCCATACTATGACCAGATATAATATTGAAAATGTCCTTAAATAATATTTGATACAGTATGAGTAGTGTAAAATATATATCATTTACAATATAAATGTTTAATCCATACTATGACCAGATATAATATTGAAAATGTCCTTAAATAATATTTGATACAGTATGAGTAGTGTAAAATATATATCATTTACAATATAAATGTTTAATCCATACTATGACCAGATATAATATTGAAAATGTCCTTAAATAATATTTGATACAGTATGAGTAGTGTAAAATATATATCATTTACAATATAAATGTTTAATCCATACTATGACCAGATATAATATTGAAAATGTCCTTAAATAATATTTGATACAGTATGAGTAGTGTAAAATATATATCATTTACAATATAAATGTTTAATCCATACTATGACCAGATATAATATTGAAAATGTCCTTAAATAATATTTGATACAGTATGAGTAGTGTAAAATATATATCATTTACAATATAAATGTTTAATCCATACTATGACCAGATATAATATTGAAAATGTCCTTAAATAATATTTGATACAGTATGAGTAGTGTAAAATATATATCATTTACAATATAAATGTTTAATCCATACTATGACCAGATATAATATTGAAAATGTCCTTAAATAATATTTGATACAGTATGAGTAGTGTAAAATATATATCATTTACAATATAAATGTTTATTAATCCATACTATGACCCAGATATAATATTGAAAATGTCCTTAAATAATATTTGATACAGTATGAGTAGTGTAAAATATATATCATTTACAATATAAATGTTTAATCCATACTATGACCAGATATAATATTGAAAATGTCCTTAAATAATATTTGATACAGTATGAGTAGTGTAAAATATATATCATTTACAATATAAATGTTTAATCCATACTATGACCAGATATAATATTGAAAATGTCCTTAAATAATATTTGATACAGTATGAGTAGTGTAAAATATATATCATTTACAATATAAATGTTTAATCCATACTATGACCAGATATAATATTGAAAATGTCCTTAAATAATATTTGATACAGTATGAGTAGTGTAAAATATATATCATTTACAATATAAATGTTTAATCCATACTATGACCAGATATAATATTGAAAATGTCCTTAAATAATATTTGATACAGTATGAGTAGTGTAAAATATATATCATTTACAATATAAATGTTTAATCCATACTATGACCAGATATAATATTGAAAATGTCCTTAAATAATATTTGATACAGTATGAGTAGTGTAAAATATATATCATTTACAATATAAATGTTTAATCCATACTATGACCAGATATAATATTGAAAATGTCCTTAAATAATATTTGATACAGTATGAGTAGTGTAAAATATATATCATTTACAATATAAATGTTTAATCCATACTATGACCAGATATAATATTGAAAATGTCCTTAAATAATATTTGATACAGTATGAGTAGTGTAAAATATATATCATTTACAATATAAATGTTTAATCCATACTATGACCAGATATAATATTGAAAATGTCCTTAAATAATATTTGATACAGTATGAGTAGTTTAAAATATATATCACTTACAATATAAATGTTTAATCCATGCTATGACCCGATATAATATTGAAAATGTCCTTAAATAATATTTGATACAGTATGAGTAGTGTAAAATATATATCATTTACAATATAAATGTTTAATCCATACTATGACCAGATATAATATTGAAAATGTCCTTAAATAATATTTGATACAGTATGAGTAGTGTAAAAATATATATCATTTACAATATAAATGTTTAATCCATACTATGACCAGATATAATATTGAAAATGTCCTTAAATAATATTTGATACAGTATGAGTAGTGTAAAATATATATCATTTACAATATAAATGTTTAATCCATACTATGACCAGATATAATATTGAAAATGTCCTTAAATAATATTTGATACAGTATGAGTAGTTTAAAATATATATCACTTACAATATAAATGTTTAATCCATGCTATGACCCGATATAATATTGAAAATGTCCTTAAATAATATTTGATACAGTATGAGTAGTGTAAAATATATATCATTTACAATATAAATGTTTAATCCATACTATGACCAGATATAATATTGAAAATGTCCTTAAATAATATTTGATACAGTATGAGTAGTGTAAAATATATATCATTTACAATATAAATGTTTAATCCATACTATGACCAGATATAATATTGAAAATGTCCTTAAATAATATTTGATACAGTATGAGTAGTGTAAAATATATATCATTTACAATATAAATGTTTAATCCATACTATGACCAGATATAATATTGAAAATGTCCTTAAATAATATTTGATACAGTATGAGTAGTGTAAAATATATATCATTTACAATATAAATGTTTAATCCATACTATGACCAGATATAATATTGAAAATGTCCTTAAATAATATTTGATACAGTATGAGTAGTGTAAAATATATATCATTTACAATATAAATGTTTTAATCCATACTATGACCAGATATAATATTGAAAATGTCCTTAAATAATATTTGATACAGTATGAGTAGTGTAAAATATATATCATTTACAATATAAATGTTTAATCCATACTATGACCAGATATAATATTGAAAATGTCCTTAAATAATATTTGATACAGTATGAGTAGTGTAAAATATATATCATTTACAATATAAATGTTTAATCCATACTATGACCAGATATAATATTGAAAATGTCCTTAAATAATATTTGATACAGTATGAGTAGTGTAAAAATATATATCATTTACAATATAAATGTTTAATCCATACTATGACCAGATATAATATTGAAAATGTCCTTAAATAATATTTGATACAGTATGAGTAGTGTAAAATATATATCACTTACAATATAAATGTTTAATCCATACTATGACCAGATATAATATTGAAAATGTCCTTAAATAATATTTGATACAGTATGAGTAGTGTAAAATATATATCACTTTACAATATAAATGTTTAATCCATGCTATGACCAGATATAATATTGAAAATGTCTTAAATAATATTTGATACAGTATGAGTAGTGTAAAATATATATCATTTACAATATAAATGTTTAATCCATACTATGACCAGATATAATATTGAAAATGTCCTTAAATAATATTTGATACAGTATGAGTAGTGTAAAATATATATCATTTACAATATAAATGTTTAATCCATACTATGACCAGATATAATATTGAAAATGTCCTTAAATAATATTTGATACAGTATGAGTAGTGTAAAATATATATCATTTACAATATAAATGTTTAATCCATACTATGACCAGATATAATATTGAAAATGTCCTTAAATAATATTTGATACAGTATGAGTAGTGTAAAATATATATCATTTACAATATAAAATGTTTTAATCCATACTATGACCCAGATATAATA
>OZ010603.1:43921759-43934259 GCA_963932145.1 Acanthosepion lycidas
ATATATTTTTAAACTACTCATACTGTATCAAACTATTATTTAAGGACATTTTCAATATTATATCTGGTCATAGTATGGATTAAACATTTATATTGTAAATGATATATATTTTACACTACTCATACTGTATCAAATATTATTTAAGGACATTTTCAATATTATATCTGGTCATAGTATGGATTAAACATTTATATTGTAAATGATATATATTTTACACTACTCATACTGTATCAAATATTATTTAAGGACATTTTCAATATTATATCTGGTCATAGTATGGATTAAACATTTATATTGTAAATGATATATATTTTACACTACTCATACTGTATCAAATATTATTTAAGGACATTTTCAATATTATATCGGGTCATAGCATGGATTAAACATTTATATTGTAAATGATATATATTTTAACACTACTCATACTGTATCAAATATTATTTAAGGACATTTTCAATATTATATCTGGTCATAGTATGGATTAAACATTTATATTGTAAATGATATATATTTTACACTACTCATACTGTATCAAATATTATTTAAGGACATTTTCAATATTATATCTGGTCATAGTATGGATTAAACATTTATATTGTAAATGATATATATTTTACACTACTCATACTGTATCAAATATTATTTAAGGACATTTTCAATATTATATCTGGTCATAGTATGGATTAAACATTTATATTGTAAATGATATATATTTTACACTACTCATACTGTATCAAATATTATTTAAGGACATTTTCAATATTATATCTGGTCATAGTATGGATTAAACATTTATATTGTAAATGATATATATTTTACACTACTCATACTGTATCAAATATTATTTAAGGACATTTTCAATATTATATCTGGTCATAGTATGGATTAAACATTTATATTGTAAATGATATATATTTTACACTACTCATACTGTATCAAATATTATTTAAGGACATTTTCAATATTATATCGGGTCATAGCATGGATTAAACATTTATATTGTAAATGATATATATTTTACACTACTCATACTGTATCAAATATTATTTAAGGACATTTTCAATATTATATCTGGTCATAGTATGGATTAAACATTTATATTGTAAATGATATATATTTTACACTACTCATACTGTATCAAATATTATTTAAGGACATTTTCAATATTATATCTGGTCATAGTATGGATTAAACATTTATATTGTAAATGATATATATTTTACACTACTCATACTGTATCAAATATTATTTAAGGACATTTTCAATATTATATCTGGTCATAGTATGGATTAAACATTTATATTGTAAATGATATATATTTTACACTACTCATACTGTATCAAATATTATTTAAGGACATTTTCAATATTATATCTGGTCATAGTATGGATTAAACATTTATATTGTAAATGATATATATTTTACACTACTCATACTGTATCAAATATTATTTAAGGACATTTTCAATATTATATCGGGTCATAGCATGGATTAAACATTTATATTGTAAGTGATATATATTTTAAACTACTCATACTGTATCAAATATTATTTAAGGACATTTTCAATATTATATCTGGTCATAGTATGGATTAAACATTTATATTGTAAATGATATATATTTTACACTACTCATACTGTATCAAATATTATTTAAGGACATTTTCAATATTATATCTGGTCATAGTATGGATTAAACATTTATATTGTAAATGATATATATTTTACACTACTCATACTGTATCAAATATTATTTAAGGACATTTTCAATATTATATCTGGTCATAGTATGGATTAAACATTTATATTGTAAATGATATATATTTTACACTACTCATACTGTATCAAATATTATTTAAGGACATTTTCAATATTATATCTGGTCATAGTATGGATTAAACATTTATATTGTAAATGATATATATTTTACACTACTCATACTGTATCAAATATTATTTAAGGACATTTTCAATATTATATCTGGTCATAGTATGGATTAAACATTTATATTGTAAATGATATATATTTTACACTACTCATACTGTATCAAATATTATTTAAGGACATTTTCAATATTATATCTGGTCATAGTATGGATTAAACATTTATATTGTAAGTGATATATATTTTACACTACTCATACTGTATCAAATATTATTTAAGGACATTTTCAATATTATATCTGGTCATAGTATGGATTAAACATTTATATTGTAAATGATATATATTTTACACTACTCATACTGTATCAAATATTATTTAAGGACATTTTCAATATTATATCTGGTCATAGTATGGATTAAACATTTATATTGTAAATGATATATATTTTACACTACTCATACTGTATCAAATATTATTTAAGGACATTTTCAATATTATATCTGGTCATAGTATGGATTAAACATTTATATTGTAAATGATATATATTTTACACTACTCATACTGTATCAAATATTATTTAAGGACATTTTCAATATTATATCTGGTCATAGTATGGATTAAACATTTATATTGTAAATGATATATATTTTACACTACTCATACTGTATCAAATATTATTTAAGGACATTTTCAATATTATATCTGGTCATAGTATGGATTAAACATTTATATTGTAAATGATATATATTTTACACTACTCATACTGTATCAAATATTATTTAAGGACATTTTCAATATTATATCTGGTCATAGTATGGATTAAACATTTATATTGTAAATGATATATATTTTACACTACTCATACTGTATCAAATATTATTTAAGGACATTTTCAATATTATATCTGGTCATAGTATGGATTAAACATTTATATTGTAAATGATATATATTTTACACTACTCATACTGTATCAAATATTATTTAAGGACATTTTCAATATTATATCTGGTCATAGTATGGATTAAACATTTATATTGTAAATGATATATATTTTACACTACTCATACTGTATCAAATATTATTTAAGGACATTTTCAATATTATATCTGGTCATAGTATGGATTAAACATTTATATTGTAAATGATATATATTTTACACTACTCATACTGTATCAAATATTATTTAAGGACATTTTCAATATTATATCTGGTCATAGTATGGATTAAACATTTATATTGTAAATGATATATATTTTACACTACTCATACTGTATCAAATATTATTTAAGGACATTTTCAATATTATATCTGGTCATAGTATGGATTAAACATTTATATTGTAAATGATATATATTTTACACTACTCATACTGTATCAAATATTATTTAAGGACATTTTCAATATTATATCTGGTCATAGTATGGATTAAACATTTATATTGTAAATGATATATATTTTACACTACTCATACTGTATCAAATATTATTTAAGGACATTTTCAATATTATATCTGGTCATAGTATGGATTAAACATTTATATTGTAAATGATATATATTTTACACTACTCATACTGTATCAAATATTATTTAAGGACATTTTCAATATTATATCTGGTCATAGTATGGATTAAACATTTATATTGTAAATGATATATATTTTACACTACTCATACTGTATCAAATATTATTTAAGGACATTTTCAATATTATATCTGGTCATAGTATGGATTAAACATTTATATTGTAAATGATATATATTTTACACTACTCATACTGTATCAAATATTATTTAAGGACATTTTCAATATTATATCTGGTCATAGTATGGATTAAACATTTATATTGTAAATGATATATATTTTACACTACTCATACTGTATCAAATATTATTTAAGGACATTTTCAATATTATATCTGGTCATAGTATGGATTAAACATTTATATTGTAAGTGATATATATTTTACACTACTCATACTGTATCAAATATTATTTAAGGACATTTTCAATATTATATCTGGTCATAGTATGGATTAAACATTTATATTGTAAATGATATATATTTTACACTACTCATACTGTATCAAATATTATTTAAGGACATTTTCAATATTATATCTGGTCATAGTATGGATTAAACATTTATATTGTAAATGATATATATTTTACACTACTCATACTGTATCAAATATTATTTAAGGACATTTTCAATATTATATCTGGTCATAGTATGGATTAAACATTTATATTGTAAATGATATATATTTTACACTACTCATACTGTATCAAATATTATTTAAGGACATTTTCAATATTATATCTGGTCATAGTATGGATTAAACATTTATATTGTAAATGATATATATTTTACACTACTCATACTGTATCAAATATTATTTAAGGACATTTTCAATATTATATCTGGTCATAGTATGGATTAAACATTTATATTGTAAATGATATATATTTTACACTACTCATACTGTATCAAATATTATTTAAGGACATTTTCAATATTATATCTGGTCATAGTATGGATTAAACATTTATATTGTAAATGATATATATTTTACACTACTCATACTGTATCAAATATTATTTAAGGACATTTTCAATATTATATCTGGTCATAGCTATGGATTAAACATTTATATTGTAAATGATATATATTTTACACTACTCATACTGTATCAAATATTATTTAAGGACATTTTCAATATTATATCTGGTCATAGTATGGATTAAACATTTATATTGTAAATGATATATATTTTACACTACTCATACTGTATCAAATATTATTTAAGGACATTTTCAATATTATATCGGGTCATAGCATGGATTAAACATTTATATTGTAAAGTGATATATATTTTACACTACTCATACTGTATCAAATATTATTTAAGGACATTTTCAATATTATATCTGGTCATAGTATGGATTAAACATTTATATTGTAAATGATATATATTTTACACTACTCATACTGTATCAAATATTATTTAAGGACATTTTCAATATTATATCTGGTCATAGTATGGATTAAACATTTATATTGTAAATGATATATATTTTACACTACTCATACTGTATCAAATATTATTTAAGGACATTTTCAATATTATATCTGGTCATAGTATGGATTAAACATTTATATTGTAAATGATATATATTTTACACTACTCATACTGTATCAAATATTATTTAAGGACATTTTCAATATTATATCTGGTCATAGTATGGATTAAACATTTATATTGTAAATGATATATATTTTACACTACTCATACTGTATCAAATATTATTTAAGGACATTTTCAATATTATATCTGGTCATAGTATGGATTAAACATTTATATTGTAAATGATATATATTTTACACTACTCATACTGTATCAAATATTATTTAAGGACATTTTCAATATTATATCTGGTCATAGTATGGATTAAACATTTATATTGTAAATGATATATATTTTACACTACTCATACTGTATCAAATATTATTTAAGGACATTTTCAATATTATATCTGGTCATAGTATGGATTAAACATTTATATTGTAAATGATATATATTTTACACTACTCATACTGTATCAAATATTATTTAAGGACATTTTCAATATTATATCTGGTCATAGTATGGATTAAACATTTATATTGTAAATGATATATATTTTACACTACTCATACTGTATCAAATATTATTTAAGGACATTTTCAATATTATATCTGGTCATAGCATGGATTAAACATTTATATTGTAAGTGATATATATTTTAAACTACTCATACTGTATCAAATATTATTTAAGGACATTTTCAATATTATATCTGGTCATAGTATGGATTAAACATTTATATTGTAAATGATATATATTTTACACTACTCATACTGTATCAAATATTATTTAAGGACATTTTCAATATTATATCTGGTCATAGTATGGATTAAACATTTATATTGTAAATGATATATATTTTACACTACTCATACTGTATCAAATATTATTTAAGGACATTTTCAATATTATATCTGGTCATAGTATGGATTAAACATTTATATTGTAAATGATATATATTTTACACTACTCATACTGTATCAAATATTATTTAAGGACATTTTCAATATTATATCTGGTCATAGTATGGATTAAACATTTATATTGTAAATGATATATATTTTACACTACTCATACTGTATCAAATATTATTTAAGGACATTTTCAATATTATATCTGGTCATAGTATGGATTAAACATTTATATTGTAAATGATATATATTTTACACTACTCATACTGTATCAAATATTATTTAAGGACATTTTCAATATTATATCTGGTCATAGTATGGATTAAACATTTATATTGTAAATGATATATATTTTACACTACTCATACTGTATCAAATATTATTTAAGGACATTTTCAATATTATATCTGGTCATAGTATGGATTAAACATTTATATTGTAAATGATATATATTTTACACTACTCATACTGTATCAAATATTATTTAAGGACATTTTCAATATTATATCTGGTCATAGTATGGATTAAACATTTATATTGTAAATGATATATATTTTACACTACTCATACTGTATCAAATATTATTTAAGGACATTTTCAATATTATATCTGGTCATAGTATGGATTAAACATTTATATTGTAAATGATATATATTTTACACTACTCATACTGTATCAAATATTATTTAAGGACATTTTCAATATTATATCTGGTCATAGTATGGATTAAACATTTATATTGTAAATGATATATATTTTACACTACTCATACTGTATCAAATATTATTTAAGGACATTTTCAATATTATATCTGGTCATAGTATGGATTAAACATTTATATTGTAAATGATATATATTTTACACTACTCATACTGTATCAAATATTATTTAAGGACATTTTCAATATTATATCTGGTCATAGTATGGATTAAACATTTATATTGTAAATGATATATATTTTACACTACTCATACTGTATCAAATATTATTTAAGGACATTTTCAATATTATATCTGGTCATAGTATGGATTAAACATTTATATTGTAAATGATATATATTTTACACTACTCATACTGTATCAAATATTATTTAAGGACATTTTCAATATTATATCTGGTCATAGTATGGATTAAACATTTATATTGTAAATGATATATATTTTACACTACTCATACTGTATCAAATATTATTTAAGGACATTTTCAATATTATATCTGGTCATAGTATGGATTAAACATTTATATTGTAAATGATATATATTTTACACTACTCATACTGTATCAAATATTATTTAAGGACATTTTCAATATTATATCTGGTCATAGTATGGATTAAACATTTATATTGTAAATGATATATATTTTACACTACTCATACTGTATCAAATATTATTTAAGGACATTTTCAATATTATATCTGGTCATAGTATGGATTAAACATTTATATTGTAAATGATATATATTTTACACTACTCATACTGTATCAAATATTATTTAAGGACATTTTCAATATTATATCTGGTCATAGTATGGATTAAACATTTATATTGTAAATGATATATATTTTACACTACTCATACTGTATCAAATATTATTTAAGGACATTTTCAATATTATATCGGGTCATAGCATGGATTAAACATTTATATTGTAAGTGATATATATTTTAAACTACTCATACTGTATCAAATATTATTTAAGGACATTTTCAATATTATATCTGGTCATAGTATGGATTAAACATTTATATTGTAAATGATATATATTTTACACTACTCATACTGTATCAAATATTATTTAAGGACATTTTCAATATTATATCTGGTCATAGTATGGATTAAACATTTATATTGTAAATGATATATATTTTACACTACTCATACTGTATCAAATATTATTTAAGGACATTTTCAATATTATCTCTGGTCATAGTATGGATTAAACATTTATATTGTAAATGATATATATTTTACACTACTCATACTGTATCAAATATTATTTAAGGACATTTTCAATATTATATCGGGTCATAGCATGGATTAAACATTTATATTGTAAGTGATATATATTTTAAACTACTCATACTGTATCAAATATTATTTAAGGACATTTTCAATATTATATCTGGTCATAGTATGGATTAAACATTTATATTGTAAATGATATATATTTTACACTACTCATACTGTATCAAATATTATTTAAGGACATTTTCAATATTATATCTGGTCATAGTATGGATTAAACATTTATATTGTAAATGATATATATTTTACACTACTCATACTGTATCAAATATTATTTAAGGACATTTTCAATATTATATCTGGTCATAGTATGGATTAAACATTTATATTGTAAATGATATATATTTTACACTACTCATACTGTATCAAATATTATTTAAGGACATTTTCAATATTATATCTGGTCATAGTATGGATTAAACATTTATATTGTAAATGATATATATTTTACACTACTCATACTGTATCAAATATTATTTAAGGACATTTTCAATATTATATCGGGTCATAGCATGGATTAAACATTTATATTGTAAGTGATATATATTTTAAACTACTCATACTGTATCAAATATTATTTAAGGACATTTTCAATATTATATCTGGTCATAGTATGGATTAAACATTTATATTGTAAATGATATATATTTTACACTACTCATACTGTATCAAATATTATTTAAGGACATTTTCAATATTATATCTGGTCATAGTATGGATTAAACATTTATATTGTAAATGATATATATTTTAAACTACTCATACTGTATCAAATATTATTTAAGGACATTTTCAATATTATATCTGGTCATAGTATGGATTAAACATTTATATTGTAAATGATATATATTTTACACTACTCATACTGTATCAAATATTATTTAAGGACATTTTCAATATTATATCTGGTCATAGTATGGATTAAACATTTATATTGTAAATGATATATATTTTACACTACTCATACTGTATCAAATATTATTTAAGGACATTTTCAATATTATATCTGGTCATAGTATGGATTAAACATTTATATTGTAAATGATATATATTTTACACTACTCATACTGTATCAAATATTATTTAAGGACATTTTCAATATTATATCGGGTCATAGCATGGATTAAACATTTATATTGTAAGTGATATATATTTTAAACTACTCATACTGTATCAAATATTATTTAAGGACATTTTCAATATTATATCTGGTCATAGTATGGATTAAACATTTATATTGTAAATGATATATATTTTACACTACTCATACTGTATCAAATATTATTTAAGGACATTTTCAATATTATATCTGGTCATAGTATGGATTAAACATTTATATTGTAAATGATATATATTTTACACTACTCATACTGTATCAAATATTATTTAAGGACATTTTCAATATTATATCTGGTCATAGTATGGATTAAACATTTATATTGTAAATGATATATATTTTACACTACTCATACTGTATCAAATATTATTTAAGGACATTTTCAATATTATATCTGGTCATAGTATGGATTAAACATTTATATTGTAAATGATATATATTTTACACTACTCATACTGTATCAAATATTATTTAAGGACATTTTCAATATTATATCTGGTCATAGTATGGATTAAACATTTATATTGTAAATGATATATATTTTACACTACTCATACTGTATCAAATATTATTTAAGGACATTTTCAATATTATATCTGGTCATAGTATGGATTAAACATTTATATTGTAAATGATATATATTTTACACTACTCATACTGTATCAAATATTATTTAAGGACATTTTCAATATTATATCTGGTCATAGTATGGATTAAACATTTATATTGTAAATGATATATATTTTACACTACTCATACTGTATCAAATATTATTTAAGGACATTTTCAATATTATATCTGGTCATAGTATGGATTAAACATTTATATTGTAAATGATATATATTTTACACTACTCATACTGTATCAAATATTATTTAAGGACATTTTCAATATTATATCTGGTCATAGTATGGATTAAACATTTATATTGTAAATGATATATATTTTACACTACTCATACTGTATCAAATATTATTTAAGGACATTTTCAATATTATATCTGGTCATAGTATGGATTAAACATTTATATTGTAAATGATATATATTTTACACTACTCATACTGTATCAAATATTATTTAAGGACATTTTCAATATTATATCTGGTCATAGTATGGATTAAACATTTATATTGTAAATGATATATATTTTACACTACTCATACTGTATCAAATATTATTTAAGGACATTTTCAATATTATATCTGGTCATAGTATGGATTAAACATTTATATTGTAAATGATATATATTTTACACTACTCATACTGTATCAAATATTATTTAAGGACATTTTCAATATTATATCTGGTCATAGTATGGATTAAACATTTATATTGTAAATGATATATATTTTACACTACTCATACTGTATCAAATATTATTTAAGGACATTTTCAATATTATATCGGGTCATAGCATGGATTAAACATTTATATTGTAAGTGATATATATTTTAAACTACTCATACTGTATCAAATATTATTTAAGGACATTTTCAATATTATATCTGGTCATAGTATGGATTAAACATTTATATTGTAAGTGATATATATTTTACACTACTCATACTGTATCAAATATTATTTAAGGACATTTTCAATATTATATCGGGTCATAGTATGGATTAAACATTTATATTGTAAATGATATATATTTTACACTACTCATACTGTATCAAATATTATTTAAGGACATTTTCAATATTATATCTGGTCATAGTATGGATTAAACATTTATATTGTAAATGATATATATTTTACACTACTCATACTGTATCAAATATTATTTAAGGACATTTTCAATATTATATCTGGTCATAGTATGGATTAAACATTTATATTGTAAATGATATATATTTTACACTACTCATACTGTATCAAATATTATTTAAGGACATTTTCAATATTATATCTGGTCATAGTATGGATTAAACATTTATATTGTAAATGATATATATTTTACACTACTCATACTGTATCAAATATTATTTAAGGACATTTTCAATATTATATCGGGTCATAGTATGGATTAAACATTTATATTGTAAATGATATATATTTTACACTACTCATACTGTATCAAATATTATTTAAGGACATTTTCAATATTATATCTGGTCATAGTATGGATTAAACATTTATATTGTAAATGATATATATTTTACACTACTCATACTGTATCAAATATTATTTAAGGACATTTTCAATATTATATCTGGTCATAGCATGGATTAAACATTTATATTGTAAGTGATATATATTTTACACTACTCATACTGTATCAAATATTATTTAAGGACATTTTCAATATTATATCGGGTCATAGTATGGATTAAACATTTATATTGTAAATGATATATATTTTACACTACTCATACTGTATCAAATATTATTTAAGGACATTTTCAATATTATATCTGGTCATAGTATGGATTAAACATTTATATTGTAAATGATATATATTTTACACTACTCATACTGTATCAAATATTATTTAAGGACATTTTCAATATTATATCTGGTCATAGTATGGATTAAACATTTATATTGTAAATGATATATATTTTACACTACTCATACTGTATCAAATATTATTTAAGGACATTTTCAATATTATATCTGGTCATAGTATGGATTAAACATTTATATTGTAAATGATATATATTTTACACTACTCATACTGTATCAAATATTATTTAAGGACATTTTCAATATTATATCGGGTCATAGTATGGATTAAACATTTATATTGTAAATGATATATATTTTACACTACTCATACTGTATCAAATATTATTTAAGGACATTTTCAATATTATATCTGGTCATAGTATGGATTAAACATTTATATTGTAAATGATATATATTTTACACTACTCATACTGTATCAAATATTATTTAAGGACATTTTCAATATTATATCTGGTCATAGTATGGATTAAACATTTATATTGTAAATGATATATATTTTACACTACTCATACTGTATCAAATATTATTTAAGGACATTTTCAATATTATATCTGGTCATAGTATGGATTAAACATTTATATTGTAAATGATATATATTTTACACTACTCATACTGTATCAAATATTATTTAAGGACATTTTCAATATTATATCTGGTCATAGTATGGATTAAACATTTATATTGTAAATGATATATATTTTACACTACTCATACTGTATCAAATATTATTTAAGGACATTTTCAATATTATATCTGGTCATAGTATGGATTAAACATTTATATTGTAAATGATATATATTTTACACTACTCATACTGTATCAAATATTATTTAAGGACATTTTCAATATTATATCTGGTCATAGTATGGATTAAACATTTATATTGTAAATGATATATATTTTACACTACTCATACTGTATCAAATATTATTTAAGGATATTTTCAATATTATATCTGGTCATAGT
>OZ010603.1:43939259-43949259 GCA_963932145.1 Acanthosepion lycidas
AACCACTACTACAAATCTTAAATTGTTTGAATTTCTTACATGAAGCCTGTCAATTATTATTTATTTTTGACTGATATTTCTTTTATATTATCTTTTTTTGCTTTTACACCTGATAGAAATAGTCTTGTCTGAATTCTCTAGATGAAGCAATGTCTAATATTATTCATTTTAGCATAAAAAATTCATCTTATTTCTCTTGCTTTTACACCTTAATAATAATTGTATGTTAACCAAATTTCTTAGAAGAAGCACTGTCGATAATTGTTAATTTTTGATTGGCAATTTTTGTCTTATTTATCTTGCTTAGTAATAATAGTTATCTGATTTTTCTAGATGAAGCACTATTAATAATTGTTTTACTATTATTTCTTTCATCTTATTTCTCTTGTTTTTACACCTGGTAGTAAGTTTTAAGTTGTCTGAATTTTCTAGATGAAGCATTGTCTATTATTATTCATTTATAACTTACTTAATTTTTATTAGGATTTCTTTCATCCTATTTCCTTTGCTACTTTCTCGCAACACTCATTATTTTACACCCTATGACATTTAAGAGAGCAAATTGGGATTATTAATTGAATTACTACTCATTCTTTATTGTATCCTCTTTACTTCACAGTTTTAGTGTGTAAAAAAGACTTAAATGTTATAATTATAAAAAAAAAACAATGTTTACAGAGAAGATATTTGTCAATTATACATCAGAAAATTGACAGATAGCAATACAAAGATTTCTTCTCTAAATATTCCATAAACCACAAATGCCTTGGCTAGGATCAATGTGTAGTATTTGTTAGTTTTCTGTCAAAAGGATTGATGCAATTTTTTACAATGCACTTAGAGAAGGAAGAAAATTCTCTGAACTTTGCCTAAGAACTTTATTCTCAAGCACATATGTTCATGAATGCACACTGATATTTGAATGTATTTTGCGTACATTAAGGGCAAAGTTGATGGAGCAACAAAGACCGCTGCATTCTGACATTTGTACATTCGCATGAAAAATAAGTGAATCTCTCATATGAATGCAGAAATTGCTTCAGGTCTATCTTTACATCTTCCATTTTCTTCATCATTGTTCAAGGCAAAAGTAGCCATCATTGAAATCAGGTTCAGGAGTTTACTTTTAGCACAAAATAGACCAAACATCTAAAACATACAAAATTATACCAGTTTATTCACTATATTCATTATATATATATATATATATATATATATAAGCAACACACACACATATATATACAAGTTTCATTAAAAACGACTGTCAAGGTTTTGTTGTTCTGTTTTGTTTGCCAGTTGTTTCTAATGAAACTTGTATAAAAGAGAGATTGATGCCCAAATACTCAATTATGCATATATATATATATATATATATATATATATATGCACCACTCCTATACTTGTGTATATATATATATATATATATATATATATATGGGGATACTCATCACTTTTATATTTACACATGTTCTATCGCTGATATTGAGCACTTTATCTCATAAATATAGCACACCTTAAGAGTATATTTCTTCATATACATACATATATATATATATATATATATATATATATATATGTATGTATGTATGTATATATAAATGTATAGGTAATAAAATCTTTAAACTCGGGATAGAAACACAGTAGATAGATAGATAGATAGATATTTACAGGCTGAGATAAATAGATATCAACAGACTGAGATAGATAGATAGATAGATAGATAGATAGATAGATAGATAGATAGATAGATAGATAGATAGATAGATAGATAGATATTTACAGGCTGAGATAAATAGATATCAACAGACTGAGATAGATAGATAGATAGATAGATAGATAGATAGATATTTACAGGCTGAGATAAATAGATATCAACAGACTGAGATAGATAGATAGATAGATAGATAGATAGATAGATATTTACAGGCTGAGATAAATAGATATCAACAGACTGAGATAGATAGATAGATAGATAGATAGATAGATAGATAGATAGATAGATAGATAGATAGATATTTACAGGCTAAGATAAATAGATATCAACAGACTGAGATAGATAGATAGATAGATAGATAGATAGATAGATAGATATTTACAGGCTGAGATAAATAGATATCAACAGACTGAGATAGATAGATAGATAGATAGATAGATAGATAGATAGATAGATAGATAGATAGATATTTACAGGCTGAGATAAATAGATATCAACAGACTGAGATAGATAGATAGATAGATAGATAGATAGATATTTACAGGCTGAGATAAATAGATATCAACAGACTGAGATAGATAGATAGATAGATAGATAGATAGATAGATAGATAGATAGATAGATATTTACAGGCTGAGATAAATAGATATCAACAGACTGAGATAGATAGATAGATAGATAGATAGATAGATAGATAGATAGATAGATAGATAGATAGATAGATAGATAGATATTTACAGGCTGAGATAAATAGATATCAACAGACTGAGATAGATAGATAGATAGATAGATAGATAGATAGATAGATAGATAGATAGATAGATAGATAGATATTTACAGGCTGAGATAAATAGATATCAACAGACTGAGATAGATAGATAGATAGATAGATAGATAGATAGATAGATAGATAGATAGATATTTACAGGCTAAGATAAATAGATATCAACAGACTGAGATAGATAGATAGATAGATAGATAGATAGATAGATAGATAGATAGATAGATAGATATTTACAGGCTGAGATAAATAGATATCAACAGACTGAGATAGATAGATAGATAGATAGATAGATATTTACAGGCTGAGATAAATAGATATCAACAGACTGAGATAGATAGATAGATAGATAGATAGATAGATAGATAGATATTTACAGGCTGAGATAAATAGATATCAACAGACTGAGATAGATAGATAGATAGATAGATAGATAGATAGATATTTACAGGCTGAGATAAATAGATATCAACAGACTTAGATAGATAGATAGATAGATAGATAGATAGATAGATAGATAGATAGATAGATTTAGTAAATATGGATCTTCCTTTTATGCAATATTGTGTTGATTAAACATTTCCCTAAATATCAGGAGCTCTATTATGATGGTCATTCAAATCTGAATTCTTATAAATACACATATTAATGCCTTGACTATCGACATTAGATCCTGTCTTTTATGTGAGTTCAAGAATTGCCTACTGGCAACAGTGGAAAAAATCCACCCAATTCAGCCACCAAGCATCCCCATATGCATATATTTCCATTTATCTATAGATATAACGGTTAGTAGCCACCAATGTATTTATTACAAGGGTTTCTAGGCATTCCCTCTTTGTTCCCAATATTACAATAAATCCAACAGCAAAAAAAAAATAATATTCATGTGTTCCAAATTCCTAAGCTGAATCTATATTTTCTCAACTTTCCACTGAGTTTCTGACCAAATATCCATGGATCAACAATTATGGTGCTGTGCCAACTGGGGCATCAGTGTACAAATGTTTTCAGAATAAAACAGCCATTTCTGTGCCAATAGAGTCAAATTGAATTTTGCCACAAGTTCCAGAGTGCAATTCTCTGGGGAAATGTCGTTTAGGAATCCAAATTTTTGTCAAGGAGGGCTCAGAAGATGGTGCTGGTTGGATAGGATTAGTTAGCAGAATGGAGAATGGTGAGGTAGAGGCCATGTCTTTGAACGTAGCTAATGGCCATTCAAAGTGGACAATTGAATTTGAATCTGTCAAACGAAAAGAAAGATGGTGCTACTGGCTATCTTCTGAGAATCGGCAGAGATTCTGAGATTTGATTTTTTTTTTTTCTTTTATACATTTAGGATTTTCTTTTTGCTTTCAATGATTTATTTTTTTAATGGTGATGGTGCAGAAAAATGCTGTCAATTTTCATTTTCACTTTTATCTGCAAACTCCTCTCAGTACTTCAAAGTTTGGTTGTATTGCGAGAGATGAGGATAAAATAGCTTGTCAGGTAGGAAACCCATCTTCAAATGTTGCAGATTTAGGAATTTTTCCAGAAAGCTCAAGCAGAAGAATTACTTTTACAGGATTTCTGAATCTGACCTAATTTATAAACAAAAGAAAAAAAGGCACTATATACATTTAATAAATTTTTATATATATTGGATATAAGTTATTTGATTTGTTATTTATCAAAAATAGAGTAATGTGTAAACACGACAAGCATATTTTCAAGACACAGCATTACTAAGCCTTCAATTTTGATACTAGCAACTTTCTCAATGACATTTGAAAACCCAATCTTACTAAATTTTGAATCTGTCTACTTGTGACATTTTAGGATACTAAATTTGGAATTTTACTACATGTAACTTCTGGGGCTACTTTAAAAATAATAAGCTGTGCTAAAAAATTCAATTCAATCAGCTTTTGAATGTAACCCAGTTTGACAACTTTGAATGTAGTTAAAAGTGAATCTTAAACATGGGAGCACTTTTATTTTACAACCAAATAATAAATATATCCCTTGTAATCAGAATAGATTAAATATATATTTCTCAACTCTAGAAAACATATTTCTCAGCATGGTTGACAGGTTGGGTTACTTTTAAAAGTTCAATGCTACTAAATCTTATATGGAGGATCACTTTTGCTTTGCAACCAAATAATAAACAGATCCCCCACTTTTTATCATAGTAGATTTTATACATTTTTTTATAATCTAAAAAACATATTTGTTGGTATAATTGACAGATTGGTCTACTTTCAAAAGTTCAGTGCTACTAAATTTTATATGGGGGATCACTTGTTTTACAATTGAGTAATAAACATATCCACAAATTTTTGCCAAAGTAAATCTTTATAATACTAAAACTGTGAACTTTGTTTGCTTGCTTGCTTGTGTGTTTGACACCATGCACATAAAGTCATATATAGTGAGTGGGGGAAAGAAAGATGTAAATTTATTATCGTGTAAAAGTGGGGAAAAGGAAATTGTGTGTATAATGATTTAAGCTTCTTTCCAATTCTCTCTTTCCACCTCTCTCTCTTCCCATGTTTCTCTCTATTTACCTCTCTCTTTTTCCACCTCTTTCTCCCTTTTCACTTCTTTCTTTCTACCTTTCTCTCTCTCTTTCTGCCTCTTTCTCTCTCTTTTCACTTCTTTCTTTCCACCTCTCTGTCTTTTCACTTCTTTCTTTCCACCTCTCTCCCTTTTCACTTCTTTTTTCCACCTCTCTCTCTTTTCACTTCTTTCTTTCCACTTCTCTCCCTTTTCACTTCTTTCTTTCCACCTCTCTCTCTTTTCACTTCTTTCTTTCCACCTCTCTCTCTTTTCACTTCTTTCCACCTTTCTCCCTTTTCACTTCTTTCTTTCCATCTCTCTCTCTTTTCACTTCTTTCCTTCCACCTCTCTCTCTTTTCACTTCTTTCCACCTTTCACCCTTTTCACTTCTTTCTTTCCACCTCTCTGAAATTTTGTGCGTGCTTATTCAAATTTCAGTTTTCTTTAACCAAACAATATTTTAAATATTTAAAAAACATTTTTTGCCATATTTAAAAAATATTTCCAAATAGATATGATTTAAAATATTTTTGTCATATTAAAAATATATTTTTAAATTAATGTGATTCAAAAAAAATATTTTAAGTGAATAAAATTTAAAAATATGTGTTGTTTTTGCAGTATTTTTTTATTTCAACTTTTTTTCAAACAGACAATATTTTAATGTTGAAATCAACTTCAATGTTTTATAACCAGAACTGTCAGTGACCCAACGGTCATCGGTAGTTTAGTATCATATATTTTTTCTTTTCTAAAAAACATAATTGTAGATATGGTTGCCAGATTGAACTACTTATGAAAACTCACTATTACTAAATCTTAAATACAGGATTACTTCTGTTTTACAACCAAGTGATAAGCAAACCCCCTCCCCCATTTTGTAGCATGGTAGATTCCATATATTTTCTACTCTAGAAAACATACTTGTACCCATGATTGTCAGGTTGGGCTTCTTTTGAAACCTAAATTTCACTAAATGGTGAATTTTGCTTCTTGCAACCTTTGGGGTTACTTTCCAAAATATGCCATGTTAACTTGAATAAGAGATAAATTCAAAATTTTAATATCAATAGGCTTCAGTATCTGTCTATATTTCTGAGATGAGGTATTATGTACACTATTTACATTATTCAGACTATTGTCCTCATCTTTGTCACCATATTTATTACAATGTTTCAGCCGTTGTATGCTCCAGCCTTCTTCAGGTGGAGGAAATGTTGAACTGAACCTTTTATCTTGCTCACTGGGGTAGAATGCTCTAGTTCTACATGACATGACAGAACCCAAAGAGTGTGAGTTCAATACCTGGTTAAGGCGGTGGAGAACTTTGAGAGGGAAATTAACAGGAGATAACTGCTAACAGGACCGATTGTATTGCAGTACTTTCTCTGGAGTATCTGTCTATATTTCTGAGATGAGGTATTATGTACACTATTTACATTATTCAGACTATTGTCCTCATCTTTGTTGCCATATTTATTACAATGTTTTGGCCCTTCAGTATCTGTCTATATTTCTGAGATGAGGTATTATGTACACTATTTACATTATTCGGACTATTGTCCTCATCTTTGTTGCCATATTTATTACAAAGTTTCAGCTCTTCAGTATCTGTCTATATTTCTGAGATGAGGTATTATGTACACTATTTACATTATTCGGACTATTGTTCTCATCTTTCTCGCCATATTTATTACAATGTTTTGGCCCTTCAGTATCTGTCTATATTTCTGAGATGAGATATTATGTACATTATTTACATTATTCAGACTATTGTCCTCATTTTTGTTGCCATTTTTGTTACAACGTTTCAGCCGTTGTATGCTCCGGCCTTCTTCAGGTGGTAGGAATGTCGAACTGAACCCTTTATTTCGCTCACTGGGGTAGACTGTTCTAGTTCCACAGGCCATGTTTTTAATGGATGTCAATTTTCAGATATCCTGTTAATTACCCTCTCCAAGTTCTCACTACCTTAACTGGGTATTGAACTCATATTGTTTGAGTCCTATCACTGGATCTAACCAACGCCTTTATCCACTGTGCCATGTGTCCTTGAGGTTAAGGTAGTGAAGAACTTAGAGAGGGTAATTGATCATATCTATCTATCTATCTATCTATCTATCTATCTAGCTAGCTAGCTAGCTAGCTAGCTACTCCTGCCCACGTATATTATAACTCTTTATAAGTATTTATTTATCTAACTTCACAAATCCATATTTATGTTTGTCTCATTGCTTTTCGAAGTAGTCATTCAAGCTTATTGCAGTTTAGTTTCCACTACCATCATACCACTTGTTAGAGTCCATACTACCATCCTACCATTTCCTCAACAAACACATCATTTTCCTGTACAAGTGGTTTTAAGCAATGAATCCATCTCTACACTCCCCCACTTCTATTCCTACACACCCATCAGCCACCTCCCACCCAGTGGTCCGATCAGCTATCTATCATAGTACCACCTCCCCAGTGTATTTCGAGAAAGCCTACATCAAATGAACTGAAACCAATGGAAAAAAACCTTTTAGCTCACAAGTGCTGTGAGATCCAGTCCTAAATCAAAACCCGAGATGAGGCACTCACACACCATACACTTCACAAACCGAATGATAGACATGCGCGAGTGTTGGGTGATGGGTAGAGACGACTGTCCGGTTGGTGGGTGTGGGAATAAAAGCTCTACAGGCAGCCATGCATAGCTCATTGCAATGCTGCTTCATCTCCCTGGGGAAATTTGCTTTTCCAAAGCAAAGTGCGTAGTCGGATAGCAGCCGTGTCCCCAACCAAGATTTTCATAAAAACAAAACCCTGTAGATGTTTTTTTTTTTTTTCCGAAATTCTTCTGCCATATCAGATTGTGCTAGTTGCTTAGGGTCAAAATCTTATATCCGCTATTGCAAGGCCTGATTTTGTACTCATATTTCTGATGATAATTAAATATCTAAATTGTTTAGTGGGATTCATCTTCTTCTTCTTCTATGTACTACATCCCTTCAGGACATGATTCTCCACAACTTCCTATAGCTCGTGTTACTCTTAGCAGTTTTTCTCACTTTACTAAAGTTCCCCTCACTGTTCTGCCATCCATAAACATAAGCTCTTCATATGTGGCTCACTGCCTTACCTTATCTGTGTTTCTCTCAATATGCCCTGTGAGGGTTAAGTTTTCCAAGCCCTCCTTCTTCATTATGTCCAAGGAATTTCACCTGTCTTTTCCAGATTTGAGTACAAGTGTTCTTTCTATTACCATTTTTTAAAAGATTTCCTTGTTGTTTACTTGCTCAATCCATGGAATTATCAGTATCCTTCTGTAGAACCACATTTCTACTGCCTTTCCTTTTTCCCTCATCCATGAGGAGATTGTCCAGCATTCACTGACATATCAGAGGATGGAAATCACATAGCAATCCACCACTCTAAATGGTTGGCATCAAAGAGATAAGAAGAGATTGCAAAAAATAAAACTTACCAAGAGTGACAAAAGGCAGGAAGTTGTGGAGAGTCATGAATGCCCACATTATGATTTTATTATTTATTATGAGTTTACTAATTATTATTTCATTAAAAAATTGATATTAGCTTAATGGATGACAAACTGTAATCTGCACTTTCAATATAAGAGGTCAAATAAGCAGGTTATCTGAAAAATAACTGACATGCTATTGTTAACCAGAGCAAGGAATGGCTTGTTAATTTTAACACCCCCCAAAATAAAACAGCTATCTATTTATTGTCTAAGAGAACTCTTTTTGCCTTCAACCAGAAGGGCATTATATTGAATCAAGGGATTTTTTTACTGTTTCTTCACCCATTGCAAAGTATAAGGGCCACTCAAGTTGGAGGGGTACTGAGTGAAATTGTTCTAAGGTAGAGGGGAAAAAATGAAATATAAAATTCCATGACACTGGACTTAACGAGACCAAGACTGTAATTGTCATAACTGTTTTATAAACCTAATATTTTTGACACGCTGTGTAACATGATATTTGAGGTAGAAATAACCATTCAGTGATTATGTTGGGAAAAAAATATTTTAATGTATAAATCTGTCATTGATGTACAATATAAACACCAGCCTATTTTGTATTAGTAATTATTATTTCATTAAAAGAATTGATAAGTTTACTTTATGGCTTGAAGTACAATCAGTATTTGAATTAAAACATAAAACAAAATACAGTGTACTTAAAAAAAATGTAATGCTCTTTTTATTAGAATTAAATCTTATTGTGCTTTAGAATTTTAATAATAATAAGATTAATAATAATTAATAAGATGAATAATACTGAAGATTAATCATAATCAATGGCAACGATAAGTAAGGATATGTGCAAAAATTTCCAGAAATAAACAGTTTTTACCTGAGTATTCAGTCTTTATTTTTTCTTAAAAGGACTTGGAATATGTCAAGAAGTCTACAAACCACAGTCTGAAGATAACTTGAGACATGAAACAGACTGTCATCATGCAGAGAGAATAATAGTCACTTCAATGTCCATGGTATTGAAGCCTACACCAATATACATCCAAACATTACAATGTCTGTCTCCAAATATAAAAATAATGAACCTAATAATGAAGAAATAAGGAAAACTATTAAAAAAACCTAAAGAATAATAAAAAAAAAAAAATCCCCCCCCAATAAAGTCTCATTTCTGTGTGCAAATGTTTCTGGTAAAAAAATTTAGAACTCAATAGTGTATTGAGTAACTGGTCTTCAAATAATAAGATCTATGAACTTTTGTACACATTGAATAGCTCTTACAGTTGTATGATAGTTTGTGTTGGCTAACAAAAGAATTGGTGTTCAAACATCTGCAGAGTTTAATAACTTCTTCACATCACACTTCTATCAGAAGATTTTAATTGCTTCAAATAATACATCATTTAATTTTAGACATCAAATAATTTTCTGTCAAAAATTTATGAGCTTCATTCTTTAGTTTAATTAATTTTCAGGC
>OZ010603.1:43951759-43971759 GCA_963932145.1 Acanthosepion lycidas
TCCCTAAGACAAGGTAATGGATCTAAAGTGACCTCCAGGAAAGCAGCTAGATAATGTAGGCAACACTTGATTGATCGAAGGAAAGGAAGGAAAGAGGAAGAAGAAAAAAGAGGAATAATAAACACAAGCAGAAAGGATGTATATACTTCTACAGAAGTTCATGTTTTATAGATAAAACATTAATGGAGAGGTTGACATTACATGGACTATGGTTATATTCGGTTGAAATCTAGGTATGCTGGGAAGAATAAAGAGCAACTCTTTGCTTAAGGCATGAAAAATATTCATCAGTTACAAAAGTGGACTATTTTATTGCAATAATAATGTACATGGGCAATAGTTTCATTTGGCTGAAATCTGGGCATGCTGGGAAGTGTTAAGAATATATATTAACTTCAGATAAAAACATTCGTCAGTTACAAAAATGAACTCTTTTATTAAAATAATAATGTACATCGGCAATAGTTTCATTTGGCTGAAATCTGGGCATGCTGGGAAGGGTTAAGAATATATATTAACTTCAGATAAAAACATTCGTCAGTTACAAAAATGAACTCTTTTATTAAAATAATAATGTACATCGGCAATAGTTTCATTTGGCTGAAATCTGGGCATGCTGGGAAGGGTTAAGAATATATATTAACTTCAGATAAAAACATTCGTCAGTTACAAAAATGGACTCTTTTATTTAAATAATAATGTAGATGGGCAATAGTTTCATTTGGCTGAAATCTGAGCATGCTGGGAAGGGTTGAGAGCAACTCTTTGCTTAAGACAAAAAATATTTACCAATCACAAAAATGAAATATTTTATTACAGTAATAACATACATGAGCTATAGCTTCATTTGGTTGAAATCTGGACATGTTGGGGGAACAACATTTGTTTGAAATTTTATCTAAAAATAAATGAATTCAACATTTATTTCCTTCATTTACAAAACATAATAATGGAAATCTTTTATCATGTCAATAAACCTAATATCAGCGTAATAATCCAAGAAAAATGACATCAAACTAATAAAAAGACGTAATATTGTTACGAAAAGCTTTTACAAAAGGTAGCAAAGGGAAGCGAGAAGAAAATACTAAGTATAAACTACAAGGCAGAATGCATGGTTATCAGCAAAAGGATGAACCCAAAATGCAAATTACAAATTACTGAAATCAAACAATTACAGAAATATAAATATCTGGGAAGGGTTCTAACAGCGTACGGAATTTGTGAAACTGAAATCCGAAGACGTATTGGGATGGCCAAAGCTCCATTCCAAAAGCTAAGCAGAGTATCAAGAGAGAGGAAAAATTTTGTTAGAAACAAAGACAAGAGTACTGAACTGTTACTTGATATCTGTCCTCCTGTATAGCAGTGAATGCTGGAAAATCTCCTCAGAGATGAAGAAGAGACTTGAAGCAACAGAAATATGGTACTACAGAAGGATGCTGAGGATACTATGGACTGAACATGTGAGCAATGACAAAGTTTTGGAGAGAATGGAAACAAAAAGGAAACTTATACTTAACATCAGGAAGAGGCAGTTGAAATTTCTGGGACATGTAATGAGGAAGGATGGCTTGTAAAATATGATACTCACAGGACAGAGGGATAAAAGAAAGCAATGCATAACATTTTTGATGAGCTTGACTAAATGGATGGTAGAACAGGGTTTGGGAGAAACAACAATGACAATACTTATTAAGAGCTACAAAGTACAGGAAGATGTGGAGGGCCATGGTCGCCTATGTGCTAAATGGAGATGGCACATAAAAGAAGAAGACTGCCATTGACCACTTTGTTGAATTCAGGTATTTTCTTGCATTGAATAGAGATATATTTTGGGGATTTTGTTGTGGAGATATTGTGGCTGCATGAGTTTTTTTTTTTTAACTGGAGATAGTGTAGTACATTGTATGCAATATGTTGTTTACCTGAGGACAAAGAAAACCCAAGGAAGGGAAACAAGACATGTCTTGTCACTATGGCATCTGGCAGATAAAGAGAAGGAGAAAAAAAAAAGGGAAGCTTTGTACCATTTCCTTTTATACTGCTTTGTACAATGCTACCTAGTGGGAATTAGAAGACTTTGACAAACAAGATGAGATAATACCACAATGCCTCAGAGCATCTCTTAACTTCAGACACAAAAATTCACCAGTTACAAAAATTAACATTTTATTAAATTAATGATGTACATGGGTAACAGTTTCCTTTGATTGGAATCTGGTCATGATCGGAACATGTCACTTCAGACATGAAAAATATTCACCAGTTACAAAAATCAACGTATTCTTTTACAATAAAATACATGAGCAATAGTTTCATTTGATTATTCTAGATTGTCTATTACTATTTCTATTTAAAAAAAAAATCTATTAAAGACGAATGTAGTAATATGACTAAATTTGAAATGCACTTGTTGAGGGGTCCCCTTGGCTAATTTTGGTAAGGCGCCATCCGTATAAGATAGCTTTACAAGGATAAGGGATGTGATTTCAAATATCACCAGAAGCTATTTTATTTCTGAATCATGATGTTTATTTAATTGTCATAGAATGTAAAATGATCTGAGTTTTCAATAAAGACAGCAATAGTCAAAATTAATAACAAAATTGCTTCATCTTTGAAGGCAATTTTTTTAAAAATCATTTTTATAATTTCCTTAAGCAAGAAATGCCAAAATTATAATTTGGACCCACTTCTAAAAGTGAATCATTAACAAGTGAAAAAGGGGGAATAATGGTGTTAAAGCAGAGGCAGTGGTGGTAGGAGGGTTGGTTTCTTCAAAAAGCAGACAACATGTCTTGAATAAAAATGCCTTCTTAAACAATATGAATGGCAGAAAGAATAATTATTTGTACACATTGTTTGGGTTGTGTTTTTAAAATAGAAAAGAATTAGGAGGAGAGAGAAAAATGGAATGTTGCTCAGAGCCAACAATTAACTAATAACAGAGGATTAATTGGTCAAACTTGACTTTAAACTTCAGAACAAACATTAAAGAGACAGACATTTTGTTCCAATAGAAATAAAGGCCTATTTATTTTCATTCTTGATCAGGTGAGGTGGAGATACTTTTATTAATCCTGTTTTTCTTTTGGTATATTGTTTTTTGCTTAAAAAATATTTGTATCACATTTTCAATGAGAGTTGAGTAGCAGTTAATGTTAAACCAGGTTTGAACTTCAATTGGGACTGTTAGGTTCATTTATCATTAATGCCCATGGTAATGGCATGAATCTGTTTTTCTGTGTTCAGTTCAATCCTCACAAGAGCAAAATGTGACACAAGGTCAGATATAACATAGGTATCACATTCATCTTCATTGCTAGTGTCATGTTTTGCATAACTCTCTGCATAGAAGTAGTCGTAGTACAGTTCTCCATGTCCTTAATAACAACTGGGTTTGCTAGGCATAGCCACCCTGTATTCGCCAGTTGTTCTCTATTTATACTTGTCCATCTAATTTGTATACGTTACTACAGGTAACAAAACAAATTGTCCAGTTTCTTTAGCCTTGCCATTAGGCATGTAACAAGTATCTAGGAATAGCCTTGACCCTTCTAAGTGCGCCAACTCAAAATACAGCTTTCCGTAGGCAGGTACATATTTCACTGTCCTGAAAACAGACTCAAACTATTATACATTTTCAGGTACAGGAATTTTATATAAAACCACATAAATGCATTTCTTTCTTCTTTTTATTGTTTGTTATAAAGTTGTTTCAAAGAATGGTTTCAGCTTATTTATTAGTTGTATTCCATCTCGCATGAATTGTCTCTCCCTTTCTGTTCTAATCTCCTTGGTTCTGCTAGTTCTAACCTTCATGGCTAGGACCCACCAGGCCACTTACATGGCGGCAAACCACCCACATTCCCTCCATAGTCCATCAGTGAGAAATAAATTCCACCTGAACAACTTCTTCCCAACAACAACTGCTCTGTGGAACAGATTTCCAAGAGGACATTTTCCCGATCGCTACAATCTTACCCTTTTCAAGTCTAGAGTTAAACATTATCTTTCTTTCCTATCCATATAAACTACCCTTTAACCCTCTACCTTAAGTGGCTCCCAGGCATATTTTAGGGTGAGAGAAATACAATAATAAACATATAATTGTGACATTTAGGCAGAAGGATTACATGGCTTTGACTCAATTTCATTAAAGGAATTGCACTTAAAAGTCCCAACTATATTAATAACAACTGAAAAAGGATAAATACCATGGCAGTCTTTGAATCATAAAAGTATTTTAGTCATGTGATAATCTACTCAACCACAAAAACATTTTCACCCAACATTACATAGCTTATTTGATACCAAGAGAGACTCTCTAAAAAAACTCAAAAGATATCCCATGTCCATACTATTTAATAAAACATATTTGTAGTCATGGTAATATTAACTGTTTCATTTAAGGAAAACATTTGGCATTCATTGAGTAAAGCAATCAGTACTGTTTTCAGTTGAAATTTATAAAATCTTTTTCTTAAAACAATTTTTCAGGAAAATAGGTTTCTCAAGTCCGATAGCTGCTATTGCTCATTCCAGTGTCCATGAGGGTTTCCTTCCTTACCTTTTGTTTGAAGTCGTGTGGAATATCAACATCTTTATTATGTCATTATTTTCTCTTTAAGTTACATGTGATATCTATTATAGCTGTTGCCATTAGTAAAAGTCCTCAACTGATGTTGCTCCTGTTATATGACAGAGTTCTTTGGTACAGTTCTTTGGTTGGTATTTTGTAGCACCAGATTGAAAGAATATGAAAGATAGAGCAAAAGAATGGTGAAAGAGAGGAAGCAGTTTTAAAATATTTGTGCATTTCCTATTCTTTTCTAACTTATGAAAGTAACTGATATTTGGATAATATTTACATGAAAACGGCAATGTAGACTTATGTGTTTGTTTTGTTTTACAGTTTACCAACCCTTTGTAGGTTATTTAAATTATTGACTAATTCTAATTCTAGCCGTGGTGATTGAACACGAACCATTGTTTTCAGTATGATTTCAAATCAAGCTTTCAATTCAAAGAATATTGGCTGTGGGTTAACCTGTAGAGGGATGGACTCCACTAGGTATTCATGAAGAAATACCTCCCCAAATTTTAATCCAGATATTGTCATGCAACAAATATATGGGAAGAAAGATGGTCCTATTCTCAGATGTGCTTCCACCCAACAACCACACTTGGTCATGGGACAGATAATGATGATTATGTACAATGAAAGTTGGAGGGGATAAGGGAAAGAATGTGAAGATACAGGAAAAGAATAAGAGAAAAGTATGAGATGATGGATAATCTTAGTTATAAACACTCATGGAATTTCTACATATGCAGCTAGTCCAGATTTTGAGAAGAGAGAAAAGGTTAAATTATTCTTAGCAAGAAGGGTTTGCCCACCCCCTTAAGGAATTTCAGAACAAAAGATGGCTCCTGAGGGAGAAAGAAAGAGGGGACATATGAATCAAGTGTCTGCTTAAATGAAGATGTATTTTGTAAAGTTCCCTCTTTATTCCCTACTTTAGCTGTGACTCATATTTCAACTTCACCCAGACATTTTCATTTTCATTGGCCTTAAGAATTTTCATGATTAGTAACGAAAGGCCACCATTCTTTTGGCACCCCCCCCATTCACTCTATATCATCAGCAACACATTATCACCTGTGATAGTCCAGTCGTCACTATTTGTAAGACAAAATGGAGTCAAGCAAATATGCGATGGTGAAAGAAGAAAAGTGCATTCCCTAAAGAAATTCTTCAGAATATGATTGCAGAAATATAAAAGGCATACAAGTCTTGGAGAATGGTAATAACACTGTTGGTCTCTGTAATTACTGCTCCAGCTACCACTGCCAGGAACTGTCATGGCAGTAGCAAGCAAGAAATCTATATTTTCCCTTCTATTTTCTTGGCTCATGCTAAACCATGATGGATAAGTCCAGAGAGTATACTGGAGCATCATGGGAAATTTTAATAAAGAAATGATTGTCACAGTCTTATATTGGTTCAAAAAAAAAAAGAATCAAGAATAGAAACTACATTTTTCTTTATGGAAATTATAACATTCATATGAAGATTTTTTAAAATGCCAATCTTTCAAAATTTCTGTTTCAAATATGTTCTGCAAAGAAAAGCAAATGTTCTCTATTTTAAAAAAGGAGAAAGGAATTAATACATGATTTTTAAATTTTCAGGCTTGTTTAATAATAGTCTGAAGCTAAAAAGAAGAATGGTAGTTTTCTTCTACTGTGAACAGAATCAAATAGAAAGGGTGAAGAGAGTCACAGGCAAAAAGAGAGACTGATAGATATGAGCAGAATGAGATAGAAAGAGTGACAAAAAGCGCGAGAGATGTTGATAAAAATGAACAGATGAGATAGAAAGACTGTTGAAGAGAATGAGAGAAAAAAAGAGAGACTGATAGATATGAGCAGAATGAGATAGAAAGAGTGAAAAAAAGAGTGTCAGGTAAAAAGAGAAATTGATAGATATGAGCAGAGTGAGATAGAAAGAGTTTGGAAGAGAATAAAAGATATATCAATAGAAATGGACAGAACGAAATAGAAAGAGTGAGGAAGAGAATGAAAGAGAAAGTGAGAGATTGACAGACATGAACAAAATGAGGTAGAAAGAGTGAGGTAGAGAATGAAAGAGAAAGTGTGAGATCAATAGATATCAATAGATGAGATAGGTAGAGTGATGAATATAATGAAAAAGAATGAGAGATTGATAGGCATGAACAAAATGAGATAGAAAGAGTGAGGAAGAGAATGAAAGAGAAAGTAAGAGATTGACAGGCATGAACAAAATCAGATAGAAAGAGTGAGGAAGAGAATGAAAGAGAAAGTAAGAGATTGACAGACATGAACAAAATGAGATAGAAAGAATGAGGAAGTGAATGAAAGAGAATGAGAAAGATTGATAGAAATGAACAAAATGAGATAGAAAGAATGAGGAAGAGAATGAAAGAGAAAGTAAGAGATTGATAGACATGAACAAAATGAGATAGAAAGAATGAGGAAGTGAATGAAAGAGAATGAGAAAGATTGATAGAAATGAACAAAATGAGATAGAAAGAGTGAGGAAGAGAATGAAAGAGAAAGTAAGAGATTGACAGACATGAACAAAATCAGATAGAAAGAGTGAGGAAGAGAATGAAAGAGAATGATACATATCTATAGATATGAACAAAATGAGGAATAAAGAAACTGAAAGTGGATGATAAAATACTAAGGCAAATAGGTCTCGATCTACTAAATATAAAAATTTGATTTCAACTAATATCCACTCACTTATATATATTTATCATTTACTGATGTATTTTAACATTTATATATTGTACTGTTTTTCAGTCAGTTTATTACCTGTTCTTACCTTCTACATTGCAACTGAAACAATGTGTATGTATAAACCAATAAAAAAATTAGAATAAAACTGATTTGAATTGAATTAAAATGAAGTAAAAAAAATCAAGCTTTTACATACTTAACTCAAATAATATTTTGTCTCACTAATGTATATTTTGTTGAAATGAAATTCTTTTTCTGATGACACAGATTCAATACCAAATTATCATATCTATATTTACCATATATATATATATATATATATATATATATATATATATATATAGAGAGAGAGAGAGAGAGAGAGAGAGAGAAAGAAAGAGAGACAGAGATAGAGAGAGTTAGGTAAATGAAATAACTATTTGCAACCGTATAGACACATGCTGGCATGCATACACTGCTAAGCAAATAAATAATTGCCAAATTTTGCCAAGAGGTGTAGACATTGTTCAATGTGGTTAGACAGAGCTAAGAAATATATATTTATGTATACATATATACCTACGCTTTGTGTGAGTCTTAAGTTTCGTTGGTTACCCATCTTGTCAGGCACAAGATATATATATATATGCAGATCACATCATATATTTTATAGTATTGTAAATGTAGAAATACACACGCACACACACACACGCACACACACATATATATATATATATATATATATATATATATATATATAGATATATGTGTGTGTGTGCGTGTGTGTGTGTGTGTGTGTGATAGGATAAAGAACAAATATCAAAAGCTTATCAATCTAATATGTTCCATTTTTATTGAAGCTTCATCAGAGAATAAGATATGGAGAAAAAAGAAGAATGAAATTCTGTTATTTTTATTTTTATGTTGTTTGATTTTCATTGGTTTATCAGGCTTCATGTGGATTTAACGTGTTTAGCAATGTTAGCATAATTTATGATGTTCTGAACACAAGGAGAGATGGCACATCATTTCGAAGTTCAAAAAATTAACAGATTCCAAGCCTAATTGAAAAAATCGTAAATTTTGCTTCATGTATGTAAGTGTATCATAATTCTAGTTTGTCTATGTAGAATTCAAATGATAATGTATATTCATAAGTGTGTGTGTATGTGTTATATATATATATATATATATATATATATATATATGTGTGTGTGTGTGTGTGTGTGTGTGTGTTATATGCCATACCTATGAGCACTAATAGATATGTTCCAACCCTCATATATATGTTGGACACTATTGTAAGTGGGGTTGTTAATATGCTGTCTAAGTAGTCCACAACTAGCAGTGGCTTACCTACTTCACGGCACTGGTGAGTATTGTATTTTGTTGATGTTATAAAGATTAACATTTCATTTCCAACCTCCATTTTGGTTATTCCACATTCAGTAACCCTTTCTAGGTTACAACAGTATGTCTAGTAGATATTATTTATGTTTGATGTTTTACCACTGTTGTAACTGAGTTATCAAAAACAATAATATAAAACCAAATTGATTTAACAAGTTTATTTAAGTTTATTACCTTTTGGTACAGGGAAACATGATGTAGAATAGAAACTAGGGAAGAGAATACCGTGAATGACCAACTGTTTTCCGTAAAAGCTACTGCTACTACTGCTCCTCCTGCTACTCCTCTTGATGTAGGAGTATTTTTATGTCTTTTGTCTGATGGCTGAGCCCAAACTTGTAGGGAACTATTCTCCCTCACAACACTTATCCATTCAAAACTCATGGATAGCATATGTAACACAAATAAAAAAATGACATAATCAAGATGTTGACATTCCACACTACTTCAAATAAAAGGTTAGGAAGGAAATCCCCATCAATAATGGAAAGAGGGATAACAGCTACTGGGAAACATGATGTAGAATAGAAACTAGGGAAGAGAATACCGTGAATGACCAACTGTTTTCCGTAAAAGCTACTGCTACTACTGCTCCTCCTGCTACTCCTCTTGATGTAGGAGTATTTTTATGTCTTTTGTCTGATGGCTGAGCCCAAACTTGTAGGGAACTATTCTCCCTCACAACACTTATCCATTCAAAACTCATGGATAGCATATGTAACTCAAATAAAAAAATGACATAATCAAGATGTTGACATTCCACACTACTTCAAATAAAAGGTTAGGAAGGAAATCCCCATCAATAATGGAAAGAGGGATAACAGCTACTGGGCTTGAGAAAATAATGACATAATCAAGATGTTGACATTCCACACTACTTCAAACAAAAGGCAAGGTCAGAAGTTCCTGTCAATACTGGAAAAGGTAATAACAGTTACTGGATTAAAGGAACCTATGTTTCTGAAAAAGTTTCAACCGAAAGTAGTAAGTGTAACTTGAGCAACACTGGCTGCTTAGTCAATGAATGCCAAATGTTTCCTTATAAGGAAACTGACTAATATTACTATTTTATCATTTAGTGAAGGTCTCATTACCTTTTGGTGCAGGGAAACATGATGCAGAAAGAAACTAGGGAAATTTTTAGCCATGAATCACCAACTGTTTTCTATAAAAACTACTGCTCCTTCTGCTACTCCTCTTGATGTAGGAGTATTTTTATGTCTTTTGTCTGATGGCCAAGTCCAAACTTGTAGGGAAATATTCTCCCTCACAACAACCACATGTAGATTTGGGGATGTTTTTTTTTATGTAAACACTGGTTGTAGTAGATAAACATATGTTAAATTCTTTAGGAATGGATTTAATAAAGGTTACTGAAGTAATATAGTGTTTTTGATATGTGTTTATAGTTAGTAAAATATCAAATTTCCCTCAAAATACTTTCCACATAAATGGTGAGACGGAAAAGTAGTAGGAACAGGAAAAAAGTCAAACAGTTATGTCCTGACCCCCAAAAAGAAGAGGTATTGAGCAAAATTTCATAGGAAAATTAGTTCATGGGGAGGTGTTGTAATGGAATGTTCCACACTCCCTATCACCTATGTGGACTGTCTTTATTAGTAGATATATATATATAGTAAGCACAGGATATAAGTGGCAGACTTGTCATGGTAATTACTAGCCTGATAACCAATTCCCTGTCTTTCAGTAGTGTGTTCTCTTTTATATTAGGTTGGTGCAAAAATAATTACGTAATAATGTTGTTTTCTGGCATTAAAAAATATGTCAAAAAACGACATCATTACGTCATTAGTTTTGCACCAACCGAATAACAAATCTCTCTTTCTTTCATCTATGCCCGGGTTGCTGTTCCTTTGTCTGCTTGTAACCTCTTTAAGGATACAACAATAAAGAACTATGTAAGATCAAAGTTAAAAAAGAACATTGGCCACAGGAAGGAAAGTAGCATTGTTGTCTTCAATCAGTAAATTCATTTGAAAGGAGGTATAGAATTCTCAAATGATCAGTACCCATCTATATATACATGTATATATAGTCGTAGTCAGCCCAGCTCACATCTGAGCATTGGGATCGCTATCCTCCCTCCTTATTCCCTCTGGTGGCAGTGGCAGTGGCAGCGGCAGAGATGGCTATGAAGGCCCAGCCTATTCCTGAAGATTTGTCAAAGAGAATTTGACAAGGCCATTCACATGAATTTGATTTTGGTGGACAACTCTGCATGATGGGCAAGCCTACACACTTAGCCAGCAGTGCCTCCTTTGCAGCTCAAAGGGGATTGACACAGGCGAGATCTAGCAAACCTGGCTGCATTGGGCTGTTGGATGCTTGGTCTGTCAAGGTCTACCTTGGATACGCAAACCCAACTGATACTGACCTCTTCTGCCATTTTGAAATTGTGTAGATCTTTTCCTATTCTGCTGTTGGAGCCTTCAGGGGTTGGTTACATTCAATCTGCACACACACACACACACACACACACACATATATATATATATATATATATATATATATATATATATATATATATATATATATATATATATATATATTGTGTGTGTCTGTGTGTTTTTATAAACTGATATACATATTCACAGACATGGATTTACAGATGTTCAGCCTGATGTGATCATGGCATTTTTGGAGGTAACTAAAATCTAGTAATTAATCTAGATTTCATTCCACTGAAATGGTAAGTTACAAGATATTTGTATATGGTGCATTAGTACTTTTTTTACACATCATGAATAAACATTAAGAATATTCAACAAACATCTTTTGTGCAATATTCAAAGAAGAGATTTAAGCTCATTCATAGTAGCAGATAACACAGTGATAGGGATATTGGACTTGAACAGATTTGAAAAAAAAGATTTTTCTCTGCAATCTCTGGCAGTTTTAATGCTTTCATTCTAATTCCAAATCAAAGTTTCTGTTTTCCAAAGGTGTCTTGAATAGTATAACTTGGAATAAAAGGTACAGGAGGTTGATTTTCTGTTCAAGATCATTTTTTCCCAACTATGAATACCTATGCCATTAGTATCTAATCATTAATACATTGGCCTGAGGAGGGAAAGTGAGATCATTGTCATTTATTAGTAGATTAATTTGGGATGTGGTATGGAATATCTCAGGAAGGCATGAAAACATGGACAATGGCCATGGGAGAGAGAGCAGGATTGTTGTCTGCTATTGGTAGATTTGTTTGGGATGTGGTATGGAATATCTCAGGAAGGCATGAAAACATGGACAATGGCCATGGGAGAGAGAGCAGGAATGTTGTCTTCTATTGGTTGATTTGTTTAGGATGTGGTATGGAATATCTCAGGAAGACATGAAAACATGGACAATGGCCATGGGAGAGAGAGCAGGAATGTTGCCTTCTATTGGTTGATTTGTTTAGGATGTGGTATGGAATATCTCAGGAAGCAATAAAGACATGGACATTGGCCATGGGAGAGAGAGCAGGATTGTTGTCTTCTATTGGTAGATTTGTTTAGGATGTGGTATGGAATATCTCAGGAAGGAATAAAAACATGGACATTGGCCATGGGAGAGAGAGCAGGATTGTTGTCTTCTATTGGTAGATTTGTTTAGGATGTGGTATGGAATATCTCAGGAAGGAATAAAAACATGGACATTGGCCATGGGAGAGAGAGCAGGATTGTTGTCTTCTATTGGTAGATTTGTTTGGGATGTGGTATGGAATATCTCAGGAAGGCATGAAAACACAATACATTGGCCATGCAAGAGAGAGCAGGATTGTTGTCTTCTATTGATAGATTTGTTTGGGTATGTGATATGGAATATCTCAGAAAAGCATGGAAATAGTACATTGGCCTATGGAGAGAAAGCAGGATTATTGTCTTCTATTGGTAGATTCTTTGGGATGTGATATGGAATATCTCAGGAAGGCAATAAAATGTTAAATAATAGTTTTGGACTATTATTTTTAGTGGCAGTGTATTTTGGCTCAGACCTTCTGAGGCTGACTTTTAAGGTCAGATGGTAGACAAAAGAGAGGAAGTCATTTTTGACTGGTTAAAACTAGTGTCAGCAAGATAGAAAGTGATTTCAGATAGTTAAGTTTTACACATCATATCATACACAGTAGACATGGTTATTTCATATCTTGGGGAACTTGCTCCCCACTGGGGTATGATAGAGCAACCCCACTGGCTAGTTTAAAATCCCTTTTGTTGATATCTTTTCATCTCTAGACTCCAAAAACATTTTGACATCCAACCAGAAGATGAGCGAGAGAAGATGCAATGTCAAACAAGAGACCCCCAGTATACAGCAAAAACACAGGGTATTGGCCGCAGGAGAAAAAGAAGGAGTGTTGCCTTCTATTGGTAGATTCATTTGGGATGTGATATGGAATATATCAGGAAGGCAAGAAAATTCAGTACATCCACCTAGGGAGAGAAAATAGGATCATTGTCTTCTATTGGTAAATTTATTTGGGATGTGCTGTAGGATATCTCAAGAAAATATGAAAACACAGCAACCTATGATGAGGATAGTAGTCTACATAATTTGTGGAATAACATGACATTTATTATTTGTCATAACATTTTTCCCGTATTTGATATAACCAATGAGAAATTAAGAAAGGCCTGGACAATGCAGTCATAATACATTGAACCTAATTAGTGGAAATAACATCTCCATATAAAATTCTGTTATGGCTTGTAACACATTAGGTGTGTTTTTAGTGAAATTATCTAAAGGCCCTGCAGATAGAGTTGAAAATTATTATAATTTTTTTCTGTTTTTGTGAATTTCATCAAAAGATGGTAGTTGCAAGCACCGTGGCAAAGATCCAAATTTGAATCTATATGCTTAATCACATAGGAAAATGCATTAGATCTGACTTGAAGGTGTGTTTGAGATTTCATTTAATATGAGATAAAAGCTTTAATAATGGTTGATTGTAAGTTGTATGTGTGTCTTGGAGCATCTCAGAGAAATGTTCATATTTTTTTTGGGGGGGGGTTGTTTTTTTTTTCTCTTATTATTTTAATTTATGTTTTTCAGAATTTACCTTTTTTTTTTTTTTTCCTCTTTCTATTTAACTTTTTCTTCTTCCTGAGTTTTTTTTCTATTTCTTTCTGATTTCCTTCTTTTTTTTTTCTTGGTTCTACTTAACTTTTTTCGTTTTTTGCTTTCCTTCTTTTTTCTTTGTTTTTTGCCTTTTTTCCTTGTCATGCTTAACTTTTTTCTTCCTCGAATTTTTTTCTTTTTTCTTCTTCATTCTTCTTTACTTTGTTTCCTTATTCTACCAAATTTCTTTCTTCTTTTTGCTTTCCATCTTTTTCCTTTCTGCCTTTTTTCTTTTTCCTCATTCTGTTTATTTTTTTCTTCTTTCTATTTCTTCTTCATCCTTCTGTCTCCATTCCTTCTTTCTTCTTCATTCTGCATTCTTTTTTCCCTATTTCTGCTTGATTTTTTCCACTTCCTATCTTCATCTATTTTCCTTCTTTTTATTTTTATTTTTTGTCTTTCTTTTTCTCTCCTTCTTTTTCTTCTTTCAGCTTTCTTTCTTTATCCTCATTCTGCTTATATTTTTCTTTTTCCTAATTCCTCCTTCTTACTGTTATGTTCATTTCACACTTGCACTTTTCAGAAAAACATGAATCTTTGTCATATCAAGGATTATTATCCATTTATTGGTATCATGTAACCCAAAACAATCTTTCATACTTACTTGGAAGATCAGTACTGCTAAGTGGATGTTCTTATTCCAAAAAATGGTATGGAAGTTGCTTGGTAGTAACACAATGATTAAAAGATATGACAACAAAAGAGAAACCAGCAATGATATTGTGAATAAAAAACAGAAAAAGATCAAGTCAGATCATGTCTCTTCATCTCTCCATCACGTTTCTCAGTATCCTTGCAGACTTTAGCAATGATTTAAATTGTGAAGAATCAGTCATCTCACATATCTTTAATTCCCTCGATTTTGACCCAAGTATTTTTGGACAATGTTCCTGTCAGTTTTACAGCTTCTTCAATTCTTGAGCAAGGTCCTGGTACTTTACTATTTTTGATATTTTTCTTTTATTTTCAACAAGGCATTAGTTGAGAGAGCCATGTCTGCAATCTGACAAATTGATCACAACTTATAAAACCTGTCTTCTGGCTGGAAGTTTCATCATCTGTCCACCACCATAATATTATTCATAGTCTTTATGATTATTATTATTATTATCATATCCCCATCACAGCCATATTATTAATAGTTTCTTCATCATTATCATTATCATTATCATACCTTCACCTCCACCACCCACACTATTTTCTACATAATTATCATTATTTTATCACCACCACTACAGTATTATTAATAGTTTCATTGTTAGTATCATTATCGAATATATGCCAACACTTCCACCAATACCAACACCACCATATTATTAGTATTTTCTCCATCATTATTATCATACTTCCACTACCAACTTCATATTGGTAATGATCTTCATGATTACCATTATCATATCTCCACCACCACTATATTATTAATATTTTCTATATGATTGCCATTATCATCTCTCCACAACCACCCCCACCCCCACCATCACAATAGTAATATTTAATATTAATATTAATATCCAACATCACCACCACAATAGTAATATTTTCCTCATGATTACCATTATCATATCTCGACCACAACCACCAGCATATTAGTAAAACTTTCTTCATGATTACCATTACCATATCTCCACCACCACCATATTAATATTTTTTACATGATTACCATATCTCCACCACCACCACCACCACCATATTAGTAATATTTTCTCTACGATTGCCATTGTGATATCTCCACCGCCACCACCATCATATTAGTAATATTTTCTCTACGATTGCCATTGTGATATCTCCACCACCACCACCACCATATTAGTAATATTTTCTCTATGATTGCCATTGTGATATCTCCACTACCACCACCATCATATTAGTAATATTTTCTCTACGATTGCCATTGTGATATCTCCACCGCCACCACCATCACAATAGTAATATTTTCGTCATGATTACCATCATCATATCTCCACCACACCCACCACCACCATTATGTTATTATCAGTTCATTTTTGTTATTATGAGCTGCTCAGCAATGGTCTTCATTGACTTACTGGAAATGTAATTGATGATGTCTTTGACCTGCTTGGTGAACTCGGCCATCTTTACAGCATCTGACCACTCAGAATGTTTCTTTCTGTTGGCCAATGGCCCCACCATAGGCATGCTGGACTCATTCCTGACCTTGACCACAGAGGATCTGGACACTCTCAAGATATTATTAGCTTCTAGCTACTGACACAAACACAGTGAGCTTTTTCATTTCCTGTGTCAGATTGGGAGCTACCATGTTAATGATCTTGATAGATCTGAAAGATTCTAATTCCCCAAAAAAGAAATTATTTTCAATGTAATCTTCTTCCTTGTCAATAATGATAATTATATGTCATGTAAAGTTAATACAACCTTGTGTTATGCATATATATATATATATATATATATATATATATATATATATATATATATATATAAAATGAACATTGAAGTCAACACTCAGAGTTGACAGGCTGTTTCATGCTAGATGCAATCATCAGGCCACTCATTTTTTATATTTACATACACTCTATCTCTGATATTGAGCACTTTATCCCATAAATATAGCACACCTTAAAACCATATTTCTTTATATATATATATATATATATGATAAAGTATAGTTTTAAGGCATGATATATTTATGGGTTAATGTAGTGCACATTATCAGGGATAGAGTGTATGTAAATATAAAAGCAGCCATTGAAGTCAAAACTCAGTGTTGACACTTCATGCTTAAATACTTTTGTGTGACTGTCAGCACTGAGTATTGACAAGGTTGTATTAACCTTTTACATATATATATATATATATATATATATATGTATATGTAAAAGGTGTACATCATTGCTTGAACCGGCTTCTAATGCTCTAGAGTGAGCGGCTTGGTGATAGTAGTCGTGGCTCCAGGAGGCACAGTCCTAGGATTACAGAGAACTCAGTAAGAGTTCCACCACGGAATATGTTAGCGAGCGGCGCTATATTGAGTCTGATTTGCAATCTCTTCATCACCAAGGCCCATTGGAACAGTTGGTATGATGTTTGCTTGACAACCTTACTGTCAGGGTTTCAATTCTCGGTAGTGGATGCGCACTGCTGATAAGTCCCAAGTATAGGACAAATGGCAAACCAGTGCTTTCTGCATTCTGTTTAGGTTCCTTCTAGACTCAATGAATTACTTAAAATATAATTATCAAATCCTCCTAATAATATATATATATATATTTATATGTTATTTTCCTCTCTCTCTCTTGCCTTTAATCTGTGAGTATATAAATTTTTGAATCTCTCTTTCCTCATTATACCCATATCTGCTCAGTATGTAGATGGGTGACCACATGAGAATATCGATTGCAATAAGGTTGGATAGCAAGTGATGTAATGAATAAGGGCTTGGAATGGGAAGTTGGAAAGCTGAGTTCGAATTCCAGTTGGGTTCATTCATGCACGATACCCTTAGGAAAGGTATGAATCCAACTCTTCTCATCCCAGGTATTGTATCAGTAAAACATTATCTCCAAGAAACGGTTAATACAATATTCACTCACCTAAAAATGTGATTATTCTCATAATGCAAAAATATTTTGTGGCTTTAAATAACCTACAAAAGGTTGATAATCTGTAAAAAACAAATCAAGGAGCAATAACAGTTATTGGACTTGTGAAACCTATTTTCCTGAAAAATTGTTTTAAGAGAAGGATTTTATTAATTTCACCAGAAAGCAGTATTGGTTGCTTACTCAATGAATGCCGAATGTTTCCTTATAAGAAAACAGCGAATATTAGCGTTAAATCACAATTCTGTATAGATTACATAGCTTAAAGATTATACATTGGAAATGTTAGATTAAAATTCTGCTGAATCTGGTTACTGATATGGATCCATTCTTATAACTACTCAAAAAAAAAGAAGATTTTTCTTCTGTTATTTATTATTTTGGAGAAAAAAACATTTCTTCCACTGAATCTTTGACAGTGCTCTTTCTTTTTCTCTGTCTCTTTCTCCTGTTCCTTCCTCTTCCTCATTATCTTCATCTTTGTGATTATTATCATTAATATGTATCTGCTTTCTGATATAGAGTTATCTCCCCTTTTACTCCACCTTTTCAAATTCTTCTTGTTATCATCATCTTCTGTGTCGCCACTTCAACTGCTTATTTCTACTGCTACTTTTAGCATTGATTTCACCAACATCAAAGTTTACAGAGAAGGTTTTAAGCCTAAATCAGAGTCTGACTGGATTAGCAATTTACATTCATTTACACTGAATCTTGTCTTTATTTTTATATTTGGATTATAACTGTTCTTTAACATTGGGAGTTGGCGGGAGTGGAAGTTCTTTTTTACTTCTTTTTAGCTAATTTAAGTTCTTTGAAGAAAAATTGGGAGGTTTATTAAATATAAAGTTTATAATAATTGGCAAAATTTTGCCTAAAGATAATAAGATGATAAAGAGGCAGACCCAAGAAGAAATAAGAAATAAAAAAAAAAAACGACACAAATCCAGGCAGGCAGGAGAAAAGAGTAGCATAAAAATCAACTCAGATGGATAAAAGAAGAAAATAAATATACATAAAAAAAAAAAGATTGATATGAGGTTAAGTATTTTGTGCTTTGGAGGCATTACCGATTTTACAAGCACAAAAATATACTGGCTACATTTGACATAGAAAGATTGTGTTGAACCATGCAGAAGGCCCATGTTAAAACTTAACATTTAAAGTTCTTTTCATTGTCTGGACTTATGCACTAAATTGATGCAAATTTGCAAAGAATCTGAGAGACTTAGACTGTATTAAAAGGTGTATTCATATATGCATGAAAACAGGAAAAATACATTAGATATAAAGATTTCAAGATAGATAGATAGGGTTATAGTCCAATTCCTTGTACCACGGTGATAGTCCAAGGTAGAACCAATAAAGAAGAACTCGAACACAGGTATGGAATAACACAGATATATTACAAACAGGAATATATACAGAGAAGTAGAAGTGTTAGTATGAACAATCAGGTTTAGTAGAGAGAACAATGTAGTCTCGACCAGTATCACTATTCCAATGTCTTGCAGTAATAGTCTGAACGTGACTCTGTTTCGGACTGCCTCTGACTCGACTCTTGACTTGACTTGAACAACTGACTCCTTGCCTACTCCGCAGTATTTATTAAGTATGGAATAGTCTATTATTATTATTATGGGTAAGATCCCATAACAGAAAGAAAGAAAGAAAGAAAGAAAGAAAGAAAGAAAGAAAGAAAGAACCAGACATATAGATATGTATAAATTGAGATAGATAGATAGATAGATAGATAGATAGATAGATAGATAGATAGATAGATAGATAGATAGATCAATAGATAGATAGATAGATAAATAGAAACAAACAAAGAACCAGACATAAACTGATACAGATAGATAGATTGATAGAAGCAGACATATAGATACATAGATAATTCACAGATTCAGACTGATTTGAATATGCTGAAAGAGATAGATATTTCTTCTTCAGCCTATCTATCTATCTATCTATCTATCACAACCAGTTCACATCTATTTATCTCTCTATATATATATATTTATCCAACATTATTCCTCTATTATTACTATTAACGTTATTTTAAGTGGATACAAAGAGATGTGAACAGGCTTAGATATATATGAATAAAGTGATATATATATATATATATATATATATATATATATATATAGATAGATAGATAGATAGATAGATAGATAGAGAGAGAGAGAGAGAGAGAGATTTATTTTTTCAATGAAATGTCCAAGAGTCACTCAAGGTTGAGAGAATTTGAATTAATTATTTTGTTTGGTTTTAAGAGAAGAAAGTAAGTGTAAATTATGTAGAATAGTTGACTTAAGATTTAATGTTAAGTTCATAGTTATTGTGAATATGAACAGTGTAGAGATCAAAAGATTTGTTTCACTAGACATAAGTATAGATACATGCCTAAACTTATTCATCAGAAAAATTTAGATGTAGAATGATAGTAAGACTGGAAAACAGGATTGCCAATATTTGATTAACAAAGTATGCTAAAATTGTCATTTGTTAAACAAATATAGATTACTGGCAAGAATTTCTGAGTTAGCTTTTGTCCATACTAATTGACATATATAAAAAATAAATATATAAACACAAAAATATGTATAC
>OZ010603.1:43974259-43979259 GCA_963932145.1 Acanthosepion lycidas
ATCTCCAGGTCCTTGTATTTGGACAATTTCTCGATAATTTTTATGGGGTTGTTTCTCTCAGATGGCACTGCTATGTCAATAAGCATACGCTTCCTGAATTTCTTGTCGTTTATGACAATATCAGGTCTGTTGGCTTTTATTCCCCTGTCAGTTTGAATTGGCATGTCCCAGAGGATAGTTACAACATTATTTTGGGTAACTGTGTCTGGTTGGTGCTCATATCATCTCTCGGTGGTTTCAATTTTGTGCTTCTTGCATATCTTCCAGTGCACATATATCGCTACCTTGATTATTATTATTATTATTATTATTATTATTATTTTTTTTTTTTACATATTATTTTTATTATCATTATTATTACTATTGTTATTGTTGTTGTTGTAGTAATAATAATATTAATAATAATAATAAACCCATCAGTGGCTACATAGTGCAGAGTTAAAAGCTGATACCAAAGATTTTATTCTTGTTGCACATGACCAAACAGACTGTCATCTCTAAGTGTTTTCTAACTAGAAATTACCAAGCAAGTGTACTGAAAAATTGTGTTAACCCAAAATACAGACTCTGTGATGAATATCCAGAAAAAATTGACCTTCTTGTATCAGGCTGTATAGTATTGGCACCCACTGAATATAAAACTCAGCAAGAAAGAGTGGGCCAGTATCTACACTGGAAAATATGAAAGTTTTACAGAAAGGAAACTGCAACATGCCTTCTTATTGACATGGCAGTCTCTGCAGACTACTGTATCTTTGAAGATTCTCAAAAACTATCAAAATATGAGGATCTTGAAGTAGAAATCTCAAAAGTATGGCACATGAGGACATCAATAATTCCAGTTCTAGTTGGAGCACTTGGATTGGTTGGAAAAGGTTCTGATAGACTCATTGTAGCTCAAGCCTTAAAGAAATACAAACAATTGTTCTCACAAGTACAGCTCACTTTTTATGAAGAGCTTTATCTATGTAAAATGTGTGATCTTAGGTTTGTTTTTTTTTCTTTACAAAAATGAACACTGGAAAATGTCATGATGCCATTCCTGAGCTTAAGTCTCTGGCTGGATTTTCATTTTTTATTGGCCTTTAATCTAAAGCTTATTTCATGGATACATCAAAAGACTACCTATAACTTACCTATTATTATTAGGATTATTATTTATTCGGGTGTATCAAATGTATTTTCCAATTTTATAGACCTACTCCAATGCTTATTTTATGCATATATGTAAAGATTAACTACAATATCACTATTTCATTGATACAACTAGTATAAAATTATACTAAATAATGTACCAAGCAAGTGGAGAGATAATTTAGAATATCTAAGAGTTAGATTTCATCTTTAGACAACCCTCAAGCTCCGGATCTTAATTGATAGAACAGCTGATATATATAAGCAGAGGTCAAAGTTACCTGAATTCAAGTCTTACCCGAACATAATTGTTATTTACTTCTATTCCACATTGTTTACTTACTATGAGAGTTAAGGTGAAAAAAAAAAAAAACACTAGCTAAAATTTAATAATGGTTGATAATACTTCCTTTAAAGAAAAAAATTCAAGATAATATTAAACCAAATTTTGTAAATAACTGTATTATTTCCACTAGATGGCACTGCTAAATAAAAAAAAAAAACTAGTTTTTTAGCATAATGTCAAGAAGTACTCTGTTAATAAACATGTCTGAGCTGTTATCCTTCAAGCAAATTTTTTCTGAATTTTATTTCTGTTGTTTGAATTTGTATAAATTTTGTCTCCAAATGTATATTTTTGCTTTTTAATTAATAGTTTTCATCACTAAGTTGTTCCTCCCTGCCACATAGACAGGAAAAAAAAAGAAAAAGGAAGAAATTAACCCATTTGTATATTACACAGAATTTTCTTTCTTCAATTAAAATAAACTGGAAAAAAATAATTTTAATGATATCGACAATGAATACTTTCATTATTGTGTTGTAAATTTCAACATACTTTCTTCCTGTATCATTTAGTGAACACATAAACAAGGCCAGCTTATTCTATGTGCCAGGACTCTTCAGGACATGGGTGATCATGGCCTTCCACAGCTTTCTATCCCTTATAACTCCTAGCAATTTTTTTTCTATCCGCTCCATTCCTTGTTTTGTCATCAATGTAGAAGGTATTACCATCCATCTTCTTGTTCAGAAACATCTAAACTGTCAACTGTATACAACTGCTTTCTAAGATAAATGCTTAAAAATAGCTTTGAGTGAGTAAAGACTGTGGATTTTGCTGAAGATCACCCTTTTTTGAACCTTGTGGACTGCTGCTACTGAATCACAAAGAACTGTACCAAACAACAGAAACCACGCTACTTGAAGACATTCAACAGCAGCAACAACTAAAATAGATAGCACATGTAACTTGAAGAGAAAATAATGACATAATCAAGATGTTGACATTCCACACTACTTCAAACAAAAGGTTAAGAAGGAAACCCCCATCAATATTGGCAGAAGAAATAACAGCTACTGGACTTGGAAAGCCTGTTTTTCTGAGAAAGCGTTTCAAGAAAAAGATTTTATAAATTCCAATTGAAAGCAGTACTGGCTGCTTGGTCAATGAATGCGAAATGTTTCCTTATAAGGAAATGGCTAATATTACCAATACCATCACCATTTCTCCATGTTTGTTGTAGAATATAATCTGTGGAGTCATGATTATCAACACTCTGAAGGACGTGGCAAAAAAAAAACAAACAAAATTATAATGGAAATAAAGTTCAGTGTTAATTTAAATTAGAAATTCAATGCAGAATTATATATATATATATATATATATATATATACTAGCAGCAGTTGCCTGTGATTGATTCAAAAATCGTACGATTCATACAGCAATCGCTATCACTTGACTTAAAATATTTTTGCCCTTCCTTGCCTTTAAAGAAGTGCCCTTTGCCATGCTGATGTTGCTACATGCCTTACTTCTTGCCTATCTCACACTGCAAATTTTTTCTAAGCTCTATACTAAATATTAAATATGTTACAAAAAAAGAACTAAACAAAATTAACACAAAACAATCAGCTTTAAAAAAGGACTCGTAACTGGAAAAAAACAAATGAGAAAAAGAATGTTAACGACAAATACTTTTTCACACCCAACCCAGTTCTGTGGAATCAGAATCAACGTTAAGTTTAAGCAAGCGAATGAGCCAATTGGAGTAAAGTGACATGCAGATTTAAATTTTTCCCACTTGTGACAAATGCAGCTATCGATTTTTTTTTGCATACTAGCATGCTAGTTAACATTCGTGTCAGTCAGCTGTTGGCTCTCACGCTGGCCAATAGAATCTTCCTGGCTATTCATGGCAGCCAGCTATACGCTCTCACTCTGGCCAGTAGAAAATGGCCACAAACTACAGGAAAAATGCCATAGAAGCATGAAAAAATTGATTATTTTTACTATCGATGGGAGTTGGGAAATGCAAAGTCAGTCTTGGCCTTCCCACTAACTTGGAGCATGTGCATGTAAATTTTGGTGCAAATCTGTTGAAAATTGCAGCCGTGCATTCGTTACAAACACACACACATCCTGCCTTTTATATATATATATATATATATATATATAGCATCTCGAGTTCAGTTACATTTCTCAACGATATGGCATGGCTTCCCTCTGTCTTTTCTACAAATATTTTGTCATATTCTGTGCTAATAGGAATATATACTTGAAAAATAAGGTGGATAAAATAAGTAAAGGTTTATTGTGAAAAAACAATATGATAAGAATAAAGGTAACAGTTATGCACAAGGTCGTCGCAAGTCAATCCAGTAGTGAGTGCTACTATTGGAAGGTTGGTAGTTCTTGTGTAAGTCTGAGTCATATTTAACAGATGCCAGCTAGTTGGTATTTACTATCCCCCACCCCACTAGGCTAGATGTGGCACAAGGCCGAGGTTTATTGTAAAAACCATTACGATAAGAATAAAGGTAATGCACAAGTTTGTCGCAAGTCAATCCAGTAGTGAGTGCTACTATTGGAAGGTCGGTAAGTTGTAATCAACAAATTCCAGCTAGACAATATTTACTAGTCTCCCCATGAGGTAGGATGTGGCACAAAGCCAAATTTAATGTGGTGCAATCCAAGCTCATAGGCTCAGCCAAAAATTCCCCATAACCTCGCATAAAGAGGTTCGAGTCTGTCTACCTCCCCAGACGAGACTCTGCTCAGGTTCCTCTCTGCTCAAAGGCAGAGAGTTTGACAATAGCTAAGATCTGAGTAACAGATCCCAGCTAGGCTCCATAGTCCATTGATTTACAGATATTTATAGGTAGTTATAGTGTAGTCACTCATGGGGGTGACAGGTTATTCCATTACATCATATTTTCATGGCAACTGCTCTGACAAGCTTTTTCCTGGTGTCCCAAATACATAAATTTAAACATGGCATCTAGGTCCCACCCATTTACTGTTGAAATAGCTAAATGCAACTGACACTTCTACTTCAACAGTTTCTTTTCTCACACTTCCCACCTGTGGAACTCCCTTCTGTTTCCTTGCTTCCCTGATAACTACAATCTTCAAAAATTCAAATGCAACATCTATTACCATCTTCTGTCTTCTTGCATCTCATTCATCTTTTGTCTGTTTCTCAATCCTCCCTGTATTCAGTCTTTTCTCTCACTTTCACTCCCTTTAACTCCTTGCATACTAGTGGAATTCATGCCTTGCTTGGTTATTTGGTTGATTTTGTTTAGCAGCATATCAACACCTCTATGGGTCATTTAATACTGAAATCTAAATATTTTGAATCTTATGGCTTCAACTAAATATATTTTGAACACAATTTCATGCCTTCAATTACAGGTAAAATTTATTGTTGGTTATTTTGCAATAAATATGTACTGTTGATAATTTTATTATAAATAGGTATTATTGGTAATTTTTTTTAAATATAAAAATGTATTACTGGTATTTTTACAATAAAAATGTATTTTTTATACTTTCACGGTGTTTTGCTTTTGTTTGGAGGTTC
>OZ010603.1:43984259-44074259 GCA_963932145.1 Acanthosepion lycidas
ACTTACAAAATAGTAAAGAATTTATGCTGCTTTGCATTTTCTTGTTTATATTCAGTAATTTGTGAATATTAAACAAAACAAATAACATTCTATACATCAGCGAAGAATTAAGATTTCTGTGTCACCAAAAGTGTTCACTAGACAGACTGGCAATTCTCCCATTTCTAAGCACTAGACACTTTAGCTAATATAGAAATTGTTACACAGACACACATTCTCATATATATATATATATATATATATATATATATATATATATATATAATCTGAAGATCCTTTGAGGCATGAAACTCACAGTTATTATGCAATGTTGATTCCTAGGTCTATGCTGTAATATCTATCTACCTATCTATCCATCTATCTATCTATCTATCTATCTATACATACATACATACATACATACATACATACATATAGTAGTGTTATTATTATTATTATTATTTATATTTATATAAATATATATATATGCATATAGACAGACTTGCACATGTATATATATATATGTGTGTGAAAGTATATGTGTGTTAAAAATGTGGACACTGAGCTTAACACCAGTGTCAACAGATTATTTTGTCCTGGAACACAATCTTCATGTACTTCATGATAAAAATATGTATATTATATGAAAAAAAAAAATATATATATATATATAGCTAGATTTATATATATATATATATTCTTCTCTCTCCAGCTATGAGTAAATAGCAGGACAGACTAGGTTCTATAGCCTTGGATGGTAACTGGTCTATAGATAGATATCTATATGTAAAAATATATATATATATATATATATATATATATATATATATATAGATAGATAGATAGATAGACATACATATTTATACAAATAAAAATATATTTACATATATATAGATAAAAATGTGTGATGTCATGAGCTGTGGTGCGATTTTTGTGTCCAGCATCTTATATGCACGTGTTTATCGTTGCTTGGAAATCATCCATGTAAACAGAAACAGACTATCATCACTTTCTTGTCTGTGTATTGCTTAATATATTGTACTGTAATTGTCATCTTTGATAATGGCTTATGTAAGCCGAAAGCTTAGATTGGATTAAAAAATATGAATCAATATTGTGATTTTCTTTCTTTGTTTAATGATAATGTTGTTAAGCTTATCAGACGATATGAAAAGAATTTACATAAAATAAATAGACAACATTTGTCTATATTATTTAATGAAACATGTATGAATGAAAAAACGCTGCCTAAATACACACAATATACATATATATTTGGTTGGATTGATGTGAGTTTGTGACCCTGGGTTTCACACTTTTGCGATCATCAGAGTTTGTCTGACGATAGCAAAAGCATGAAACCCAAGGTCACAAACTCACATCAATCCAACCAAATATGTTAGCTCTATCTCTGATATTGAGCGCTTTCTAATAAGTACCGCACATATAATATATAAATAATTATATATATATATATATATATATTTATTTATATTTATATACACACACTTTTCATATATATATATATATATATATATATATATATATATATACCCATACAAATACACCCGCATATATATATGGAGAAAGAAAGAAAAAGAAAGTGGGGAGACATAGTCTGAAGATTAGTTGAGGGCATAAAAATGACACTCACCATGCAGTGTTGTTTTTTATTTCCATACTGTCAGTATCTCTACAAGATAGATAATGATTGACTCTGATCTTGAAGATCTTAAGATGTTAGTGTTCAAAGAAACATCCACACAGGATTCATTTTCTGGAAAGTATCAATTCTTGGGGGATAAGATCTCTAGGTGGAACTTCCTTCTCACAAATGAAATATGCAGGGAATGAGGACAGTTAAATACTGTCGGCATAAAATGGCACGTCTTAGCTGTGAAGGTCTGAACTGGCAGAACTAAGAATGGGGATTTGTATGAACATCTGACATGGAAATAGCAACAGTAAAGTTATGGCAATGAATCTGTGGGAAAGGGGTTGTCAATTAGAAAGTCATCAATCGCAAGGCCACATTTTGAACTCTGTTTAGGCTGGAAAAAGAGGATTAGGCAGTTCCATCACAGAATTAACTCCACTTTTGATCTGATCTTTGTTTGTTTGTTTGGGTTTTATGGCATATCAACCACCCATGGGTTATTTAATGCCAAATCCAGTTTATATGAATTTTAAATGCCTATTTTGTATGGAATAAAAACGTATAGCTGGCAACATTATTGTTTCAAAAACGTATAGCTGGCAACATTATTGTTTCAAAAACTTATAGCTGGCAACATTATGGTTCCAAAAATGGATAGCTGGCAACATTGTTTCAAAAACGTATAGATGACAACATTGTTTCAAAAACGTATAGCTGGCAACATTATTTTTAACAAAAAAACGTATAGCTGACAACATTATTTTTTACAAAAAACGTATAGCTGGCAACATTATTGTTTCAAAAAAGTATAGCAGGCAACATTATTGTTTCAAAAATGCATAGCGGGCAACATTATGATTCCAAAAATGCATAGCTGGCAACATTATTGTTTCAAAAACGTATAGCTGGCAACATTATTTTCCCAAAAACATTATCTGAGGCCTTGCTGTTAGATGTAGTTTATCGCCATACCCAGGACGCGGATGTAGTTTATTGTCATACCCAGGATGTTTGATCTGATCTGATTCTTGTAAAGATAAAGCATTACAGAAGGAGTTGGATACTTCCTGGAGCGATACATGGGCAATTTATGGGCATGTGGACGAGAAGTTAGAACATTCACATTCTGACCATGAGACACGGGTTCGAATCTCACCATAGATGATCTGTCAGGAAGGAGACTTCCTGATGTTATCAGAATTTATCAAGGTTGATCCTAGCATGCGGCACCTTTGGAAATTACCTGAAAACCACACCACAGGTTGACCCAAGCTTTGTGAGTGAAAATGGGTAGACATAACTCTTCAGGGACATCAATAGTGGTGCTAGCACAAAACCACAAGTCATCGTGGCCAAGGGCTTGAGCATGCTGGCCTTGTTCAAATGCTAGATAATACGCTCTCTCCCAGAAAGTGTAACAAAAGTCTAATCAGCGTAGTTGCAATATAAACCACAGTTGGGCTTTGTGGGTGTTGAGCAAACACAAATGTACCTGAGCAAGCGTCTCCAATAGGGATTGGCTAGACACCCTAGTAGGGAGGTATCCTTGAATACGAGTGGCTAGCTATTATTATTAATATTATATTACATTGAACTGATCATTTTTCTGGCATCTTCAGTCCCAATAGATTACTCAAAGCATGCGGCTGCATTGAGAGTGCAACCATTTATCATGACTGAGGAAAATTTACTAGTGACAAGAAAATGCTATTAGTTTGGTTTTTCGAAAGTTACAAACCAGTTTTCCCTCCTGTTGAGCTGATAGAGTTTGATCAGAGGAAGATCAGCTGCCAGGTTCTGATATCTAGATTTTTGGAGGGGCACCCATAAACTGCGATATCCTCTGCATAGATATTTACTAATATAGAAAACTAGATTTGTTATAAAATGAAAAAGTAAAAAAAAGCACGAAATTTACATGGATACAGTTTAAAAGAAAAATTCTGGGCAGTACTTTTGTACACATTTTGAAATTGTGGGTAGGGGGTTCGAATTGGGAAAAGATGCAGAGAAAAAAGGTTAGAATTTTTTTTTTTTTTTCAATTTTAACAGAGTCTGACGCCAAACTCACATCATCTTGGTTGCATTGACCTCTTTGATTCTTGAATTGAATCCAAAGCCAGCAACAACTGGCGCCATCAGAGTCTTTCGGTAAAGCATTTTTTTTAAGTTCCTGGTTGAACAATGTCAAAAAATTTTTTTGTTTAGGTTTTCTTCAGTCTTTGATTGCCAGCATGTTGTTTTTAAGATTCCTCTTTTGGCGGTGCCATTTAAAATAATCTTTTACCATTTTTTTTCTATTTTTAGTCATTTTATTCAATAATCATTAAAAATGTTTTTACAACTTTTGGCTGACCCAGTTGTTATTTCTTATTAATATTCATACAAATATATCAATATATGTGTGTGTTTGTGTTCATGTATATATGTGTGTTTTTGTATGCATATATATACATATATATATATATATATATATATATATATATATATATGTGTGTGTGTGTGTGTGTGTGTGTGTGTGTATTAGTGTCTCCATGTCTAAGATTGTATGTATATATATATATAGATAATATTAGTGGTAAATATACACATACATATGCAAAATATATAAATATATATATATATATATATATATATATAATTATACATAACACACACATATATACACAGACACATATACATATATATGCATGTGAAAGTGTGTGTGTTTATGTATAAATATGTGTGTATTTTTATAAATACATATATATCTGTGTTTTCATGTACAAGTATATATATATATATATATATATATATATATATATATATATATATATATATATATATATATATATATATATATACAAATATAAATATTAGAATAAAAGCCAGTGGATACTCATATTTCAGTAAGCACTCCTCCATATATAAGCATTGATAGATAAATACTTGTAATATACTTGTAAATGTTTGTATATATTTTACATATATATATATATATATATAAATATATATATATATATACATATATATATTTTGAACAATAAAAAATATTTAAAAATTAAAATCTTCAGACACACTGGGTTATAGATTAATATTCTTTTGTTATTATTATTATTATTATTATTTCCTTTAGATTCCTCAACTAGTTTCAGCCAAAATGGCCATCATCAGGAGAAGAAATATTTCTGCTTGCTGGTAGCAGTGAACTACAGATATATATATATATATATATATATATATATAAATATATATATATATATATATATATATATATATATATATGTATATATATATATATATATATATAGGCAAAAAAGTATTCATGCACATGTGCTTTATTAATTTCAAACAAATCAGCCTCTCTGTTTTTATTGTATTTTTCCAGTTTTCAAGTAATATGTTGCACATTGGAATCCAGATTTTGAACAAACTGTCCAAAGTTCATCTTTATTGATTTTTGGACATTCTCAGTATCATAGACAAGATTTTGTTGGCTACATCCTAGGATTTGTGGATTAATTTGAATTCTAGCCTTCTAAAAAAATTCCAGGATGCTTATTATTTCATATTTTCAGACTATTATCTTAATTGTTGCTTTAACACATTTCAGCCAATATATTCTCCAGCCTTCCTCATGTACATGATTCTGTTTTCTGTTAGCAAATTAGTATTTCTTTCTTTGTATTAACCGGCACTAAAATAATTTTCTTTTCCTTTTTATTATAGGTGAGTACACTTTCTACTCGAAACTTGACTTTGGTAAGCTATCTTTTAACTTTTAATATCTATCGTCTGTTGATGTGGCGAACACCCCGTCTCGTAACTCACCTGTACAGGTAGATATAGTTTTCTTTTCTTCCTAAATTCACCAATGACTTTCTTTTAAATATTTTTTTTAAATAACCAAATTGTTCATCATTCCTTTCATGCAGGTTTAGTTTTGTTAATTAGTTTCATCACTTATTGTCATTTTTATTATTTATCATTTCATTATCACCATTAGTCTTATGATCACTTTTATTAATTAGTTTCATTATTACTAGTGGCTGTTAAACAGTTCTTAACACAACCATGAAGAATGACTAAGAACCATAAAATGTTCATCCTAATCCACATAGTGGCAAAGTATGTGCCAGCCAGGGCAGCCCTTGAGTTTGCCAACCCTCTCCCTAACACCACAAAAATATTGTACAGTGCCCCGCCACCACACACACACATATATATATATATATATATATATATATATATATATATATATATATATATATTTCTTCTTTAGGTAAATATTGGGGGCTGCAGATTCTTAATGGTCTCAGATAGAAACCTATAATAATTCCAGATTAAACTTTAGTAGAATGGTTTGAGTAGAAACTGATCAGGTCATTTTTGTTTGTAACCTTTCTGTAAATGTCAAAATTGAATTCATTTTCATTGTTGTTTCTGTGTAACATGATATCTAAGAAAGGAAGGATGTATTGGTTTCAGTTTCAAAAGTGAAGTTTATTGTAACAACGTTGAACCTACAATAGACTTCACTTTTGAAACTGAAACCAACTACACCCTTCCTTTCCTAGATATCATGTTACACAGAAACAATAATGAACTCAATTTTGATGTTTGCAGAAAGGCTACAAACAAAAATGACCTGATCAGTTTCTACTCAAACCGCTTTTATAAAATTAAATCTGGAATTATTGTACGTTTTTATCTGAGAGCATACAGACATATATATATATATATATATATATATATATATATATATATATATATATATATATATATATATATATATAAACTATTTAAGAGGCTCAAAAGATGAAAAGTAGAACAATACATACCTTCAAATGAATATCTGTCAAGGAAAATAACTGAAATTTTATGATAACAACCAAGATGTGTCTCCCACACACAGCGGTGCTGTGGTATTAAATGGATGTATATTCACAAGTTTCACATTTTTAACAATATTTAACATAAAATCAATCCTGAATATATCATTGGATAATGTTTATTGTTCAGCCAATATAACAATTGCTTAAATACATATGTTATAGTCCTTCAGCTGTAAGTAGTGTCCTGACATTAAAACCATTTTTATTTCAATACAGCCTATAAAAGCTTATATAAAAGAGCCAAAAGTACCACTTCCCTAAAAGTGTGGTCTCTGGGTGGACCACCCCTCAACCCCCTTTAGCTACATGACTGATATCACATAATCACACAAAAAATATGTATCATTTCTAAAGATTCTTTGACTGTTTTAAAAAGAGTTCTTATGTTTGATCTGTGAATGATAAATTGTAGGAAATGAGTCATCCCAAGAACATTTTTAGCCCCCACTCATTTCATTGTAATCATTAGTCTTTTTTTATCTCATATTAGAAAAAAAGAAAGACATAAGTAATCATTGTGTAATATAAACAAAAATTAGTGAAATATTCAATGATAAAAAATAAAAAATTGGCAAAAATTAGTGAAATATTTGATAATAAAAAGAAATCAAACAGAAATAAGTATTATTTGGGTAATATGAACAAACATTAATTAGTTTTATGAATTATTTAAGGGAAAAATTAATAATAAAAAATAAGGAATATTTCTGTAATATAAACAAAAATTAATTAGAAGTAAAAAATTTCATTATATAATATTAATGCAAAAAAGCAATATATGGTTAATATAATTAAAAATGAATTATTTATATGAATTAATTATAAAGACAATATTTCCGGATAAAAGAACACAAAATGAAATAATATATAAAATGTGTAAAAATGAATTAGTTATGTGAAGTAATTAGCAAAAAAATTTAATAATACAAGAAAAAAGAGAAAAATAAATAATATTTATTTAATATGAATAAAAATTAATTAAACTTTGAAACATTTAATTATATAAAGAAAAATTAATTACAGGGAAAAATGTAATAATTAATTATTTGAATAAATTAATTACAAGGAAAATACTTAGCAAGAGAAGAAAACAAAAACAAATAATATTTGTGTAATATAAACAAAAATTAATTAAAAGTAAATATTTGATAATCAAAGAAAAATAAGTAATAATTATTTAGTAGGAACAAAAATTAATTAGTTTTAGAAATTAATTCTAACAAAAAAATAATAATAAAATGAACAAAAAAGAAGTTATATTTGTGTAATATAAGCAAAAATTAATTACTTCTATATATTAAATAGACAAGGAAAATTTAATTAGGGAAGAAACAAATATAATAAATTCTTAGAAATGAATAAAATTTAATTAAAGGTGAAAAATTTAATTGTATAATCAAAAATTATTTAGAAGTGAAAAACATTTAGTAAAAGAAATGAAGAAAAACTAATAATAATAAAAAAAAATTAGTTATTGGAGAAAAATTTAATAATTTAAAAGAAAAAATATTATAAAATTTATGTATGTAATTTAAACAAAATTAAGTAGGTTTTTAAATTATTTACAGGAGATATATTTGCTCATAAATAAAAAAAGAAATAATCATTTAATGTTTCTTTTTTTTTTTTTTTTTTTTTGATTGCTGGATTGAGTTTTTCAGAAGGTGGGATGATGTTCAGGCCACTATTTTCCCCAGTTATCATTGGGGCATTCGTGGGGTCTGTGTCATTGAATAGGTTTCCTGTATTGAGAAAATCATAGTAAAACTTAGTATTTGATTGCTTCAGCAGCTGTGCCACTTTACACTGCAGGTATTCTGTGAAAGTACTATCTATCTGAGGTCGTAGGATTTGATGGGGAACACCTATAATGCAAAATCTCTGGTTGAAAATTAAAACTGTGCAAAAAAAGAAAGTATAATAATAATAATAATAATAATAATAATAATAATAATAATAATAATAATAATAAATATATTGCTTGGGGTACAAAATTTTATTATAGCAATTAAAAAAAAAATTTTTGTGTCAGAATCCATTTTGCACATTTATAAATCTACCATTCTTCTGTGCATTGAATATATTTGCCATATCTGGTCTAGTGCTCCTACTTGATATTCTTGACAAAATCTAGAGATGGATCTGCAACACCATTGATCTTGTTCAGGCATCAACTGTTCGGATGAGCCTTTTTATCTGGTGACCCAACTAAATGAATATAAGCATGCAACTAGAAAGGCAACTACGTCTCACTCTTTTACTTTTGAGCTCACTAGATGCAACTGTTATTTCTACTCTAACAGTTTTTTCTCGCACTTCACACCTGTGGAAGCCCTTTCTGATTTCTTGCTTCCCTGATAACTACAATCTTCAAAAATTTAAATGCAATGTCAATCACCATCTTCTGTCTTCCTGAACCCTGTTCCTTTTTTGCCCTTTTCTCAGTCTTCTCCATCTTCAATCTTCTCATTCACTTTCACTCCCTGCAACCCCTCCACCCCCTCTACCCCCTCTACCCCCTCTACCCCCTCCCCATTCTAGTGGCATTGTCACCTTGCTTGGGGTGAAATGAATAAAAACAAAAGAATAAAAAAAGAAGATATGTTTAAAACAAAGAGCAAAGAGAAAAAGACAAAAAATGTTATAGTCACCTATAGTTTTATAGGTTATAGTTTTACCTTTCATTTTTGGGTTATCATCCGCTATTTTATGCCCTCAACTGAACCCTAAAGAGTAAGGAAGGAAAATCTAAACAGCTTTTTTTTTCTCTTTTTTTTCTTTTTGCTTTACTGTCTATAGTAAATATAAAACATTTACTATTTTTTCTTTTTACTTTAAAAATGTCTTGTTTAATGACTATAATAATGACTATAATAATAATAATAATAATAATAATAATAATAATAAACACCCTGATGCTACATCTGACATGGCTCTCATAGCTTAATGATCTTAATTGATTAGAGGAGCTAAAATGCACATATTTAGTTTTGGTAAGTTAAGATGAGCTACAGTAAATATCATGTTCAATATCACAGTTTTGCTTGTCATTTTTCTGAACATAACCAGTTGGACCTGTTTCCTAGAGGCTGGTGCTCTGTGCATACCTGCCCATGAGTGGGAGTAGTGCAAGATCATAATAGCTGGGTGTTGAAAGAGATTTGTTTATTTTTAACAGTAAAGTATGAGGCAGCCAAGATGCATCAAGTAAATTCCTGCCATCCTCATGGAAGACCAAATTCCAAGATGAACTCTTGACTCCTGAATGAAGAAAGCAGAACATTTAGAAAAAACTCCAAATGATGATAGATGCTACATAATCCCCATCATCATTTCGTGCATTTGGCTCCATTTCCAGGATTTTGACTTGATGGCATGCACTAATAATGTAAAATCTCTACAAGGCTTGAAGCAAATAATAATAATAATAATAATAATAATGATGATGAACTAGACATAGAGCTCTTATTTAATTGTTGGTGTTAATATGTACATACTTTGTTTTGTTGAATTGAAATGGGCTACAGTAAATATCCTGTTCAGTAACACAGATTTGCTTGTCTTCTGCCTGACCATAACCAGCTGGGCATGTTTCCTGGGGCTGACACACTGTGCATCTCTGTTCGTGAGGTTTGTTTGGAAAGTAACTATTTTGAATATGTTCATTCATCTTCTTGTGAAATACAAGATTATGTTAATTAGTTCTGCTCACATCTGGTGAAAAACAATTTCAATAACTTTCCAAGAATAATCTACATTTGCCTAGCATATCAGGCAAAAGACATAATAAGCGAATGTATGAAAATGTAAATAATAATCATAATAATAACAAAACAAAGCCTGCTATTATTGTGGTTGATAAAGTGAAAAGAAATTGCTATCATGGTGATATTTCATGACTAAGAAATCAAAATCTTGTTACGAAAGTGGCCGAGAAAATCAACAGATATACAGATCTTCACACTGACATTGCATGTTTGTGAGCCATGGGTACTACCGTAGTCCCTATCATCATTTGATGTGTTAGGTTCCATTCACAGAACTTTGAAAAGTAACTTGGAAATGTGTTTGGAATCAAGCCCAATGTTCAAACCCCACAGAAATCAGCATTACTAGGAAATACCAACATCCTGTGAAAGTTGATCTCTGTTTGAGGTCAAATCAACTTGGAGTTCACCAATAATATAAGGTCTCCATAAGGTGTGACGTAAATAATAATGATGGATTTCTTATTTAATTGGCAATGTTAATTGGTACATACATTGTCTTACTGAAATGAGATGGGCTACAGTAAATATCCTGTTCAGTAACACAGATTTGCTTGTCAGTTGCCTGACCATAACCAGTTAGATATGTCCCCATCTCTGTTCATGAGTAGGAGTAGGTGGAGAGCATTATTACTGAAAAAACTATCTGTTTTTTCATTCTGAAAGATGAGGCAGCCAAGCCAACTTGGGAGTCACATCTAGAACCTTAGCAATAACCTCAATCGCAGAATGTCTAAGCTGACTGGATTACCCAAGCTGAAGATAATTTTCAGTGATCCTGCTTGCAAGATTATGTGCTGCTTTTATTAAAACTTGACAGCATATTTTGTACATTTGGCTGTGATGCGTGTGCTTCATATACCTTTATCAAACCAAGTGTCATGATGGGTATATTGGGCTGTGTCTATTTGTACCCCAGAGTCACTTTATTGGTGCGCTACTCTCTACCCTACTACTACTACTACTACTACTACTACTACTACTGATAATAATAATTGTAATAATAATAATCACATATTATGAAGAGATTTATCTATGTAAAATGTGTGGAAAATGACATGAAGCCATTTCTGACCTTAGGTCTTTGGTTGGGACACAGAAAGACATATGTATACAACAGAAAACCAAGGAAATAATAATAATAATAATAATAATAATAATAATAATAAATATATATCTGTATATTTATATATATATATCAAAAGGTATACAAATTAGATGTAATATTTCAGAAACACACTAGTCGGGAAAAGTTACTCTTAACTTTTAGCACTCTATATTATTAATATTACTTCATTTTCCACTGTATTCTTTCTCACTTGCATTAACCTTATTGTTAATTTCACTCAAAGGTATTTCCTTTTGCCATAGCAGGGTATGACAATACAACTATGAAATTCAAACAAATTCAAATTCACTGGTAGGCTAAACTTTTTACACAACAAATGAAATATACAGAGTGATAAAGGTTAAAAAATACATAAAACTCTTACAATAGAAAATATCACCATAAAACCTTCCATTAAAAATAATTTTGAAAAATTATGACTTTAGTCATATATCAAAATTATTTCATTTGCATTGATACAAATTTAATAGAATTTAAAATTGTTTTTTAAATGTCATTCTTTTTATTTGTCAATATTTATTCAAAACAAGATGCTGCCAACAAAAAACAAAAATCTTTCTGCAAAGTTAACAGATTCTTAGTTTCTTTATTGTCTAAGTGAATTAAAACTTTGTCGAAATGTTATTTTGTTATTTATGTGATTCATAACTAAATTATTTGAATGTAGACACATTTAAATCACTCAGCTTTTAGTTGAAGCATGGGCTGAGGAAGAGAAGTGGTTTATCTGAAAAGAAATCAGTTCATTAAAAATATTAAAATACTGAAGTTCATTGAAAATACTGTACATTCCAGTAAGATTGTTGAAATGATAAGACTCAGTGGAATGTAATTGGTTCAGTACAGAGGTCAGAAGACAATCCCATGCAAAAGGCACCAGATGAGATGAGCCCCTACCTCTGTGGAGAAAAATTCAACATTCCAGTATACAATAGATAACTGAGGAAAGTTGGAGAGTAGGCAGTCAAAATATTATGATAAAATACACAAATATATATTATTTTTATTTTTTCATGAATTTTATGTTTTTGAAACTTATGTAATACTTGACATCTTAAAACCTTTCAGAAGAGCTACCACATATGTAAACATTTGATACGCATTAGTAAATAATAATAATAATAATAATAATAATAATAATAATAATATAGTTACAAATAGATATAGATAGTCTTTAGAATTGTCAAGTGAGTACAATTTTTGCTGTCTCATTAGTATACCTCTTTACTTGACTAACAATTGTAAAAATGAAAATAAATATTAAATAATAATAATGATAAAAACAATAATGATATACTGAATTGACTTCCTTTTCCTTTCCCATTTCAAACACATTAAAAAATCAATGAATATCGTTGTTTGCTTAGTTTTACTTTCACTTTCATTTTCTGTTTCATAAAGTGAGTTGCTTACTTTGCCAGTTGGAATTAAATCAAGGATTTAATCAAGAAGAAATCAGGATAAAAACAGGGAAATAAGAAAAGTTGGAATGAGTAGAAAGGGAGGAGAGGGAAGAGGGTATGCAAGGGGGGGTGTAAAATTTTGAAATAAATACTAAACTCTGTCAAGTATATGAAGAGATAGGTCCAATAAGAAGCAGAAAATTAAGAGGAACAAGATGCAAAAGGAATCAGATAGCAACAGCAGAGTGGAAAAAACAAGTCAAATACTAAATAGAAAGAAGGAATAACTAGGATAAAATGATTAATAAAGAGGTAACATTTTTTGAATCATGTAAAAAAGAAAACTATAGAAAAGATTTTGTAAAATCTATGTGCACAAATGCTAAGAATAAATTTCATCTGATATGAAAAAAAAATAACAGTTTAAACTGACAAAAATGAATAACTTACATCCATGAGTGTTAATGGGCAAATAAGTGTAGTGGTCACTCTCTGTTTTCTATTTATAGTCAAGGAGTAAAATTCTAAGGAGACATTCAGAGAGCCTTTTTTCAAAACTGCTATTTTTTGGAATATATCATATCAGGATGATTCCTTGAGCACTACAAGCTTAACTTCTTCAAGTCAAGGGTCAATCATTATTTATCCTCCTTTTACTCATAGTCTTCTCTTCCTAACACCTACTATTTCATTCATATCGCACCTCATTCATTAACATTTTAACAGTAACTCTCCAAGTTAAGTGACTCTTGAACCTTGTATCAGGTGAACCATAGTATACAAGCTTGTTTGAACACTACAATCTTAATCTTAGGAGCAAGAGTCAATCATTATCCTCATAATCTTCACTTTTTAACACCTCTTTTTTTCAATCATATCACACACCTCATTCATCATAACCATTGTAACAGTTTTTTTATTCAACTTCAATGGAGATCATACATACCTGACCCCACACCACAGTTAACTGTAAACTTCACAATCTTTTCTCTAGCTTTATAGTCTATGTTTTGCCAGGGCTACATACCAGCTTTGAATTCAGAATTAACATTCTCCTAGACTGGTTATCAACCATGGCTAGAGAAGAATAGATTCATACTTTTATTTTAATAATAATTATCTTTCTTGAGTTGCTCTCAAGCCTTGTATTGGTGAACATAAACACAAAAAATCAACATGCTGGCATAACTGTTGACACCAGAATTGTAGGAATGTTTTTGTATCTCTTTTCACTTTTGCTTTCAGTTATGTAAATAATTTTATCACTCTTTCCCTTATTGACAAGGGTCCTCCTCCTTAACATTTTGCTAAAACTAGTGTGGAATGTCAACATCTTGACTATGTCATTAATTTTCTTTGAGTTCCATGTTCTATCCATAAGTTGGAAGAATATCTGAGCATTACCAGAGAAGTGAAAAAGTTGTGAAATATGAAGCTGATAATTGTACCAGTCATTATTGGGAAAACAGGCACTGTCCCAAATGATAATACAGAGGTTATAAGAATATCTGAGCATTACCAGAGAAGTGAAAAAGTTGTGAAATATGAAGCTGATAATTGTACCAGTCATTATTGGGAAAACAGGCAGTGTCCCAAACGATAATGCAGAGGTTATAAGAATATCCGAGCATTAGCAGGGAAGTGAAAAAGTTGTGAAATATGAAGCTGATAATTGTAGCAGTCATTATTGGGAAAACAGGCAGTGTCCCAAACGATAATGCAGAGGTTATAAGAATATCCGAGCATTACCAGAGAAGTGAAAAAGTTGTGAAATATGAAGCTGATAATTGTACCAGTCATTATTGGGAAAACAGGCACTGTCACAAAGGATAATGCAGAGGTTATAATTATATCCAGGCAGAGAAGTAAAAAAGTGAAAAAGTTGTGGAAAATGGAAATGACTGTGGTACCCATCATTATTGGCACATTTGGAAGACTCCGAAAGGATTTTGCAAAGATGTTGGAAAATTATCTAGACATTACCAGAGAAAAGTTGTGGAAAATGAAAATGACAAAGGTACCCATCATTATTTATGAACCTGGAAGATTCTCAAATGACCTTGCAAAGAGATTGGTAGAATATCTTGACTATGGAGAGAGGTGAAACCTTTTCACGTGTAATAGTTTTGCCAATCATTACTGGTGTACCTGGCACAGCTGAAGAGATGTTGGAAGAATATCTGAACCTCCTCAGAGAAATGAAAATTTGCAGAACATGAAAGCAACAATTATACCCATTGAAAAGAAATTCAAAGAATTGGAACTCTAAGAAAGATCATAACTATTCAGATGGCAACATTAATAAAATCAGGTAAAATATTACAGTGTGTGTGGAAATGCAGTCACTTGATTTCAGAAATCAAGTGGCTGCATGTCTCTTTAAGATTTCTGTTGAAAGTTACCAGATATATTTAAGTATAAGATCAATTCTAAGGGTTTCTTCACTTGCACCTGAGGAACTCTAAGGGTTTCTTCACTTGCACCTGAGGAACTCTATTCCAGCTCCTTATTTTCCTGTTATGTACCATGCTTGATACATATTTAGTTGATCATGTATCTTTCAATACATGACTGACAAGGTAGATTTTTTCCTGCAGCAAGTTGCCATTTCTTTCTGCAGTAGACCAGTTCTGTCCTGTTATTTTTCCTTGGTGGGGAGGAGAAGAAGAGGATTCGTGTAAGTGAATGTAATGGATTCAAGTGGAATTCAAACTCGGCTCTCTGATTCCTCAATCCGAGCCTCTATCCATTAAACCACCACGCCTCCTGTTTACTACAATCTTCAAAATTTCAATATCAATTATTATCTGTCTCCTTGAATCTTGTTCTTTTTATTGTCCTTTCTCCTCAGCAATTTTTTCTCTGTTTTCTTCACTCTTGCGAACACTTCACATTTTAGTGACTTTATTGCCTTGCTTACGATGAATAGATTAAAAAAAAATGTTTTTTGTGCAAATGCAATGAGAACAACAACAATAATAATATCAGAAACAGTAATAACATTAATAATTGCATCAATAAAAATAATAATAATTTCAACAGTAATAATAACATTGACAACATAGGTAATAAAAATGACAATCCTATTAACAATCATAACATTCATATCAAAATTATAACAATATAACATAACAACAATCTTAATCATAGCAACATACATAATAAAAATGATAATCACACTAATAAGAACAACATCAACAAGAAAATAATAATAATAATAATAATAATAATAATAATAATAATAATAATAATAATAATAATAATTAGTAATAGGAAGATAACAAAAAAGTAAAAACCTGGCAGACACATATACCAAACAGTAGTTTTGCTGTAGTTGGCACACTCGAGACTATCTCAAGGAGTAGTTCTGTCTCCCACGATGCCTTGGGGATACCTGATGTCTTTGGGAAGGTGCAGGTAGCAGCATGGAAAACTTTGTATACTAAAGAAAGTGTTGTGTCTCTAAGCTGAGGGTAGGAGCTATGACTGTCATCATCTGGCCTAAACATCTAAGTATAGGAGAGGATATCAAATCAATTAATAATAATAATAAAACAGCCATGAATAGGCCCTGATAGACATTGCTGTATGTTATGAAGGGCAAGCAGGTGAAAATGCAAAGATATCAAAAGCTAAGAGTACAAGTTAGACAAATATATAGGAGATATTATAAAATCAAATAATAATAATAATAATTTTTCACATACTGAAAAATTGGGTTACCCTAAAATACAGATTTTGTGATAAATATTCAGAAACATTTGACCATCTTGTATCAGGTGGCGCAGATGTTAGCGCCTACTGAATATAAGATTCAGCATGATAGAGTGGGCCAATATCTGTACTGGAAAATATGAAGCTTTTACAGGAAGAAAACAGCAAGAAACTGGTATGAACACCACACAGATCCGGTTATGGAAATAGGACCTGTAACAATTTTATGGGACTTTACAATACACGAAGACAGAAGAATCAAAGCTAATCACTCAGCCATTGTGATCCAAAACCGCAAGAATAAAATGCGCTTTCTTATGCAGATTGTAATGTACCTTTGAAAATCTTCAAATAACTATCAGAATACAAGGATCTTGAAATGGAAATCTCAAAAATGAGGCACATGAGGATATCAATAATTCCAGTTGTAGTTGGAGCCCACGGATTGATTGAAAAAGGTTCCGATGGACTCATTGAAGAGATTACTGGTAGTCAATGCCTTAAAGTAATACAAAAAAATAATAATATAAGATTATAATGTATCTTTGAAGATTATCAAAATCTATCAAAATACATGGATCTTGAAATGGAAATCTCAAAAATGTGGCACATGAGGACATCAATAATTCCACTTGTAGTTGGAACCCTCGGATTGATTGAAAAAGGTTCCGATAGACACACTGAAGGGATTCCTGGTAGTCAATACCTTAAAGAAATACAAAAATTGTGCTTGCATGTACAGTTCTAACTTTATGAAGTGCTTTATCTATGTAAAAAGTTTTACAAAAATGATCAATGGAAAATGTTATGAAGCCATTTCTGACCCTAAGTCTCTGATTGGGACCCAGAATGAAATGTGTTTACAACAAAAACACAAGGAAATAATAATAATAATAATAACTAGAAATTATCAAGCACATATACTAAAATATTGTGTTATCCCAAAATGTAGGTTCTGTGATAATTACCCAGAAACAATTGATCATCTTGTATCAGGTTGCACGGTATTGACACCCACTGAATATAAAACCCAGCATGACAGAGTTGGCCAATATCTGCACTGGAAAATCAGCAACTTCTACAGCAAGGAAACTGAAAGAATGTGGTAGGAACACCACCCAGACCCGGTTACGGAGATAGGACTGTTACAATTCTATGGGACTACACAATACACACAGACAGAACAATCAAAGTGAACCAACCAGACATTGTTATTAAAGACCACAAACAAAAAAGGTGCCTTCTTATTGATATGGCAGTCCCTGCTGACTGCAATGTATCTTTGAAGATCTTCAAAAAGCTATCAAAATACAAGGGCCTTGAAATCAAAATCTCAAAAATGTGGTACATGGGAACATCAACAATCCCCATTGTAGTTGGAGCCCTCGGATTGATTGAAAAAGATGGAAAAGATTCCAGTAGACTAATTGAAGGGATTCCTAGAAGCCCATGCCTTAAAGAAATACAAAAAATTGTTCTCACAAGTACAGCCCACACCTTATGAAGGGCTTTATCTATGTAAAATATTTTTTTATTTTTTTTTTTGTCAGTGGAAAATGTCATGATGCCATTTCTAACCTTAGGTCCCTGGGCGGGACCCAGAAAGAAATGTGTACACACCAGAAATCAAAGGAAATAAAATAATAATAGCAATAATAATAATAAATACAATTTAGTAGGGGTAGTAGAGAAATAGTAAAAAAATAAAAACAAGAACAACATCAATAATATCAGCAAAATCAATAACATTGACAGCTTTTATAATAATAATAATAATAATGTTGGAGTATAGATTAAGATTGAACATAATAAAAAAAATGAGAAAAAATAACAGCAGCATTCACAAACATAAACATTGTCAAAGATAAAAAAAAAAAAATAAACTAAAGAATGAATCACTTCACAAAATTTCCATATTCTTGTCATTTCTTATTTTATCTCAAAGAAATAATTTACATACTTTCAAAAGTTTTCCAAAAACTCAATGATTTTAATAATTTTTTCTAGAATAGTTCTATTCCAGACCATATAATTGCTGAACTAGTTTGCCACCACAGTGTATGACTTTTAGCAATATTCCCAAGAGCACAGCATTCATGCATTGGTTCCTGCATGGCTCTGCTAGACACTTTTTTCTTTTGCATGATTGTTTTCTTTTGAAATTCAGTTTCTTGCTCAGTAATTGCATAACTTCAGAGTAAATTGAATACATATCTATACACACACACACACATCACACACACACACACATATATATATATATATATATATATATATATATATATATGTATGTATGTATAGATATACATGTTTGTGAGTGTGTCACTTGATTATATGACAGAAAAAAAATCAATTAAAAAAAAAAACTTATTTGTAAATGAATTTTATCACCTACTTTCAGAAAAATATTTCTGTCATAAATGTCAATATTTTAAAATATTTTTTAAAGAATTTTATTCCTTTCTTTTTCTGTCTTGCTCAGAAAACAAAGTTGTCTTCATGTATTGCATTCAGTGGAATAGTCCATTATTAAGAAAAAGGGTTACTTTCTAAATATTCTCTGTAATCAATACAAAAAGTCCCCCAAACTGATGAAAGTCAGCCTGCTGTTAGGGGAAAGGCAATGATGTAAATCATCAGACAAAATTCTTTGTTTTGAATTCTTCAAAGAAATTATACGGCAACCATAAAGTCTTATTTAAATAATATTCTAATTAAGTTTTAATGAATCTTATGCCAATTTTAGAGTCTTAGCAAAATTACACATCCAAATTTAGAGAAAATTCTCTCTTCCAATTTCAAAACAGAATACAATGTTCCCCATATATTTTAATTGTCTTCATAATTTATGAGATGAGGCATTATCATTATTACTAATTAGTTAGTTGTATTTCTTTGATCTTTGCTTCATGTTTATTCCAAATTGTAATAATAAATATAATAGTCTTAAGTTACTCAAACTTCTTTGATCAAGTATTTGCATTACTAACAATTTCAGATTAAATTATTTTCACTGGGGTACAAATTTTATTAGAGCAATAAAAGCAGACATTAAAAAGCATTTTATAACAAAAAGGAAACAATTCATAAAAAAAGCAGTGTTAACAAAAAATATATATTACCATAAAATGGTAATACTGTAAAATAATAAGGATTAAAAACAGCTAAACTAGCTTGCCATTCCTCTCTTGTCAGAGTAAAAAATCAAGAATAAATCATGTAAACAGTGACTAAAAAATGATACAATCTCTCAGACTAATGTTATATGCAAAAAAATAACATTAAAGGCTAATTACCTTTAAGTCTATCAAACACTCCTTTTGAATGGCTGGTAGGTCTTAATGTACACAGATTTTAAAACTTTCAAGTGGTAATTGATATTAGCCATACTCAGCACTGTGAACTTGTCTGGGCTTTAAGACTAGGTACACTGTTGGTTATAATCAAATGTTCAGCTATTGCTGAACCTGATCTATTAATGCATAAATTTCAGTTTAATTTTAAATTTATTAAGATGTTGAGAAAGTAATTATGTATTTCACTGCTATGAGATATTAACCAACCAATGCAGAACCAAAGGTAAGAGACTGAGTATAGAATTAGTTTTGCATCTCTTCTATCTGACAGTCTGTCATTTATAGGACATTTCAGATTTTAACCTCATGGAGGACTATAACATACAAAAGTAACATATTCACCACTGCTTAGGGTATGAATTCCAAAAGCATTTTAAAACATTTGTATCATGTATAACAGATACAGTCAAAGGCTCATATATATTAGTTGTGGTTTAAAAATGGTGGTTTTGATATACCAAACAAACTGTGCTCTAGAAGACAGAATACTCAGAATTTTAAAAAATTTGAAAGAGACCACTAACCTTGATCCATGTTAAAGCACCAGAGATTTCGTGCAAATATTAATGTGTCATATTCACCTACCCAGAAACCTCTCAAGTGAATTGGTAAAATTTGCAAAGAACACTCCACATGTGCTTTCGCTTGAGAACCAAACAGAAAAGTTAGCCTATCCTTTTTACATCAAATTGTTACATGTGTGGAAAATAGGTTTTGCATGTCCATAGAAAAAGAAAACAACAACCGTTATCACAAAATAGAAACCAGTGTCGACACCACAACCAGCCACAGAATTCCTTGCTTTGTGATTGGAACATCTAAAATCTAACTCAATTATATGAGCCCCAATAAACAATACAGTATTTTTATATAAAAATTACAAAGTTGAGCTAATGTAAAATAATTGTTCTGCTACGTTATCCATTTTTAAGCATAAATATCAGACTATTCCAAAAGTAATTACCCATTTCGTTGCAGTGAATTACGAGTCAACCAACCAAGTTAAAACCACGGATGGATGATAAGAAACTGTGTCTAGAATTTATTTCATCAGCTCTTCTATCTGACAGTGTGTCATTTATACTGTATTTTATAGTTTAATCCAATGGAGGGTGATAAATTTAAAAGCAATGTATTCCCCATTGCTTACTGTATGAATTCTGAAAGGACAGTACTACAGAGGTATTTTAAAATATTTCTATTATGTATAAAGATGTATGAATTCTGAAAGAACAGTATTACAGAGGTATTTTAAAATATATCTATTATGTATAAAGATGTATCAATTCTGAAAGGACAGTACTACAGAGGTATTTTAAAATATTTCTATTATGTATAGATATGTATCAATTCTGAAAGGACAGTACTACAGAGGTATTTTAAAATATATCTATTATGTATAAAGATGTATCAATTCTGAAAGGACAGTACTACAGAGGTATTTTAAAATATTTCTATTATGTATAAAGATGTATCAATTCTGAAAGGACAGTACTACAGAGGTATTTTAAAATATTTCTATTATGTATAAAGATGTATCAATTCTGAAAGGACAGTACTACAGAGGTATTTTAAAATATTTCTATTATGTATAAAGATGTATCAATTCTGAAAGGACAGTACTACAGAGGTATTTTAAAATATTTCTATTATGTATAAAGATGTATCAATTCTGAAAGGACAGTACTACAGAGGTATTTTAAAATATTTCTATTATGTATAAAGATGTATCAATTCTGAAAGGACAGTACTACAGGGGTATTTTAAAATATTTCTATTATGTATAAAGATGTATCAATTCTGAAAGGACAGTACTACAGAGGTATTTTAAAATATTTCTATTATGTATAAAGATGTATGAATTCTGAAAGAACAGTATTACAGAGGTATTTTAAAATATATCTATTATGTATAAAGATGTATCAATTCTGAAAGGACAGTACTACAGAGGTATTTTAAAATATTTCTATTATGTATAGAGATGTATCAATTCTGAAAGGACAGTACTACAGAGGTATTTTAAAATATATCTATTATGTATAAAGATGTATCAATTCTGAAAGGACAGTACTACAGAGGTATTTTAAAATATTTCTATTATGTATAAAGATGTATCAATTCTGAAAGGACAGTACTACAGAGGTATTTTAAAATATTTCTATTATGTATAGAGATGTATCAATTCTAAAAGAACAGTACTACAGAGGTATTTTAAAATATATCTATTATGTATAAAGATGTATCAATTCTGAAAGGACAGTACTACAGAGGTATTTTAAAATATTTCTATTATGTATAAAGATGTATGAATTCTGAAAGGACAGTACTACAGAGGTATTTTAAAATATTTCTATTATGTATAAAGATGTATCAATTCTGAAAGGACAGTACTACAGAGGTATTTTAAAATATATCTATTATGTATAAAGATGTATCAATTCTGAAAGGACAGTACTACAGAGGTATTTTAAAATATATCTATTATGTATAAAGATGTATCAATTCTGAAAGGACAGTACTACAGAGGTATTTTAAAATATTTCTATTATGTATAAAGATGTATGAATTCTGAAAGGACAGTACTACAGAGGTATTTTAAAATATTTCTATTATGTATAAAGATGTATGAATTCTGAAAGGACAGTACTACAGAGGTATTTTAAAATATTTCTATTATGTATAAAGATGTATGAATTCTGAAAGAACAGTATTACAGAGTTATTTTAAAATATTTCTATTATTATATACAGATACAGTGAAGGCTCATGCATATCAGCTGGGATTTAAAAATGGCAATTGTTGGTTGGTTGTTTAGCAGCATCTCATCACCTCTATGGGTTATTTAATGGCAAAATCTAAATATTTCATACATTATTTTATTTTTGGAGATAACAATATTACTAATTAACCAATGGCTGAGGGGGGATGAAAAAGATATGGATTCACACCTTTCCTGGGGGTATTAATCAGAGAGCCAAGTTCCAATTACAGTTGGGGCTGTTATATTTCACTTACTTGCAAATACCATTGAGAAAGGTATGAAGTCCCCTCTTCTCCTTCATGTTATGGATTAATTAGTAAGGCTTTTATCACTAAATCATTATTATTTAAATAAAATATTCTTACAATCTAAAATTTATTCTGGCTTTAAATAACCTGCAAAGGGGTGATAAGCCGGAGAAAACAAATCAATCAATCAGTCAGCTCCTTGGGACAGTGAAGAGCAGATAACTCATTGATTCTAATCAAAACATTGTTACAATTTAAAATATTTTCTGGCTTTAAATAACCTGCAAATGTTTGATAAGCCATAGAAAATGAATCATTCAATGTACAGCCACATTTCTGTTGCTTCAAGTCTCTTTTTCATCTATGAGGAGATCGCTCAGCAATATGGAAGAATTGATATTACATAACAGTTCAGTACTCTTTTCTTTGTTCTGAATGAATATTTTTTGTTTCTTAATACTTTGCTTAGCTTTTAATTATTAATTAAAAAAAAGAAAGTAAAAAATGTATCAGGGCTGAATGTATAATGATTATGTATTCAATGCAGAAAAATGTTTGAGTTTTAGTGTTTGCTTTAAAAAAAAGAGTGAAGTGAAAACAAGTAAAAGAAGAGGGAAAAGTTTGAAAGAAAAAGGGAAAAAAGGAACGAAAAAAGAAAGAAAAGAAAGAAGGAAAAGAGAAAAAAAAGAATACTAATAAAATAATAGGCTGAAAAACAATGAAAATAAGGAAAGAAAAAGGCTGAAAGGAAATAAGATAATGTGAAAGAAAATAAAAAGGAGAAAAGGCTGAAAAAATAATGAAGGAAAGAAAGCTCAAAATAAAATGCAGGCTGAAAGAAAGAAAGAATCAAAAAGATAGAAAAAGAAACTAGATTAAAACAAACAGCTGAAAAGTGGGTAGAAGTGAAGGCTGAAAAATGTAAAAGAAAGAAGAATGAAAATAAGAAAAAATTATAGAAAAAGTGAGAAAACCTGAAATGAAAAAGAGGAAGCTAAAAAAAACGAAAATAAAGGAAAGAATGGGAAATAAAAAGGAAGGGCTGAAATGAAATGAGGTAGGAAGAAAGGGTGGCTTAAAAATTAAAAAGAGAGAGAAAAGGTTAAAATAAAAAGAGGTGGAAATAAAAAAAGATAGAAAACAACTAAAAAAGGAAAGAAGAATGATTGAAATAAAACAGAAAGAGAAGATTTAAATAATAAAAAGAAAGCTTGATGAAAATAAAAAAAAGGAAAGTAAGCAAGAAGGAAAATATTAAAACATTGAAAAGATTGAAAACCCAAAAGAAAGAAACTAATAGAAGAAAAAATAAAGGAGGAAAGAAAAAATCTGGAAAAAATCTGGAAAAAATCTGGAAAAAATCAAGAAAACCCCTTTAAAATGTTTATAATACACCAGAAATAGCCCAAATCGCTTAAAGTAAATGCCACATACAATAAATGCTAAATATATGTGAGCCATAAAGCATAAATATATTTGTGTAACTTTTGCTGGCTTGATCTTTCTTCAAATCCTTACACTTACCCAACATTCTTTCCTCGCGTCAGTAAAACACAATTTTTACGGGCGAGTAATGGACAGCGACTCAGATTGAGAAATTGGAGAGCCAAGTTCAAATTCCAGTCAAATCCATTACATTCACTTACATGCTAATACCCTTGGGAAAGGTATGAATCCTCTTCTTCTCCCGCCAGCAATGGGTAAATAGGATGGCAACTGGTCTACTGCAGAAAAAATCTGCCTCATCAGTCATGTATCAAATGATACATGATTACCTAAACGTATATCACGCATGCTACATAACTGACTGAATGGTAATATTAGCCTTTTCCTTATTAGGAAACATTCAGCCTTCGTTGACCAAGCAGCCAGTATTACTTATGGTTGAAATTTATAAAATCTTTCTCTTAAAACAATTTTTCAAGAAAATATTTTTCTCAAGTTCAGTAGCTGTTATCAGGCTTTCTAGTAATGATGGGGGTTTCCTTTCTAACCTTTTGCTAGAAGTAGTCTGGAATGTTAACATCTTGATTATATCATTATTTTCACTTTGATTTACATGTGGCATCCACTTACTTGTTACTGCTATGGTTTCTGTTATTTGGTACAGTTCTCTGCTTGAAATTCTGTATTGCTAGTCCACAAAGTTCAAAAGGGATAAACTTCCAATAACTGTGGTAAAATTTAAAGTTGCAATTTATTTAGATTTTTTTAGCAAAAAGGTATTATATGTATGTAAAGGTATGTGTGTAAGTCGATTTTTTGTAGGCCTACTATTTTTTATATTAGGTTGGTGCAAAAATAATGACGTAATAATGTCGTTTTCTGACGTTAAAAAATACGCCAAAAAACGACATTATTGCGTCATTATTTTTGCACCAATCTAATAGTCATAAATAGACATAAAAATAGATATAAAGTTCATATATTTTAGTAAATGTCATTATCCATAATTTAAAGGAGAAAATCAAGTATAAGTAAAGAAGAGAAATGCTTTAGAGATTCCGTCTTGTCAACTTATCAGTGAGTCTTTTATTGCTGCTTCCCTTTTATCTTTGAATAAATGGAGTCACTTGTCGTAGATTTGTGAAGACGAGCTCATATTTTTTTTAGTTAACTATGATTGTTACAGGGACTCGTATTTATCTGTTTTTAGGGAGAAAATTCAAAGGTTATTAAACTCTTGATGGTCAGAGATTGGCGACTGATCTCTCTTCCGTTCTTGCACAAACTACACAATTGGGTAAAAACTGGCTGATTACATTCAATGCCTCAAAGAACAAACTAGTTACATTTTATCAGCACCGATCTGACCCCGAACTGCTACCCATCAGAATGAATGGATACCCTCGGGAGGCACCGTGTCTTACAAAACTATTGAGCCTTAAATTCTCACCTGACCTCAAGTAGAACTCGTTCATACGATCAATTTCTAAGGATGAAGCTAAAATGGTCGGCTTCCTGTACCGCTCCAGTAAGTACCTGACTCCTCCTGCTCTCCTCTATTTTTACAAGTGTCAGATCAGGCCAAAAATGGAGTACTGTTGGCCATATTTGGGCGGGAGCTGACCATACCTCATTCTTCAGCCTAGATAGAGACCGAAAGCGTCTCTGAGCCCTTGTGGGTGACGAATTGTTCTCCACCCTTCAATATCTCTCCTACAGGCGGGATGTGGCAATCCTCTCGCTGCTCTACAGCTACTTCCACGGAAAGTATTCAGACGAACTACATTCCCTGGTCCCGCCACGTCAAACTTACACGGTAAGAACACGCTATAGCACTTACATAGTGGAAAATCACCCACAATCCCTCCGTATTCCATTGCTGAGAAGTAAGTTCCACTCAAACAGCTTCTTCACGCGAACCACTGCCCTGTGGAACCAAATCCCAACAGAATGTTTCCACGATCACTGCAATCTTAACCTGTTCAATGCTAGGGTTAACCGTTATCTTTTCCTCCTATCTCCACAAATTGTCTCTTAACCTAACCCTCTACCTCGAGTGGTCTCGGGCCTTGTAAAGAGTTAACCTTAATGTAAAAAAAAAGTCGTTTGTTGTAGATTTGTGTTGACGAACTCATATTTTTGAGTCGACTGACTATGGTTGGTACAACAACTCATATTTATCCATTTTTAGGGGAACAATTTCGAAGGTCTTGAATTTCATTAACTAGACAACAATTGGCTGGGAATTCTGTTTTTTCTTCTAACTAGTGATCTGTTTTCTAGAACATTTTATATTTTATTTTTCGTATTTTTTTCTTTAAGTCTTTTGCTATATATATGTTAATAACTCTCTTTTTGTGTGTGCTTTTGACAATGTCTTTGAAATCTTTTTATGCGTTAGCTATATTAATTATTACATTTTGAATATTAATATAAATCAATTGGAGTTGAAATTCATACTCAGTAAAAAATGATAAAACTTGGAAATATTCTTATGTGCTTTTTTTTTATATTAACTACGATGAAAAAAGAAATTCAGCCAATATATTTTCATGACCTACACATTAAATATCTAAGCGCCACATATGACTCATGAGCCGCGCTTTAGCAAATCCTCTCATAATATAGATAATTATATTTCCTGATGTCCGGATACAAATAAAGTGAAAATAGAACAGAAAAAAGATAACTTAATAGAATATCAATGACATATAAAATAAGAAAAAAAAGTAAAGACAAAAGAGATAAAGAAATATTAAAGAAAAAGAGAAACAAATAAAATATAAAAAAACGTATAAAATAAAGAGAAGAGGGAAAAGGGATGAAGTAAAAGAAAAAGACTAAGAAAGAAAGAAAGAAAGAAAGAAAGAAAGAAAGAAAGAAAGAAAAAGAAAGAAAGAAAGAAAGAAGAGGGAAAAGGGATAAAGTAAAAGAAAGAAAGAAAGAAAGGAAGGAAGAAAGAAGGGATCAAATAGAATATCAAAGACTTATAAAATAAAAAGAAGAGATAAAGAAAGAAAGAAAGAAAAAAGAAAGAAAGAAAGAAAGAACCAAATAAAATATAAAAAACGTATAAAATAAAGAGAAGAGGGAAAAGGGATGAAGTAAAAGAAAAAGACTAAGAAAGAAAGAAAGAAAGAAAGAAAGAAAGAAAAAGAAAGAAAGAAAGAAAGAAGAGGGAAAAGGGATAAAGTAAAAGAAAGAAAGAAAGAAAGGAAGGAAGAAAGAAGGGATCAAATAGAATATCAAAGACTTATAAAATAAAAAGAAGAGATAAAGAAAGAAAGAAAGAAAAAAGAAAGAAAGAAAGAAAGAAAGAACCAAATAAAATATAAAAAACGTATAAAATAAAGAGAAGAGGGAAAAGGGATGAAGTAAAAGAAAAAGACTAAGAAAGAAAGAAAGAAAGAAAGAAAGAAAGAAAGAAAGAAAGAAAAAGAAAGAAAGAAAGAAGAGGGAAAAGGGATAAAGTAAAAGAAAGAAAGAAAGAAAGGAAGGAAGAAAGAAGGGATCAAATAGAATATCAAAGACTTATAAAATAAAAAGAAGAGATAAAGAAATAAAGAAAGAAAAAAGAAAGAACCAAATAAAATATAAAAAACGTATAAAATAAAGAGAAGAGGGAAAAGGGATGAAGTAAAAGAAAAAGACTAAGAAAGAAAGAAAGAAAGAAAGAAAGAAAGAAAGAAGAGGGAAAAGGGATGAAGTAAAAGAAAGAAAGAAAGAAAGAAAGAAAGAAAAAAGAAAGAAAGAACCAAATAAAATATCAATGAAGTATAAAAAAGAAGAGGAAAAAGGGATAATGAAAAAGAATAGTTTGGTTTGGTTTGCGGCATATCAGCCTCAATGCTGAGAAATATTTTATTGGTGGTAACTTTTTTTCCTTCAAAAATCTATTTCTGGTAATATTTATTTTTCAAAAATGTATTGTTGGTAATAATTTTTTACAAAGTATTTCTGGTATTAAAACCTATTTCACACTTTCATGGTGTTTTGACCCCAGTTTGGGGGTTAACTATTTGCCCATAGCTGAGACCCTAACAGCTGCTACCACCCTGGGCCGGAGTGGACCTGGGAACACCATCAATTAAGAAGTGGTTCCACGCTCCTCAAAACCTCTTGGATCAGAGGCTTTGCTGTTGGACGTAGTTTATCGTCTGAACACAGGACGCGGACGTAGTTTATCGTCATACCCAGGACGGGTAAAAGAAAAAGAAAGAAAGAAAGAAAGAAAGAAAGAAAGAAAGAAAGAAAAGAAGAAGAACCAGATACAATATCAATGTTGTATAAAATAAGAACAAGAACAGAAAAAGGGTTAAAAAAAATAAGATGAAAGAAAAAGAAAGATAATGAAAAAGAAGAAACAGGTAAAATATCAATGACGTATAAAAGAACAAAAAAGATAGAAAAGCGATCTAAAGAAAAAGATGAAAGAAAGAACGAAAGAAAGAACGAGTTAAAATACCGAAACCACCTCAAAAATAAAACTATTCAAATATGCAAACTAATCACTGTTTCTTCTCTTTCAATAGAAAATTCTATAAGCAAAATTTAAGCTTTGCCTATGGAATCACCTTAGTTGCGTCCATTCCTGTCTTTACCTAGAATTTTTAAAGCTTGTCATATTTAAACACACTATACCAAAAACCGTCACTTATTATAAATGACAATCCTTACAATAAAAATCTAATAGGCATAATAAAGATTCTTAATAACGTAGACCCTAACATCGAATTCACATATGAATTTGAAATAAACAAATCTCTACCTTTCCTTGACATCTTATTAACACATAACAATAACAAATTATATTTTAGAATTTACCGCAAACCCACTAACAAAAATGATCTAATTTCTATTCCCGCCACAGTCAAAAAATAAAATCAGGACTAATCATTGGATTCTACATAAGAGCCATCGAATATGTAGCTCTGAATACCCAGGTGAAGAAGAGAAATACATTGAAAAAACAGTTAAACTACAACAATGCCCACATCATTTCATCCTCAACGCGAGAAAACGGGAATACAAATCCCCAAAAATAGACACCGCCGATAAGATTTCTAAAATCAACAACACAATATTCATTATCCCTCTGAAACCCTCTAACACTCTGTCTACAAAATTTGAAAATAAATTAGTTATCCCCAACACTAGGGTCTTTAACAGCAACTCCAAGATAATCGGAGATAATCATTAAGAAGAAAAATAGATCCGACACCACTACAGATGCCAGGATTTATCAAATAAAGTGTTTGCAATGTATTAGGTTGGTGCAAAAATAATGACGTAACAATGTCGTTTTTTGACGTAACGTCAAAAAACGACATTGTTACGTCATTATTTTTGCACCAACCTAATAGATACACTTTACAGTGACGAGACGATTCTGAATTTAAAAGCCCGTATCTGTGAACACAAAAGACACCTACGTTGGGACAACCACTTAAACTCACGTTTAAATACACAGGAACAAAACTGGAAATAACTGATTTTACAAATGACACCCTAATTAAAAAAAATGAACATAATTCTTTACGTTGAAAATACTTCGGAGTCCTGAAAAAAATTTACCAAGTATACAACATATATCAAAAACACTATTACATCACCAACCTTTCTTAAATTCACCCCAAGGAAGGCGATAATGCCAGTAGGACACACGGAGTTACAGGGTGTCAGAGAGAATTAAAAGACTTTAGTGTGGAGAAGAGAGGAAAAGGACAATAGAAGAATAGGGTTCAAGAAGACAAAAGATAGCGATTGAGGTTGCGTTTAATTTTTTGAAGATTTTTTAGTTATCAGGGAAGTAAGAAATCGGCAGGGAGTTCCACAGTCAAGAAGTGCGAGAAAAGAAACTATTAGAATAGAACTGACGGTTGCATCTAAGCTAGTTTAACAATAAAACAGTGATATCTAGTTTGTCTTTTATTGTATTATTTAATTTTGTTTGATGTCGTAATACATTGGGTTTTTTTAAATTTTATGTCGGAAATGAAAGTTTTTGGACAGTGTCTCGTATTAGGAACAACTTAATCATCTTTCATTATTACAAAGACACATTTTTAATATTTGGTTTGACGAAGCCGAGTTTAATTCGTTACGAAAAACTTCTTTTTTTTTTAAATTTCGAACTATCTTTCTTCAAGTTATTTGCATCATTAGATTTTCTTTCCGACAAAAGAGTAATTTTCGTGATGAAATAAAATTTAGACTGAATGTCTGAAGTGATTTTTTTTTTTTGTCTGGCATAATTCGTATAATCCTATTATATTTGTGATTTTCCCTCCTTTCGTTAGTTCGCTCGACCGTTACGCCCTGCCAATACCTCATAAATAATGGACTATTGCGTTCTGATACCATGGAAAGAGGAGAAAAACACTACTTGGTTTCAGTGAGTGAGTCAGAAAGAAAGAAAGAAAGAAAGAAAGAAAGAAAGAAGAGACGGACGGAAGAAAGAAAGGAAGATACAAAAAAGGGAAGATAGAAATGTTAACGCCTCCTGCCAATACCTCATAAATAATAGACTATTCCGTTTTGATTACGCGAGAAAAGAAGAGAAAAACAAAACACATCATTGACGCCACTTGGTTTCAATGAGAAAATAAATGAAAGAAGGTAAGATGGAAGTGTTTAATGGCTGTTTCAGCGAAATGAGAAAAGTTGTCAATTTCAAATCTTTTCATTTGTACCCACTTCTTAAAATACCAACCAACATTCATATTTATGGTGATTTAAGGTAAAAAAAATGGGGCACCCAGTGAGGATCGAACTCATTATTCAGTAGTAGTTGATTTAGTGAGACAAGCTTGCTAACCGTTACACCACGTCGATATGCCCCCAACATTCATATTTATGAGTGTTATTTACAATATTTTCTTAAAGTTGTTAAGCTCAAATATTTAACGATGCGATAGGAGAAATTCTACGGATATTTTTTATGGACGTAAAACTCGCTGTAAGCTTATTCAATCATTAACTGAAGAATTAAGATTCATCAGAAAATTTTAAATAGGAAAACCATGAAATTTTCACGGGTTTTTCTAGTTATTTTTAATTACTTATGACTTATTTGATACTAAAATCCACAAAATAATAGTCCAGAGAGCCACCCAAAGTAATGGGTTACTGTTACAAGGATTAGGATGAATGATGTGTGTGATATGAATAAAAGAAAAGGATGTGGGAAGTGAAAATTATGAGCATAAAGTGAATAGACAGAGATTAACGCTTAAGATTATCGTGTTCAGTAAAATATCCACGTAGGATTATATTCCAAAAAGTTGCAATTTTTATCAAAGAGCTGTCTGAGTTGAACTTTCTCATTACAATTGGAATACGGGGGAAATGAGAGGGATTTGACTCCGTGGAAGTGACATGATGTGTCTTAGCTGTAAATAACTCAACTGATAGACCTAAAGAGTGAAACTCATCTGAACATTGGAAATAGGAATCGAGTAATGACAGGTTACAGAGTAGAGAATATATCTCCCCACTCCCAAGATATCAATTTTGAATGCTATCAAAACTTGAAAGTGAGGATTAGGCAGTTCCAGCCCATATATGGCAGCAATACATTATTTTTGGTTTAATCTGATTCATGTAAAGATAACATTTACCATAACCGATCCTTGGAATTAGAACACCTTTAAGAAACAAAATATCACACATTGGACAATAGCCTAATGGCTTAAAGTGTTAGTTCGTGAATTTGGTGACATTGTAACTGCGACTCCAATCCCTGGGCGAGGTGGTACAGATTAAGAGTCGATGGTAAAAAGGTGAGCAATAATTGAACAGTACTAAATAAAAACAACAAAATATGTTTGGTTGGTTGCCAGGATGGGAGAAGAACCACTCTGAATTCAAACACGAAATGGAGTTGGCAGCTCTATTTCGTAAAAAACTAATTGCTATAAACTACAGCAGTAACAATTGTGTTGATGTAGTGGCCCTATAAAAACAAGACGAGATATCCCTAGACATTGTTGGATTACCGCCCCTGATGTTAAAATCTCACTGCGGCGAGATTTTTGAATTATCGCCCCCTGACAATATTTACAGGCGGCGCGAGATTTGAAAGACTAGATCTATTTTTCGGTGACTTTTCATAGCGAAAAGACGCATTCTTTTCACTCCTGAAAAATGTCAGTAATCAACTACAGACGCTTGCTTTGACCTTTTCCTATTTCATTTTATTTCTCACCTTTTCTTTTGTAAAATGTCTTGACAATAGATTTGTTAATATTTCTTTGTTCAAATTCTATGTCTTATTTTTCCTTTGGACTTACACGAGTCCACCAAATTGTTAGCGGGTCAAATGTACCAGAAGCTTATAACTCAAAACAGACACCCAAAGAAGGGTAGAGAGAGTAACGTTGTGATAATCGCAACAAAGCTGAGTATAAAAGTTATAATGTAAATAAGGCAGATTCGTTAACAACAAAAAAAAAAAAAAAAAAAAAACTTGTCAGGCATGTTTTGTCTATAACTTTGCTGGTAGTTAGATGAAGTTACCTTGATTCCACAATCAGAGTAGAACGCAAACAAAGATTCTATGCGACATCACGTGACTGGGATTTATTAAAAATAAGTTTTCTAAGAAACCCACGCGTTATTGAGAGTGGAATATTAATTTTCGACTTTGAAGATTAAAACAAATGACGTTCGCTTCTGAATGAATACATCAACATACTTAATATTGGGAAGAGAAAATGATTCTCTTTCTATCTTATAGAAAATTCAAATGGAACAAATTGGATTAAACATGAGATAGATTATCCAGACTGTTGTACCCAACATGTAAGCGATTAGTCGACCTTACTCTTTGTTTTATATAAATGACCATTAAACAAATTTTAACCGTCAAAAGAGAGGTCAAGGATGTCAGAGAGAAAGAGAAACATTCATTGACGTTCTGCAGATAAGATACGCAACTAACTTCCTTTTTTATCTTTCTCTTTTGTTGTGGGTTGAATAGTTAATATTTCCCATCAATCTTTATAAAGCCTCTGGCTATCTCATTATATTGAGAGCATTCAGTAAAACGATGATTAAAATGTAAGACCTACAAGCCTGTGTCTGGTTTTAGCAGAAAGAGCTACGGAATTGGTTCAGTAAAAATTCGTTTTCTTTTCCTTTTATTTTTCTGACTCCTTTTCCTTTCTCTTCATTTTCATTCTTCTCTTACCGCTTCTTTCCTTTCTTTGTGTTTCTTTTGACTTGTTCATTCTCTTTGTTAATTTTCCATCCTCTTTTTTTCTAGCTATTTCTCACACTCTCCTCTTCTCATCTTTTTCTTCTTATCTTTACTGTAAACTTCTTTCTTGCTCCCTATATTTTTCCATCTCCTGCTAGCGTTTCTTTCTTTGTCATATTGTCATTTCATTTCTTTCTTTTTCTTTCTTTGTCATGTTGCTATTTCATTCTTTCTTTCTTCTTTTTTTTTTCTGGCTTTCTTTCTTTCTTTCATCATTTCTTCTTTGTCATGTTGCCATTCACTTCTTTCTTTCTTTCTCTCTTTCTTTCTTTCTTTCTTTCTCTCTTTCTTTCTTCATGCTTTGTCATGTTGCAATTTTTTTCTTTCTTTCCCCATTACTTTTTCTTTGTCATGTTGCCATTTCATTTCTTTCTTTCTTTCATTTCTTTCTTTCTGTCTTTCTTTCTTTCTTTCTTTCTTTCTTTCATCATTTCTTCTTTGTCATGTTGCCATTTCATTTCTTTCTTTCTTTCTTTCTTTCTTTCTTTCATCATTTCTTCTTTGTCATGTTGTCATTCATTTCTTTCTTTCTTTCTTTCTTTCATCATTTCTTCTTTGTCATGTTGTCATTCATTTCTTTCTTTCTTTCTTTCATTTCTTTCTTTCTGTCTTTCTTTCTTTCTTTCTTTCTTTCATCATTTCTTCTTTGTCATGTTGTCATTCATTTCTTTCTTTCTTTCTTTCATCATTTCTTCTTTGTCATGTTGTCATTCATTTCTTTCTTTCTTTCTTTCTTTCATCATTTCTTCTTTGTCATGTTGTCATTCATTTCTTTCTTTCTTTCTTTCATCATTTCTTCTTTGTCATGTTGTCATTCATTTCTTTCTTTCTTTCTTTCATTTCTTTCTTTCTGTCTTTCTGTCCTTCTTTCTTTCTTTCATCATTTCTTCTTTGTCATGTTGTCATTCATTTCTTTCTTTCTTTCTTTCTTTCTCTCTTTCTTTCTTCATGCTTTGTCATGTTGCAATTTTTTTCTTTCTTTCCCCATTACTTTTTCTTTGTCATGTTGCCATTTCATTTCTTTCTTTCTTTCATTTCTTTCTTTCTGTCTTTCTTTCTTTCTTTCTTTCTTTCTTTCTTTCATCATTTCTTCTTTGTCATGTTGTCATTCATTTCTTTCTTTCTTTCTTTCTTTCTTTCTTTCTTTCTTCATGCTTTGTCATGTTGCAATTTTTTTCTTTCTTTCCCCATTACTTTTTCTTTGTCATGTTGCCATTTCATTTCTTTCTTTCTTTCTTTCTTTCATTTCTTTCTTTCTGTCTGTCTTTCTTTCTTTCTTTCTTTCTTTCTTTCATTTCTTTCTTTCTGTCTTTCTTTCTTTCTTTCATCATTTCTTCTTTGTCATGTTGTCATTCATTTCTTTCTTTCTTTCTTTCTCATACAGCCAAAGTCATATTACTTTCTGTCTTCTTAAAATTAATTTTTATTGAAAAGTATCTGATCAGCAATGATTTTTATATTCGTTCATAATTGTCCGTCCTTACCAAGATAATTTTTCAACCTTCTTTTGTAACTTAGCCTCACTCTCACCCTTAATGCATTTTTATTGCCATTTCCAGAATCAGTAAAAAGATCTAACGCATATCTTGTCAGAGAAGATGCCGGCAAGTGTAACAACGATCAAAGACAAAAAAGATTCTTCTTAAAGACGAAATCATAAAAATTCTTGCATTTATTTGTAATATTTTAAATAATTATGGTCAAGTACAGCGTTGATATTTTCTCTTTCTCTCTCTCTCTCTCTCTCTCTCTGTTCATATCTGTCAATCTTTTTCATTTTTCTTGCTAGAAAACTCAGTCTGTTCATTGTCTATCTATTTATATATTTGTTTATTTATCTACCCTATTTCATTACCTATTTATCTATCTATCTATCTATCTATCTATCTATCTATCTATCTATCTATCTATCTATCTATCTATCTATCTATCTATATATCCCCCTCTCTCTAACTCTTAACTCCGTATCTATCTATCTATCTATCTATCTATCTATCTATCTATCTATCTATCTATACCTATCTCTTGTTTTTGCTTGTTTTCCATAATTTTCCCTTCTTTACTCTCCATCTTTCTTTCTTTCTCTCTTTTACAGTCTTACACACTTTCATTTCGCGTTTATGTATTTTTTACTACCATTTTCTTCCCCCCGTTTTTCTCTGACTTTCTTTTTATTTGTCTTTATTTCATCAAAGTCTCTATCAGTCTCCAGTTTTCTTCCAACACGAGTTTCTTGTTTCGCATTCTCTATGTTTAGTTATCTCCCCTTTTTTTTCATTCTTAACTGCTTCCTTTTTTCTTTTTTTTCTTATTTTATATTCGGTATCTTCTTTTTTACTCCATAAATGTTACCTGAACTATAAAATAAACTGAATAAAATAATAATTCCCACAAAGAAAGTAATTTGGCAACCAAGTTTGGCTCCTTTTTAGTGGTCTCACCTATAACTGGTTGAATGATCAATAGATCACTTAATTAGTAAATTTGTTCTGCCTATAAATAAAAAAAAACAAATGTTCACTCAAAAGCACACAGTTACGAACGGCAAGGTAATGTTCTCTTGTATATGTTCAAAAAACAACATAATTGTAGGTGGCTATTAAAATAGTCGCTAGAGAGGATTTATTTAATGCCTTTTTCTCCTTCAGTGTAAGAGCATTTCTAGACAGGGTCCTTAGCTGTGCATATATTTTCACTGCAGTTTTCACAATCTATCATTAAAAAATAAAGAAAACATCGTGTTTCTTATAAGGGCAAATTACAAGGTTATTTTTATTTGTTATATATACAGTACAGTGTAACCCGGATATAAGAGACCCGGATATAAGAGAGATTTTCTCTGGTCCCAATTTAGAGCCTGTGTTAATGTATAGACCAAACACGGATATAAGAGAAAACTGGATATAAGAGACTTTTTCTCCGGTCCCGACAACTCTCTTATATCCGGGTTACACTGTATATTTTTACCCGTAGCAACAAGCCAAAATTTTACAGAACAGTAACTGTAGCAACTTTCCTAATTAGTAATAATAGTCAAGCTACTAACTAGCTGAAATCATTTCACCCCAATCAATGCAGGAAGGGTACAGGACATTAAAGAAACACTGCCGACTGAACATCGCCGACTAAGCGCCGGGCAACTCAGCACCAGAAAAAATACCTTTTTTTTTTTTTTTTTTTTATAACCGAATAAAAGTAATTTATTGAGGATTAAAATCTTAATTAGTGAATATTTTTTACTCTATTAAAAATAAATTTATTTACGATTTACTTTATTAAAAATAATTTTACAAAATTTTTACTAATTAAGGTTTTAATCCTAATAAATTACTTTTATTCAATTATGAAAAAAGTTGTTTTTCTTGTCTCGATCGTGCGTTGTCCCGGCGCTCAATCAGCGGTGTTGTCCCTCCCCGCATGGTACATAACTGACTAACATGTGATATGGTCTTCATTATTTAAAATTGTTATAATTCTGGATCTTTTTTAGTCAAAAAGCAAGACCTTGTGTGAATAGATGGTAAAACAGAGAATGGGAGGCAGGGGTCGGCAACCTACGGCACGCGTGCTACACATGGCACGCCAAGCAATTTCCAATGGCACGCAGCCGCAAATGACATCTCGAAGTCCGAACCAATAACTACTACAACGCAAAGAAGATATTTAACTGTTTCAATTTTAATATATACTAAAGTATATATATACTATTACTATATAAAATATATTGTAGAACATGTATGTTGACCTTGACTAGCATAAAAATACGTATGCTGCTGGCACACTGAATGATTTTAAAACCCTAAGTCGGCATTTAGCAAAAGGTTGATGAGAGGTATAGTAAAAATACAAGCATTGCTAAGAGCTACAAAGGACGTTGTGGAGAACGGTGATCGCCCACATCCTGAAGGGACACTGCACATAGAAGAACTAAAGGAAAGAAAAAGAAACCAACAAATGATGAGCAAATGAAATGTTCACTTATTCACTACCCCCGTAACCCAGAGGATAATTGCCGGTTATTGTGCAAATGTTTAACCTGTGCTTTTCAACGTTTGCGAAGAAATAATTTTATAAAGAACATTAATGAAGACATAGAAAGAAATTAATGTCGAAGCCAAGATTGGTTCTTCTGTTTTCTTTCTTGAACCTATAACTGGTTGATCGATCACTCGGCCTATTGATCATTTAATAAATTTGGTAAACTGACTTTCGTTAATCAATAAAGTAAACGAGCAGACATTCTCCTTGTAACAAATGTAATATGACCGTTAAACTTCAAGCATTATAATTCATAGGCGGTTACTTAAATGACTGGCGTCTGTGTTCAGACAGGATTTATTTATGGCAGTAAGTTGTCTGAGGTTTTGAGATAAAAGATTTTCCTTGTTCCTAACGAAATTTTGATGAGCATCTTCATCATTTCTTGCTTTTTATCCAAAATTTATCAATTGTATGAGGTTTTAAGTCTAAGACGAATACAATTTCATCCTTCCTTACAATATTTTTACTCTGAGCTTTTAAGATATTTTCTTTTATCAAGTTTCACCCCAGGCAAGACAGTAAAGCCACTAAGTTGCAAGGAATTACTGGGTGCGAAAGAATTAAAAAAAACATGAAACATTAAGGAGTGACAGCAAAAGAAGGCTAATCAGAAAAACAGTAGATAGCGATTGACATTGCATGTAATTTTTTAAATATTAAAGCATGGGGTTGGAAGAGTGTTCCACAAGCGAGAAGTACGAAAAAAGAAACTATTAGCATCTCTAACCAACTCATAATTGGTGAGACCTCGTCACCAGTCTAGTAACGCGCTTAAATTCATAAAGTGTAGTTACCATAGCGAAGAGTGATATTTATTTGTAAAAATATTTATTTACAAAATGTGGCACAAGGCCAAAATTGGGAATAGGGAAAAGGACGGTCTTCTTCTGTCTTAAATTTAAAATTAGCTAGCCGCAAACATTGACCTGAACATGCCACAGTATTTCTAACACCAAAACAACGCAATCTTACTTACCTTTCTTACTACATTCGAGAAGCAAGCATAGTACCTGTCAAAAATGATAGGCTTATTTATTACATATCTTTTCGTATAATGCAACTGAAAGAATGCATACATCGAAGGGCAACTGTTTTTCTTTATTGTTTAACAGAATTATGATTTTCAAAAAAGATTGTGATAATTTTCTCATGCTTTCTCATTTTCTCTCATTTCCAGAATTTGTCTTTCTCCTCCCAATCTTTTCGTTAATCTACACATTCTCTCTCTCTCTCTCTCTCTCTCTCTCTCTCTCTCTCTCTCATTTACTTTTCCGCTTCTGTTCTCTTTACATTTTCTTTTTTTTTTTTGCTTTTTGTAATTTTTTCTTTTTACATATGCGCTCTTATTCTTTTTTTCCTACACAGATTTTTGTTAGTATTTCTTTTTCTTTTTCTTTCTTTCTCTCTCTCTCTCTTCCTTAGCTTAGCTTATTTTATTCCTAATCACTATTATTTTTAATGTTTTTCCAAAATCTCTTTCATCCAACTCTCTTTATTTTTCTTGCTCTCATTCTCTCTCTTTCTCTCTCTGCTTACTTTATTCCTAATCTCTATTATATTCAATGTTTTTTTCGAAATCTTTCATCCAACTTTCTTTCTTCTTCTTTCCCTACCTCTGTCTTTCTTTCTCACTTTGCTTATGTTATTCTTAATCTCTATTACTTTGAATGATTTTTACAAAATCTCTTTCATCCAACTCTTTTCTTCTTTCTCTACCTCCCTCCTTCACTCTCTCATTTCTTTTTTAATCTCTATTATTTTTTCCAAAATCTCTTTCATCCAACTTTCTTTCTTCTTCTTTCTCTACCTTTGTCCTTCTCTCTCTCTCTCTCTCTCTCTCTCTCTCTCTTTGCTTACTTTATTCTTAATCTCTATTATTTGAATGATTTCTTCAAAATCTCTTTCATTCAACTCTATTTTTTCTTGCTCTCGTTCTCTCTCCCTTTCTCTCTCCGCTTATGTTATTCTTAATCTCTATTATTTTTAACGTTTTTTTCAAAATTACTATCATTCAAATTTCTTTCTTTTTTCTTTCTTTCTTTCTTTCTTTCTTTCTTTCTTTCTTTCTTTACCTCCTCCATCTTTAATTCTTCATTATTTTCTTTCTCAAAATCTTTTTCCTGCCGCTTTTGACTTTAACTATTTCTACCTACTTTTTCTTTCTTTCTTTCTTTCTTTCTTTCTTTCTTCAAATTGCTAACATTTAATTTACAGCAAACATTTGGAGTACTTGCCATTGTGCTTAACAGAAAAAATAATCTCATGATGCATTCTAAATCATCAGCTTTATCCTTGTTACATCATTGTCTTTTTGGAAAATGAATATATGAGGATTAAATCGTTCTTGGTATTATCTAACTAGGATCTGCCAATCCAAGGCTTTTCACATTGTTTCACCTCGTCATATCTGGCCTCTTATCATAGAATCCTTTCCCACACGCTAATTAGAATTTAGCCAAATTCTTCAATTCAGACTCTTAGTCGAATATTATCCATTGCTTTCATCTGATAAGACATTCCTGTTTTTCCTTTTTTGATCCCATTCCTGATTTTCCCAAGACCCACATTCCAAGGGCTTCCTGTCATCCTAGATCGTTTTTGGACAGAATCTTCACTTTGTGGGTCATGGTATAGGGAAATAGGAAATAGTCCAGGGATTTTGCATCGGTAAGAAACAAAATCTCAGTGATCGGAAAAAGGGAGAAAAAAAAAAAAAATAAAGGAAAAAAAAAGATGATTGCTTATTTTTGTCTGAAGTGGGGATTAGAAATAGAAGAGGAGGAGAATGAAAATACTGTGAAGGGCTTTTGAGAAGAATGACATCTGTTCATATGTTTCTTTTTGCCAAGGCTCTTGTATTTTTGTTCTTCCTTATGTACAATTACCATTCTGTCTGTTTGAGTCTGTTTTGCTGGTAGCATTATTCCGAGAGACAGGAAAACAGAGAAAGAGAAGGAGGGAGGGAGAGAGATAAAGAGAGGCGGAGAAAGAAGGTGAGTAAAAGAGAGAAATCAAGAAAAAAAAGAGAACGGAGAGAAAATGAAAGATAAGTAGAGAAAGACAGAGTGAATGAAAGTAAGAGAAAGAGAAACAGAGGAGAGAAAGAAAGAAAGAGAAAGAAAGTGAGGGAGTTTGAAAATACTGTGAAGGGCTTTTGAGATAAATGACATCTGTTCATATGTTTCTTTTTGTGAAGACCCTTGTATTTTTGTTCTTCCTCGTGTATGATTACCATTCTGTCTGTTTGGGTCTGTTTTGGTGACATCATTATTCTGAGAGACTAGAAGACAGAGAACAAAGAGGAAGGAGAGAGAGAGAGAAATAGAGACAGAGAAAGCAAACGAGAGAGAAGTAAAAGAGAAAAATCAAGAAAAAGAGGAAGAGAAAGTGAGAGAGAGAGAATGAAATCAAGAGAAAGATAAATAGAGAAAATAGAGAGGGAAAGAAAGTAAGAGAAAGAGAAGTAGAGCAGAGAGAAAGAAAGGGAGAACGAAAATATTGTGAAAGGCTTTTGAGATGAGTGACATCTGTTCATATGTTTCGTTTTGCGAAGACCCTTGTATTTTTATTCTTCCTCATTTATGTATGATTACCATTCTGTTTCGCTTGCCACATTATCCTGAGAGAGGGAGTGAAAGAGAAAAATAGGATAGAAAGAGAGAGAAAACAAGAGAGAAATACAATAGAGAGAGAAATGGAGAAAAGAGAGAGAAATAGAGGGAGAGAAGAGAGTAAGATGAAGAAATCAAGAGGAGGGGGAAGAAAGTAAGAAAAAGATATATAGTGAAAAGGAGAAAAGAGAGAGCAAGAGATGAAGAAAGGAAGCAGGAGAAAGAGAAATAAAAGACAGAGAGTAATAGAAGACATAGAAAAGATGAGAAAAAAAGAGGGAGATAAAGAAAGTGTGAGAGACAAAAAGAGAAGAGAAGCGAGGAAGAAAATTGAGAGAAATAAAGAAAGCTAAAGTGACAAAAATGACATAGAAAATAGAGAGAGAGGGAGAGAAAGAAAATGTGCACAAGAAAAATATAAATCAGAGAGAAAGAAAAAAAAAAGAAAATAGTGATAAAGGAGAAAAAGAGGGGAAAAAAGCAGAGAAAGTGAAAGAAAAAGAAAGAGATAAAGACAGAAAGAAAGAAAGAACTAGAAATCTGAGAAAAAAAAAGAGAAAAATGAGAGATAGATAAAAAGAAAGAGAGAAAAATCAGGAAATTAGATACAGTGTAACCCGGATATAAGAGAGTTGCCGGAACCGGAGAAGTATCTTATATCGGGGTTTCTCTTATATCCGGGTTTGGCCTATTTTGTTTAGGTAAGTATGGCTCTAATTTGGGACCAGAGAAAATCTCTTTTATATCCGGGTTTCTCTTATATCAGGGTCTCTTATATCAGGGTCTCTTATATCCGGGTTACACAGTATATCTTTTCTTTATCTCTTTATTTTTTAAAGAAGCATGCACGTAGATAATAGGGGGATCAAAAAATAAAATACTTTTGAACACTGTAAACAAATCAGACATCTTGTTCAAGAAAGAAAACAGTACAACTTTAAAAAACTGAGAGAGAAATGAAAATGTAAGTAGAATTTCTGACTCAGGTCAGTGTAGAAAATGAAAGTGAAACTGATTATTAGCGCTAATTTCCATTGCATCTTAAATACAGAATATATAAAGTTTATCAAATAGAAGGAAAACAAAATTCAATTCCTGACTGGCAATTGATTGTAGTAAAATAAATAAGATAATATTTCTTTCAAAATCTTTTCAGTGTCACTCAAGACAAACGAAAAAACCATTGTACCATTGAAAGAACAGAAATACTAAGGACATAAATTCAGTTGAAATTAACCAAGCATTTCAAAGAAGAGAATTTTATCTATCTATCTATCTATCTATCTATCTATCTATCTATCTATCTATCTATCTATCTATCTATCTATCTATCTATCTATCTATCTATCCCAGTCTTTTCTTTATCTATCTATCTATCTATCTATCTATCTATCTATCTATCTATCTATCTATCTATCTATCCCAGTCTTTTCTTTATCTATCTATCTATCTATCTATCTATCTATCTATCTATCTATCTATCTATCCCAGTCTTTTCTTTATCTATCTATCTATCTATCTATCTATCTATCTATCTATCTATCTATCTATCTATCCCAGTCTTTTCTTTATCTATCTATCTATCTATCTATCTATCTATCTATCTATCTATCTATCTATCTATCCCAGTCTTTTCTTTATCTATCTATCTATCTATCTATCTATCTATCTATCTATCTATCTATCTATCTATCTATCTATCTATCCCAGTCTTTTCTTTATCTATCTATCTATCTATCTATCTATCTATCTATCTATCTATCTATCTATATATCTATCTATCTATCTATCCCAGTCTTTTCTTTATCTATCTATCTATCTATCTATCTATCTATCTATCTATCTATCTATCTATCTATCTCTTTCTCCTGGCCCTCTCTCTCTCTCTCTCTCTCTCTCTCTCTATATATATATATATATATATATATATATATATATATATATATATATATTAGGTTGGTGCAAAAATAATGACGTAATAATGTCGTTTTTATTACGTCATTATTTTTGCACCAACCTAATATATATATATATATATATATATATATATATATATATATATATATATATATATATTTACACACACAAAGAAAGAGAGAGAGAGAGAGAGAGAGAGATAGCTAGACAATTGCATTTAAACATCGGATTGTCCCCTCTGGGTGTTGATCTCAATATCCACTTTTATATTTACATATGATCTATCTCTGATATTTAGCACTTTCATCTATAAATATAGCATACTTTAAAACTGTATTTTTATCATATATATATATATATATATATATATATATATATATATATATATATATATATATATATATATTATGGGCTAATTATATATGTAATTTACATGCTCATTTCAAACCAGACAAACTTCCTCTTTCTGAAGCGTTTTATCATACATTCAGCAACAACAATGATAAAAAAAAATGAAATTAAGCCATTACTGCATAGAATTTCTTTAAAATCTTGGCCCTTTTTGGCAAATCTACCTTACTGGCTAATGTTTATCTTGTAGTCAGGGGATTTTAAATTTTGGATATGCCCTTCCCTTAAATTTTGAACACTATGCACTAACGGATCAAATAGTTTCAGCATCCTAGCTTAGTAGAAATTAATTAAACTAGAGAAGGCATGAAACTTACTAATTATTAACTCCAAAGGGTAGTCCAAAAATGTTGGTCTATAGTTAGTATATATATATCTATATATATATATATATATATATATATATATATATGATGGACTCTCCCATCGTTTTCGACGTAAGAGTGTCTGTTTTTATGTTTATGTTTCATATGAGACAATAATCCTGTGGGGATTTGCAAACAAGTCCACATGAGGGACAGGCTGAAGACACAGAAAAGAAAACACTTGTTTGAACACAAGAAAAATTAAATAAAAAAATAAAATGGCAGTTCCATGTCTGTCATCTTTAATGAAACGTGTTTATATATATATATATATATATATATATATATGTATATATGTAAAAAGCAAAAAAATTAAAAAGAGACAGAAAGAGAGATACCGAAATAAAATAGGATAGAGAGAGAGGAAAGCAAACAAAATAGAGCAAGAGAAAGAAAAAAGAGAAATGAAAGAGAATGTCAAAATGACAAGGCCACAGAAAGGAAAAGGGACATCAAGAAAGACAAAGAAATAAAACAAGAGAGACAAACAGAGAAAGTAAAAGAAAGAATAAGCTAGTGAGAGGGAGAAAACATGAGCAATAAAACAGACAGAAGGACAGGTAAGAAATAAAGAAAGAGAGAGAGAAAAGCAAGAGAAACAAAGGGAACAAAAAGAAGGCAAAACAGAGATGGTCAGAGAAAGCAAAAGTTACATCAAGAGAGACAAAGAAATGAAGCAAAAGATACAAAAAGAGGAAAAAGAAAGGAAAATTGACAGCAAGTGAGATAAAGAAAGAAATCTAGAGTAGGAAAGAGAGAAAGCAAGAGAAATAAAAACAGACGGAAAGAGAGATAAAGAAATAAAGCAAGAAGAGAGGAGAGAAAATGAAAAGGAAAAAAGCAAGAGAAAGGAAGAGAAAGTAAAAAAGACAAGGGGACAGTAAAAAAAATGAGACATCAGGAGTAAGAAAAGAGAAAAGTAAAGACAAAGTAAAAGTGACAGAAAGAGAGACAAAATGAGAAAGCAAGAGTAAGACACATAGAGAAGGCAAGGAAAAGAGAGAGTGAAAAACAGAGAGAGTAAGAGAAATAAAAGAGATAGAAAGAGAATTGAAGAAGTAAAGCTAGAGAAGGAAAGAAGGAAAACAAAAGAGAAGAGGCAAGGAAAAGAGAGAGAGTAAGAGAAATAAAAGAGATAGAAAGAGAATTAAAGAAGTAAAGCTAGCGAAGGAAAGATGGAAAACAAAAGAGAGAAGGCAAGGAAAAGAGAGAGTGAAAAACAGAGAGAGTAAGAGAAATAAAAGAGATAGAAAGAGAATTGAAGAAGTAAAGCTAGAGAAGGAAAGAGTGAAAGCAAAAGAGAGGAGGCAAGGACGAGAGAGAGAGTAAGAGAAATAAAAGAGATAGAAAGAGAATTAAAGAAGTAAAGCTAGCGAAGGAAAGATGGAAAACAAAAGAGAGAAGGCAAGGAAAAGAGAGAGTGAAAAACAGAGAGAGTAAGAGAAATAAAAGAGATAGAAAGAGAATTGAAGAAGTAAAGCTAGAGAAGGAAAGAAGGAAAACAAAAGAGAAGAGGCAAGGAAAAGAGAGAGAGTAAGAGAAATAAAAGAGATAGAAAGAGAATTAAAGAAGTAAAGCTAGCGAAGGAAAGAGGGAAAACAAAAGAAAGAAGGCAAGGAAAAGAGAGAGTGAAAAACAGAGAGAGTAAGAGAAATAAAAGAGATAGAAAGAGAATTAAAGAAGTAAAGCTAGAGAAGCAAAGAGGGAAAACAAAAGAGAGGGGGCAAGGAAAAGAGAGAGTGAAAAACAGAGAGAGTAAGAGAAATAAAAGAGATAGAAAGAGAATTGAAGAAGTAAAGCTAGAGAAGGAAAGAAGGAAAACAAAAGAGAAGAGGCAAGGAAAAGAGAGAGAGTAAGAGAAATAAAAGAGATAGAAAGAGAATTAAAGAAGTAAAGCTAGCGAAGGAAAGAGGGAAAACAAAAGAAAGAAGGCAAGGAAAAGAGAGAGTGAAAAACAGAGAGAGTAAGAGAAATAAAAGAGATAGAAAGAGAATTAAAGAAGTAAAGCTAGAGAAGCAAAGAGGGAAAACAAAAGAGAGGGGGCAAGGAAAAGAGAGAGTGAAAAACAGAGAGAGTAAGAGAAATAAAAGAGATAGAAAGAGAATTGAAGAAGTAAAGCTAGAGAAGGAAAGAGTGAAAGCAAAAGAGAGGAGGCAAGGACGAGAGAGAGAGTAAGAGAAATAAAAGAGATAGAAAGAGAATTAAAGAAGTAAAGCTAGCGAAGGAAAGAGGGAAAACAAAAGAGAGAAGGCAAGGAAAAGAGAGAGTGAAAAACAGAGAGAGTAAGAGAAATAAAAGAGATAGATAGAGAACTGAAGAAGTAAAGCTAGAGAAGGAAAGAGGGGAAACAAAAGAGAGAAGGCAAGGAAAAGAGAGAGTGAAAAACAGAGAGAGTAAGAGAAATAAAAGAGATAGAAAGAGAATTAAAGAAGTAAAGCTAGAGAAGGAAAGAGTGAAAGCAAAAGAGAGGAGGCAAGGAAAAGAGAGAGAGTAAGAGAAATAAAAGAGATAGAAAGAGAATTAAAGAAGTAAAGCTAGCGAAGGAAAGAGGGAAAACAAAAGAGAGAAGGCAAGGAAAAGAGAGAGTGAAAAACAGAGAGAGTAAGAGAAATAAAAGAGATAGATAGAGAACTGAAGAAGTAAAGCTAGAGAAGGAAAGAGGGGAAACAAAAGAGAGAAGGCAAGGAAAAGAGAGAGTGAAAAACAGAGAGAGTAAGAGAAATAAAAGAGATAGAAAGAGAATTGAAGAAGTAAAGCTAGAGAAGGAAAGAGTGAAAGCAAAAGAGAGGAGGCAAGGAAAAGAGAGAGAGTAAGAGAAATAAAAGAGATAGAAAGAGAATTAAAGAAGTAAAGCTAGCGAAGGAAAGAGGGAAAACAAAAGAGAGAAGGCAAGGAAAAGAGAGAGTGAAAAACAGAGAGAGTAAGAGAAATAAAAGAGATAGATAGAGAATTGAAGAAGTAAAGCTAGAGAAGGAAAAGAGGGGAAACAAAAGAGAGAAGCCAAAAAAAAGAAAAAGCGTTAGCAAGTGAGATAGAGAAATATAGATAGAAAGCAAGAGAGATAAGACATATGAAAGGAAAACTTTTCTCCTTTGTTCATTAATAATCAGTTCACGTCATCTCCTGAGCTCTGACCAATTAGAGATGTTTCGACTGATGATTGCTGACTTCATCAGCACCAACTGACAATAACAACAACAGCAGCGATTTGTTTCTTTTGTGATTTCTGCAGTCTTGATTCCTTATTTTCTTTCAATCTCTCTTTCTCTTTTCACAATGTAAACCTTTGCCTCCTCTTCTTTTTACCTCCCATGAATTTCAAAGCTTCTTACCATTTTTTTCTGGTGATTCACCCTTAACTTATTTCTGAAGCTCCGGGTATGCAGACATCAGGATAATTGCAGAATGAACAAACATTTCATATACTATCTAGATAATCCCAAATGCAGTCACACTTAATATTATTATTATTATAGAACTTTGTCAATTATTCTTACATAAAGATACAGACATATACAAATACATATATATATATATATGTGAAAATATTGTAGAAAATAGGAAAGAAACTGGTTTGGTAAATAATCCAAAGTTCCTTAGTATTTTTGTTATTATTTTTAAAAAGTAGTGCCCGATACGAAAGTAGAGCATAAATATAATTATTTATTTAAAAATATGATTCCAACTCGCTACATAAGAGGTCTTATATTTCAAAACAAGAGCCGAAAACTTCAAAATAATAGTTGAATTAACTTGAGTTAAAGTAGGCTCTGTTCCATCTTCAAGTGAAATTTTTTTTGGGCTTGAAGATGGAACAGAGCCTACTTTAACTCAAGTTAATTCAAATATTATTTTGAAGTTTTCGGCTCTTGTTTTGAAACATGAGACCTCTTATGTAGCGAGTTGGAATCATATTTTTAAATAAATAATTATATATGTATATATATATATATAAACATGCATTACAAACATACATACATATATATGTATGTATGCATACATACATATATATATATTTTAAGACATTTTTTGTGTTTATACATTCTTTTTATAAAAATGTCTTAAAATAATTGTTGGACTTTGTCCATTTCATAATACACATATATATATGTACATAAATATGTACATATATTATATATATATATATATATATATATATATATATATTTATATATATATTTATATATATATTTATATTTATATATATATATATTTATATATATATATATATATATATATTTATATATATATATATATATATATATATATATATATATATATATATATATATATATCAATACATACACATGCATAAATGGACTGACATATGTCTATATATATTTCTATAGAAACAATGGATTATTATTTATTAATTTGACATATAATTTATATTTTTAATTAATAAAGTGGGACACAGGTACTGAATCCTGCAAAGGGGTGCATATTTCTTTAAGAAAAATCTATCCCAGTCTGTTCATATCTATCTATTAGGTTGGTGCAAAAATAATGACGTAATAATGTCGTTTTTTGACGTAAAAAAATACGTCAAAAAACAACATTATTACGTCATTATGTTTGCACCAAACTAATATATATATATATATATATATATATATATATATACTAATTATCTATCTATCTATCTATGTATCTATCTATCTATCTATCTTTCTATCTATCTATCCCAGTCTGTTCATATCTATCTATCCCAGTTTGTTTATATCTACCTATCCCAGTCTGTTCATATCTATCTATCTATCTATCTATCTATCTATCTATCTATCTATCTATCCTGCTCTGTTCATATCTATCTATCCTGCTCTGTTCATATCTATCTATCCCAGTCTGTTTATATCTACCTGTCCCAGTCTGTTCATATCTATCTATCTATCTATCTATCTATCTATCTATCTATCTATCTATCTATCTATCCCGCTTTGTTCATATCTATCTATCTCAGTCTGTCCATATCTATCTATCTATCTATCTATCTATCTATCTATCTATCTATCTATCTATCTATCTTCTGTTCATATCATTCATTCAGATAGATAGATATGAGTAGAATTACATAGGAATGGACCCAGATAGCTTGATAGAAGGAGAAAGTGATAAACAGAATTAGATAGATAGATCAATGGATATATAGATAGATAGATAGATAGATAGATAGATAGATAGATAGATAGATAGATAGATAGATAGATACATACATACATACATACATACAATAGACAAAGCTTGGAACAAGAATAATATTATTACAGAAAATAATGTTAATAATTTCTATCATTATTATTATTATTATTATTATTATTATTATTATTATTATTATTATTATACATCAATCTATCAGAAGTTCTCAATCTTTTTTAACAAATGCACCATTTTCATCATAAGTCAAGATGTTATTCTTACATTTCCAAGATAGTCCAACTCAAAAGTTGAATTCCAAATAATATGCAGATATTAATTTAAATCATCTTTCTTTACCATATCATTACATCTACCTTGATTATTTTTATAGAGGAGTTTTACAAACTTAATAGCAATAGAAAATGTTGATGGATTGTTAAATTTGAATACATGTATAGAAATTTGTTTTAATTCATAACTAATTATCAAATAAATAAACTGAAGCTTACTTCAATGAACAAAAAAGTTCATTAAAAGATCAGAGTATTATTATTCATATGATAATGATTACAGTCAATGAGAAACTTGTGAAAAAGTAAAAGATTTTTTCCTCCCCAACCTGAAACACTGAAATCCCCCTGAGTAGCGCCTTGGTTGCAAACCCCTGATCTATACAGACTAGCAAAACTTGTAAGTGAAAATCCAGACATCTGCCAACACTACAAAGGAGTACAAAAGTTACAAGAATCGAAACTGAAAATTAAGTAGCACTGAAGCTTCAAAAATTGTCCAAGTATGTTTTCTTGTGTAAGAAATATACAGAATATACTATGAAAAGTCGGGGATCTGTTCATTACTTGGTTGTAAAACAAAAGTGATCCCTCATTTAACATTTAGTGGCATCAAACTTTCAAAAGTATCTCAATCTTGTAACCATGTGTAAAATATGTTTTTGTAGATTATGTGGAAACTTATGTGGATTATGTGGAAAAATGGGGGATCTGTTTATTAGTTAGTTGTAAAACAAAAGTGATCCCCCCATTTAAAATTTAATAGCATTGAACTTTCAAAAGTAGTCCAATCTGGCAACCAGGCCTACAAGTATGTTTTCTGAAGTAGAAAAATATACAGAATCTACTATGTTAAAAAAATGGGGAAACTTTTATTACTCGGTTGTAAAACAAAAGTGATCCCCCATTTGATATTCACTCGTATATTATTAATTCCTAAACTGAAAAAAGACTTGACAAACTCGGCTACATTTGAAAGCCTAATGCTACTAAATTTTTGCCCAGTTTATTTGCAAAATAGCCAAGAAATCCAAAGAAGCAATATTCAAGATTTTGTCGGACTAGGCTTGTAATCCAACCCTACTCTTGACATAATAAGGTCACAGAATCTAACGATTTATATATTTTTCCCAAATAATTTATATAAATGATTTAAGGTAGATAATTCTGAAGAAAATTTTTCATATAAAGGTGGCTTTGAGACATGAATAAAGTCTGCTCATTGGTGCTACATTTTTCAAGTAGCACTTACAGCATATATCGAACCTACCATAAATTCGGCAGATCAAGTGGACTCTTGCTATCTGAGGTTCATGACTTCAGACCTTGGTCATATAATCTGGTTCAGTGGAAAGTACAAACAATACCACAAGAGCAATAATAAGTAAAATGAATCAGCTGATACAAGATATCCCCTAGCAAAGTTAATGGAACGAGAAGAATCTATCTGAAAGAATGGTATGGGTCCCAAATTACCAGAAAAATATATAGAGTGTTTTGTCCTAAATTACCAGAAGACTTTATAAAGTATTTCATTCAAAATCATCAGAAGACTGTATGAAATGATTGGTTGAAAATCATCAGAAGAGTGTATAAAGTGTTTGATCCCAAATTACCAGAAGACTGTATAGTGTTTGGTTCAAAATCATCAGCAGACTCTATATAGTGTTTTGTCATAAATCATCAGAAGACTGTATAAAGTGATTGGTTGAAAATCATCAGAAAACTGTATAAATTGCTTGATCCCAAATTACCAGAAGACTGTATAAATTGTTTCATTCAAAATCATTACAAAACTGTATAGTGTTTTGTCCCAAATTACCAGAACACTGAATAAAGTGATTAGGTCAAAATCATCAGAAGACTGTACGAAGTGTTTTAGTTTAAAATCATCAGAAGACTGTATAAAGTGTTTTAGTTTAAAATTACAAGAAGACTGGATCAAGAGTTTTGATCAAAATGATCAAAAGTTTGTAGAAACAGCTTGAGTCAAAATTAGTAAAAAACTGTTGAAAAGATTTTGTTCAAAATTACCCAGACTGTATAAATAATTTGGTTCGAAATTACCAGAAGATTTTTCTTCCTCTATGTGCCATGTCCCTTTAGGATGGAGGCAATCATACCTTGCCACAATTCCCTGTCCTTTGTAAGTCTTAATAAATTTTGTCTTTTTGTTATCTCTCCTAAATCTTGTTTTGCCAGCCATTTACTTACTAAGTAGATTATGCATTGTTTCCCTTCATCCATCTTCCTTTCAATCTGTCCTGTGAGTATCAGATTTTCTAAGCTCTCTTTCCTCATTATATCTCCTAGTCTCTTCCTGACATTTTTCTGTTTTCATTTTCTCTAAAACTGTCATTTCTCACATGAAAGACATCTAAAGACAGCTAGAGGATACAATGTCCAAAACATAGCAATTATAAAACCAAAATGAAGACTCTAGTCTGAATATATTAATGTAAAATAATATAAATACTTAGTGAATTCAGTACTTAATCATAATGTCTATAATTTGTAATGTTCTTTTCATTGTAGTCATTATTAGTACTAATTTTATGATCTTAGACTCTTTTTAACAAGATGTTTATTTCTCTAATTATTACAACTTGTTTATTTCCCTATTAAGCATTATTGTTATTATCATCTTTTTAGTCATTATCACTTAAAAGGAAATTTGACTTATAGCTGTCAGACAATGGTCGGGGAGAAAGTGAAAATGAAAGTAAAGTTGAGTCTGAGAGGATTTAGAATCTTATTCAAAGTGTAAAAGAATTCTGAAAGATGAATTAAGCTTATTTTGTGTTTAAGCTTATATTGGCTTAGACTCATATATACCATTTACACTTAAGGTGTTAGCATAATCACAAAACATACATATATACACGTACATGGAAGTGCTGAAAAGTTCTTGGCCTGACCAAGAAGGAATTAAAAAAATCTATTGGCTCAGCTCCCCAAAATTTGACCAAAGAACCAAACATCAAAATTTTATTGGAAGCCTTTCTTCACCAAGCTGAAAAGTTTTAAAAGCACTCATATATATGAGAAAAATCTTTTTCCGATTTCTTTTTGAATTTGTAGGTCTGATGAAGTGGATTGTGATTACGATTCCAATGTAATAAATTATAACCATGGAATATTGGTGTTTGAGCCTTTTATATTATATTATATTCTTGCTCTGTTCTGAACATTGAGCTCTACCTGGATTTTATCCTCTTGGAAATTTTTATATATATATATATATATATATATATATATATATATATATATTTCAATTAAAACATGCAAATATAATTTATAAATTCATGAATCATCCATACAAAAAACAAATATAGAGGTTAATGATTTAAATGGCGAGAATACGTCATCGCAAACAATCTAAATAAGATACATCAACCCCGAACCTGTGTATGAATGATATGATCCCCATTTATAAATTCCAGTTGCATAAGGTCTTTTTAATTTTACAACTTTTCGTCTGTTCCTACAGACATCATCAGGTATGGAAGTAGATTTCAGCGTTGTGACCGCACGTTCCAAAACAATAACACATTTCTCATAGCATTTTTTTGGATTACATCTCTATTTTCATTGTCCTCTTATGACTGAGAAGTAAAAACAAGAACAAAATCTACTTCCAATTATTGAACTCAAGAAACTTATTTTCATTGTTTTAATAGAAAGATTTTTAAATTTCAATTAAAAGTAGCATTGGTTGTTTGGTTAATGACTACCAAATGTTTCCTTATAAGGAAATGGCTAATATTACCGTTACCATCAGAGGTGAGGAGAACAGATACTACACTTTGATCCCAGCCAAATTCCCGGGAAGTGAAAAAATGTAACACTGGCTGCTCAGTCAGTGAATACTGAATGTTTCCTTATAAAAATATAATATAATATTACCATTACCATCAGAGATGATAACAGATACTACAGATTGATTCCAGTCCAATGTACAGGGACTGAAGAAAAGCTTACTCAAGTAGCACTGGCTGCTATGTCATTGAATTCAGTACATTTCCTTATAAGGAAACAGCTAATATTACTGCTACTATTAGAGATAAGAACAGATATTACACTTTGATCATCAATGGTGATTTTCTGAGCATAGCTTAGACTTGGTACAAGGCCTAAAATATGGGGCACCCAGTGAAGGTCAAACACACTTTTCTGTCAAAACTGATCTATTGAGATAAGCTTGCTAATCGTTACACCACATCAAAGTGGCCATGGCTGCTTGGTCAATGAATCCAGAATGTTTCCTTATAAGGAAACAGCTAATATTAGTATTAGAGATGAGAAGAACAGATACTACACTTCAATCCGAACCCAATGGCCAGGAAGTGAACAAAAATATAACTTGAGTAGCACTGGATACTTGGTCAATGATGATTTTCTAAGCATAAGGGTGCCCAGTGAGTATCAAACACACTTTTCAATCAAAATTGATCAAGCAAGATAAGCTTGCTAACCATTATACCACATTGAAGTGGCCATGGCTGCTTGGTCAATGAATGCCAGTATTAACATTACCATTATAGTGGCATTTGTTAAAACAGGATGATAGCACAAGTTTAGAATTATTGTTTCTCTTCCATCAGAAGAATGAGAAGGAGAGGGGAGATAATTATGTTATAAGACGTAGAGATGGAAGGCAAGTTTTAAAAGCGAAGCAAAGCAAGTTAATTATACCTTGCTACGAGGTTGTTATTAATTCATTGAGCCTGGGTTCTTTCAAGTTTGTATTCAATTGCCATTTACTCCAAAGCGTTTGTCCAATTCCTTTTACTATGTCTGTAAGAATACACCTAAACTGCAGACCTTAACATACAATCATCCAATGTTAGTTACTTGCCAATGCAACATTAAATCAACTGTGATTGTACTTGATAATATTCTCTTTTGTAATTCCTATCAACACACTACCTCTGTCAATGACGAAAATGGATAAAGCAGCTATTTTACTACTATTAACTAAGCAGTTAATTTTAAAAAAAAAATTTATTCTCATTATTATAAAATCTATATGTCAAGCAACTCTTTGCTACTTGTATGCTGTAGCCCAATACTACAAGATGCATGGGTGGGTCATTATCAAATAAACTAGTTCCCATACTAGATTCTCCTGATGAGGAGGGTGGCTAGACACCTACTAGGATTAAAAACAAGAACTGGCAAAGGGCAGCTGAACCTTTGTGTAGGGTTAATAGACATCTAACACAATGGGGTTGACAGGGCTTCATAGCTATGCATGCAGCCAGATGACACAGCATCACTGTATAAAGGGCTTCCTTGACTGAAGTTAATAGCCAAGGCAGGGAGAGTGAGGCCCCACAATGGAATCAATGGCCACATGTTCACAACCAAGTCAAACATATAAGTTGTGATTTGGCCCAAAGAGGGATGAACTCAACCAGGTCAAATTACCCAAAACCCACCACATATAAATGAATACCTCCCCGCCTTTCAACCCAGATACGTGGGGGGAATTGGTCAGGTACTCAGTTGTGCAGCAATATTATGAACCCACCTGGTGATGGAACTGATGACGATGACGATGACGATGATGATGATGATGATGACGATGATGATGATGATGATGATGATGACGATGATGATGACAATGATGATGATGACGATGATGTTGATGACGATGATGACGACGATGATGATGACGATGATGATGACGATGATGATGATGATGATGATATCCTATAAATAGATTTAGTTAAAATACTTTCGAATGTGTCAGCCATTTTCAAGATGCACATGACTCCACATTTGTTCTTGAAAATGACTGAGGCCATCAAAAATACTTGAACAAAACAACGACACAACATGAACTTTGGACAATTTATACACAACAAAAGATGAACTTTGGACAATTTATACATAATTTTGATCACACAGTGCAATACCTTATTCAAAAACTGGAAAAATAGAATGAAAAATGAAATGGACAAACTTGTCAATTCCTTTTAATTAAACTTGTTTAAAAGAATATTTCCTACCTAAATATTCCTTATTCATATACATATACATGCATACATTTTGAGCACTATGTATAAAACTATTGCTGTTTCTTTAATCTTAAATCTGATATATATATACATATATATATATATATATATATATATATATATATATATATATATATATATATATATATATATATATATCGAAATAAAAGTATAAAACTTAATATTACGAGACATATTAAAAACGGGCGAAGCAACTGGTTTCGCTCCTGCTCTTCAGGCTTCAACGGGAGATTTAATTTAAAATTAACACAGAAAAATGTACAATAAAAGGAAGTTGTGAAAAAAAAAAAAAAAAAACAGTAGCAAAATATTCTTTTCCTATTGTTTGTTTTTTGTTTTTTTTTTCACAACTTCCTTTTATTGTACATTTTTCTGTGTTAATTTTAAATTAAATCTTCCGTTGAAGCCTGAAGAGTGGGAGCGAAACAGAAACCAGTTGCTTCGCCTGTTTTTAATATGTCTCGTAATATTAAGTTTTATACTTTTATTTCGCTCATTAAATTTTGTACCTACAAAAATATCTTTAAATATATATATATATATATATATATATATATATATATATATATATATATATGTGTGTGTGTACACAAGTTACTACCCATAGATTTGGGTAAATTGAATTGTACATATGAATTGAATGTATTACACACTTTTGCTGCAAAAGTTTATGATTGTTTTAATAAGTGAAAGAGTATTACCGTGAAGGTTAAGATGGAAAGTATGTACTGTTATGTTATTTTGTTGTTTCTTTCATGGATAAACTCCTGGTACCTTTCATGATGTGTACAATTTCTATGCACCCTGATACCTTAAAATATTTTGCATCTCTCCTTTTTTATCATGATAATTCTAGAAAACATTTTTATATAGCACCTCAATAGGAGGAATCAGTTATCAAGACTCACCTGCCTGGCAGTGCAGATCAAAGTACAAATTTCATAATTTTCAATTCAGTGAGTTTTAAATCATGAAATTAATGAATAATTACTTTAAATATCAAAGTGAGCTCACGCAAAATTCCAAGTTTCTTCACAATTTCAAACATTTTCTTGAAATACTCTTTGTTTTTTTTTTCACAAATAAAGGCTTCTTTTTTAATTTTGATGAATAAAGAAATAGAATCACAAAGAGTAATGATATCAGAATAAGGCTTAACTAATGGATAAAATGACCTGTAAATTTAAAGGTCAAGGATATCAGAAGAATTTGGAATCTAGTATATGTATCCTGTTTTTATCTTTAAAGACTCAAAGGTATCTTTCTGTTCCTTTAATGGCTAAAAAGTAGGGAGTTAGAACAAGGAGAGGTAAATTGGGATCATTCTCACTAAATGACTGTTATTAGCTTCTTCACCTTTTTCTATGCGTCTTCAATCTTCTATTTATACATTTCTACTTTCACTTTCACTTTCTTTAATCTACTTGAATTGTAAAAATTGATAGCATAGTCTGAATTAATCTTTAATTTTAGGCTCAGCTGTAGGCATTGTCAATGTTAGAATAAAAAGAAAATAATAAATAAAAGGCCTGAAAGAAGAAATGTTGCTGGTGAAAAAAGATTTAAACAGACAAACATGTTATTTGTCTAAGATTTAAACTTTGTCTTTTCTTTCCAAAAAACTTGTGGTGACTCAGCATGACTTACACATACCTTCCAATGCGCCCACTCAACTCAATCACTTTGATTAACTGACTGCCTGTTTTCAAAATCTCTCCTCCTTGTTTACCTCTCGGTCTGAATCAATTATTGATGGACCTTTCATGGATTAACCACTGATGTATATGAGGCCTGCCCGGAAAGTATCCAGCCATTTTGAATGAGTAGAAAACTTGAGAACCAGTAGTGCAGCCTTAATGCAGTTTGGTAACTCACCAGAGAGGACATTAGGATCAGGCATTGTTCAGTGAAATTGGTTCAGTTACAAAATAAATGCCATTGAGTGGCTGTGTACATGGTTTTTATGTAACTTTCCAACCAAATTATAGAGATGTTACTCTACATGTGGGAACAGTCTCCCATAGAGTCATTCAGTTTATAGTGAAATGCCAGCGAGTGAAATTGTATACTGTCTAACCATCACAATCTTGTACAAAGTTTTTTCATACACTGTCACCTTGCCTAGATGTCTCAGAGTTCTCCATACAGACCAAACTTGGCTTTTTGTGTCTTACTTTGCCAAAAGTTAAAACTACTTGCGAAGAAGATAATTTCAAAACTTGAATAATGTTAAAATTAAAGAGAATGTAACAATACAGATGGTGGCAATTCTGAAAGAGTAGCTTGCAAACTATTTTGAAAAGTAGAAAGTTGGTTGGTTGTTTTTGTTTAGCAGCATATCAACACCTATATGGGTTATTTAATGCTGGAATCTAAATATTTTGTAGACAATTTTTATTTTAAATTTTTAGAGATAATAACAGTTTTAGTAACAGAAGTTTTACTAATTAACACATATCTGGTGGTGGGGGTAAGAAGATGTGGATTCATGCCTTTCTCAAAGGTATTTTTGCATAAGTGAATATAACAACCCCAACTGGAATTGGAAATCGTCTCTTTGATTAACAATTCTAGCCATTATCGATTACACTACCTGCATATCCAAACTTACAGCACCCAGTATTACTAAGCAGTCACCCATCTAGGTACTGACCAAGCTTGATGTTGCTTAACTTCAGTGATCATATGGGAACCAGTGCTTCAACATGATGTGTCCGTAAGTCAAAAATAGAAAGGACATTGGGATAAATGTATCAGATTAGGGAGAATACAATGAAACTGCTAAAGGCAATCCTGAAAGAGGGCTTTGCAGACAGATTGTAAATGTATAACAGATATGTATGTAAGATTGCAAAGAGAATAATTAGCTAGTTAACAAAGAATTATTGTTTGAGTTAGACTATTTTTTTACATTAATGTTAACTGACCAGATCCTTCATGGACATAATCTGTATTAACATTGTTTATTTTACTTTACTGAACACAAGACAGAAATATCACAGTTTCCATTTTGTGAAATACATCTATTTCATGCTTTGACACAGATCATCATGTTTTTAGTCAAGGTTCATTACAGGTTTCATCTCTTTCAACATCATACCCCATCTCCACAGTGACCCAGCCAATACTGATCAGATATCAACTTGTGTGCCATCCGTCAGTTACTACTAACTATATAACTATAAAAGATTCAACTTTTGTTTAGGCAGGAATTAAAAATAGAATACAATTGACTCTAGTCTTCACAGACCAGAAATCAAATGACTATAATATTTCTTTTATACAGATTCATTAGAATTGCAACAATTATTTCTACAGGTGATACAACAAATAGACTTTTCAAGCTTTTTCCTCTTCTTCTTCTTCATTTTTTCTACTTTTTCATGTTCCTTCAGGATGTGGGTGATCATGGCTCTCTACGACTTCTTAACTCTTAGCAAAGTTTGTCTTTTTACTATCCCTCCCAGTCCCTGTTCTAACATACATTTACACAAGTAGAGGTCACTTGCTGTTTCCCTCTGCACCTCTTGAATACAATATGCTCTGTGAGTGTCAAATTCCCCAGACGCTCTCACTGTGCATCCCAGAAATTTCAAATGTCCCTTTTTGTTTCCATTTTTTCCTAATTTTTCCTCCTTGTCCTTGTTCTGCCATCTTATATTTTTTATTTCTTTGTTGCTGATATGCTGCATCTATGGTATTCTCAGTATCCTTCTGTAGGTCATATCTCTGTTACTTCAAGTCTTCTCTTCATCACCGCCTTGCTTTTCTTTTGCTTAATGACTTGGTAAGATAGTCATTCACTTGATCTTGGCATATGGTTAAATTCATACTAAAAACAGTTTCTCGTTGATCCCAGAACTTAAGCAATGTCAAGCCCAGGCAGTATTTAGATGGGTGACTACTTGGGTCCTGTAAGCAATCTCCTTCAATCTGAAAAATGTTTTGGCTTTAAATAACTCACAAAGGGTTAATAAGAAATGTATCAATCAACGAACCAATCACTTGACCCTGATAATCATTAACCCTTTCCCTGGTGTAGATGTGTATATATGTTTTTACTGAAAGTGTTTTTTTTCAGACATGGGCAAATAAACATATCCAAAACATGGCATTTAAAAACCAGCTACAGACATGTTTATACACTGATTGGGATTCTTTTTATACCCTTATGAACATGAAACAAGTCCAATTGTTAACTCATTTGTCTGGTAGACGTGTTAGCCACTGATCAGGTACTTCAAGGTGCCTCAGTTTCTTAATAACTATATTAAAAACAAATCATAATAATTCATCCGGAAATGAAACGTTTTTCTCAAAATGAATTTTAGCAAAGGGGTTGACTTGAACAGGGTTCATTAAGTGCATATTCAAGACTTGGTTGGAGGCAGTATATTTTCAATTCATGCTATCAAAAATGAATACTAAAAAATACTCAAAATAATAATGAAAATGAAGATTCTTGTATCTATCATTACATGGTGTAAATACACACCAAAAAATAAAAAAATTAATAATTTAATATTAATTAATAATACTAAGTGATTTATAAAACTATTATGTCTATGGTAGGTATAAACGAACAGGAACAGATATAAACAGGATTAAAAATTACTACAAATAAAAATGCTTCATCTAAGATATTCAGACAACTTAAGAATCTTATGTCTATTAAAAGTTGAATTAAACAAGAAAAAACAAAAATTACATGAAAGAAAAACAAAATATGAATTAATAATTAAAATGTTTTAATTTGAGACTATTACATCTACTAGTAGGTGGAAACAAACAACAAAAATAAAAGGAAACTAATGGATAAGATTTTCTTATAAATATAACATGACACCTAAAAGATGGTACAAGATTAGTGAAAGGGAAGGTAAAATTGTGAACAGTAAAGAAATATTAAACCAAGAATTACTATTTCATCTACTAAGCAATTTTATTTTTTTGTTTTTTATATATCCAACTGAGAAATTCCATGAATGAGATAGATAGATAGATAGACAGATAGATAGATAGATAGATAGATAAGAATTAATGAACATATTGAAATAGATAGATAGATAGATAGATGAACAGAGTGAGATAGATAGATAGATAGATAGATAGATAGATAGATAGATAGATAGATAGATAGATAGATAAGAATTAATGAACATATTGAAATAGATAGATAGATAGATAGATAGATAGATAGATAGATAGATAGATAGATAGATGAACAGAGTGGGATAGATAGATAGATGAACAGAGTGAGATAGATAGATAGATAGATAGATAGATAGATAGATAGATAAGAATTAATGAACATATTGAGATAGATAGATAGATAGATAGATAGATAGATAGATAGATAGATAGATAGATAGATAAGAATTAATGAACATATTGAAATAGATAGATAGATAGATAGATAGATAGATAGATAGATAGATAGATAGATAGATAGATGAACAGAGTGGGATAGATAGATGAACAGAGTGAGATAGATAGATAGATAGATAGATAGATAGATAGATAGATAGATAGATAGATAAGAATTAATGAACATATTGAGATAGATAGATAGATAGATAGATAGATAGATAGATAGATAGATAGATAGATAGATAGATAGATAGATGAACAGAGTGGGATAGATAGATAGATGAACAGAGTGAGATAGATAGATAGATAGATAGATAGATAGATAGATAGATAGATAGATAGATAGATAAGAATTAATGAACATATTGAAATAGATAGATAGATAGATAGATAGATAGATAGATAGATAGATAGATAGATAGATAGATAGATAGATGAACAGAGTGGGATAGATAGATAGATGAACAGAGTGAGATAGATAGATAGATAGATAGATAAGAATTAATGAACATATTGAAATAGATAGATAGATAGATAGATAGATAGATAGATAGATAGATAGATAGATAGATGAACAGAGTGGGATAGATAGATAGATGAACAGAGTGAGATAGATAGATAGATAGATAGATAGATAGATAGATAGATAGATAGATAGATAGATAGATAAGAATTAATGAATATATTGAGATAGATAGATAGATAAGAATTAATGAATATATTGAGATAAATAGGTAGATAGATAGATAGATAAATAGATAGATAGATAGATAGATAAGAATTAATGAACATATTGAGATAGATAGATAGATAGATAAATAGATAGATAGATGAACAGAGTGAGATAGATATGAAGGAACTGAAATATGTAGATAGATAGATGCGAGCAGACTGAAATAGCTAGATAGATAGATAGATATGAACAGACTGAGATAGATAGATAGATGTGAGCAGACTGAGGTAGGTAGGTAGGTAAGCTAATTTAATCAATAAACACTAGAGCAAAATAAAAATTAGTAGGAAATTGGAAATTTGCAGACATTGCCTCCATTTTCCTGAATGCAATACCTTCTATTGTTACCATTAACAGACTTGGAATTGTGGGAAGTATCATTACTTTTCAAGACCCCATTCAATAGCCGGACCTCCTTGAGAGTGGCTTGTAAATAAACCTGAACATGTTTCAAAGGCGAAACAAGAGGGGGAGTCAGAAAAACACTTATTACTTGAAAATGAGTCTTTATCTATTTCTTTTGTTGTTCAGCAAAAGAGTGGAAACAAGAATCTCTTGTTAACTTCCTCAATTGTTGCTGGAATGTGATAGGTTTGTGTGTAGCTCGAATGAAATCGTTTGAGGATCTTTAATGCCAACTTTTGTTGATTCAAGATTGAGAAAAGGTTGAAAAGAATTTCAGTGTCAGATTCAAACCAGCAGCAGGACTCCTCATTACTATTGTCATAATTCTGTGATTGTGATGGAGGTGACTCTATGCTCATCTTAATTGGGAGTAGAGGGTGTGGATTTTATCATCAGATTATGATCTGTATTATGATAGGAAAGAAAGAGAACTAGTTAGAAAGACAGAAAGAAAGAATCTTGGTAGAAAGAAAGGAAGGATTTAAATACAGAGAAAGAAAGAAGGAAAAAGAGGATGAATACAAAGAAAGAAAAAAGAGGCTAGTGACAGGGAAAAGGAAGGAGTTATATACAAAGACATAAAAAAAGAAAGAAAAAAAGAAAAAGAGGGTAAGTACAAATGAAGGAAAAAACTAAGTAAAATGAAAGAAAGAAAGAATGAATGAATGAAACAAAGAGGTCAGATACTAAGAAGAAAAAAGAAGCAAATTACAAGAAAGTGGGAAAGTAAGAAAAGAAAGAAAATGGTTAGGTACAAAGAAAGAAAGAAAGAAAGAAAGAAAGAAAGAAAGAAAGAAAGAAAGAAAGAAGGATAAATATAAATAAATGAATAATTTAGATACAAAGAAAGAAAGGACAAAAGGAAGAAAGAAGCTAGAGACAAAGAAAGGTAGGAGTTCGAAAGAAAGAAAGAAAGAAAGAAAGTTCTCCATCTGCTGTCAAAGTTTTGGGATATCTCATCTTGTTCTTTTTTAGCTCAGTTATTGTTTACCCTGTTTCCTCAGTGACTGAGTCTGTACTACTGAGCCCAGAGATTGAACTCACAATTATTATGCCACTAAATTCAGAAACCAACACTTCAACTGTTCCACACTAATATTCACTATAATTTTAAAATTACTCAATCTGAATTGACACTTTGTTGGCACATTGATACTGATTAGTTTATGTTCAAGTTCCACTATTAGCTATCTTTCTTTGTCAATTATTAGTGAAATTGTCTATGAATAGATTCCTAGCAGAGTGCATTTCCTTTTGTCAAAGACCACCATCTCAGTATTTCTCACTCAAAGATTTTCAGTTTACTTAATCACTAAAACCTTAGAAAAGGATATTGAATTCTCAGCATGTTGTCAATCAGTGGTTGTTAATGAGCCTTAATGAGAACATCAAAGACATCAAACGACTTTACATGCATAATATTGGCATTGCAGGGTGCAATAGATCACTAGCTCCTTGAAACCATGACTGGCTGTTGACTGTTGTCAAGTAGGTAGCCATTTTGAATTAAGTACTCAATAACTGGATAATTAATGAACATTGATGAAGCACCAAGAGAGACATTGGTACCCTTTTATGTAGTTCCTTTTCAGGATGACTGAGTGACATTCACTGTGTCTAAAAAATTTCCAGTCATTCAGTATTAGTGAAAAATAGACGATGTGCTCAAAAATTAGTCACAGAAATCCAAAGGCACATTGGAATAGCAAAATATGCCTTCCAAGAGCTAAACAAAAACTTAAGAGGCATGACAATTACATTGAATTCAGAATTGGCATTCACCTAGTTGCCAACCAAGGCTAGAAAGCTAATTCTGTCCTTGTTATGTAAGCCATAGTTGGAGAGAGAAGAGATGGCTACATTCCATCACAGCTAATCAAACTCTGAACTACTGTTAGTCCCAATGAACAGATTGTCCCTTCAAAGAGGCACTTTGCCTTGAGAGAATATTGGTACTCAAACTCACCCCTAACAAGTGGAACTCTTTTATATCAGCCATCACTAAAGATGCAGGTAAAATGAGTCCAATAGTGTTATGAAAAAACCTTGGAGAATTCCAGGGAGATATCTTTAATCATTTCTAAGGTGCTGTTGTGGTTTTGTTAGGCCCAGAAATAATGACACAAAGAGAGGAATAGAGTTAAACAAAAGCAAGAATGTTCAGTCCAATTGTCAGAGCTGACTGCTTGAAACTTCCCAAAAGGCAGTACCTGCTCCTATTTATAGCTGGGAGAGTCTATGCATGCATGGGTATATTACCATAACAGGTACAATGGTTCAAAGCTTAATTTAACAACTGGACAATTTTGCTGTTACATGATTTGGACAATTTTTGCTGTTACACCTATTATATATATATATATATATATATATATATATATATATATATATATATGAAGAAATATAGTCTTACGGTGTGCTACATTTATGGGATAAAGTGCTCAATATCAGAGATAGAGCATGTGTAAATATAAAAGTGAACATTGAAGTCAACACTTAGAGGCGACAGTCTGTTTCATGCTAGACACAATTGTCAGGCCTGATGATTGTGTCTAGTATGAAACAGACTGTTGCCTCTCAGTGTTGACTTCAATGTTCACTTTTATATATATATATATATATATATATATATATATATATATATATATAATTATTAAGATGATTTGAGATAATCATAATTAAGTAATTCATCAAGTCTAGAAGAAAGTACAGAATGCACAAAGCACTGGACGGCTGTTTTGTCTTATATTTGGGACTACATCATCAGTGCACATCCACTAGTGAGAATTGAACCTGGACCATTACGATACAGTGCAAGCATCATACCAACTGTACCAATAGGCCTCAGTGACAAAGAGGTATTGAATTAGACTCAATATAGCACTGCTATTAACAAATTCTGTGGTGTAACTCATCCAAGTTTCTTTCATCCATAGGACTGTTCCCCCACAAGCTATAACTACTATCTTCAAGCCACTCCATCAAGAGCATTAGAAGATATATAGATATATATAAAAGTGAACACTGATAATTTTTCTGTTTTTTCTTGGTCTGTTACATTCTGTGAAATGTGTCTAAAGGAAAAGGTTGCTGCCTATCCCTGACCCTTGAACTACTTACCAATTTGTTGCCATTAGCCTTGCTCACTGTACTATGACACTCCCAGTTTTTAACAGCAAAATCTTATGATCATCAATTTCTGGTGCAAAAATTACCATGCCTGATCATGTGATCATAATCAACAAATCAGATTGCATTTTAAACAGATGTGAGCCTTTTTTCTTTTTTTTCTTTTTTTTTTCCGCATAAAACAGAAAGAATTCTCAAATTCCAGTTAGATACAACACATATCACTGCATACCCACACATCTCTCTATCTCAATGTAACTATTGAAAATGATAGAACTGTGAAACCAGTAAAGTTACTATAAATAAACATTCTTAAAGTCACAAGTTGCATTTTCAACTTCTTTTTCTTTTTTATTTAAGATTCATCAGAAATTACACACATGTATCATATGCATGGACACTGCTTGAGATGACAGATTTATGTGAAGTCTGCTTAACCAATGTAAAACAAACAACAGAAATCTTATTAAAGAAAAATATGTGCTCTCCAACAGGATTCAAATCTGTGTCCTCCTTGGCAGGAGAACTCGTCACTAGACCCAAAATGCCTTAGAGCATCTCAACCTCAGGGATCTCATATCTTTCTTTAATAATATTTTCATCCTGGGTATGACGGTAAACTACATCCGCGTCCTGGGTATGATGATAAACTACATCCACGTCCTGGGTACGGCGATAAACTGCATCCAACAGCAAGGTCTCAGATAATGTTTTCAGAAAAATAATGTTGCCAGATGTTGCCAGCCCTATGTTTTTGAAACAATGGTGTTGCCAGCTCTAAGTTTTTTTGTAAAAGAGTAATGTCGCCAGCTATACGTTTTTTTTTTTTGTAAAAAGAGTAATGTCGCCAGCTATACGTTTTTTTTTTTGTAAAAAGAGTAATGTCGCCAGCTATACGTTTTTTTTTTTTTGTAAAAAGAGAAATGTCGCCAGCTATACGTTTGTTATTCCATACAAAATAGACATTTAAAATTCATATAAACTGGATTTGGCATTAAATAACCCACAGTGGTTGATACGCCATAAAACCCAAACAAACAAACAAACAATTAATAATATTTGTAAAATATTCAGGCCAGTAGACGAAGATAAATAAATATACTGTTTAATAAATAAATAGAGGATCTAATCAAATATTGGAATCTACTAAAAATAATTTTTAAGTAATAATAATACATATATATATATATATATATATATATATATATATATATATATATATATATATATATATATGTAAATATGAATTAAATAAATGAATATAGATACAGACAACCATACATGTGTCTGATCATGCACATTTATAAATTTGGAAATTAATATTTAACTTAATTTTTGCTGTTAATAAAACAGTGCCCAATATGGTAATACAGAGCTATAAAATATATATTAATAAATATACATATTACCATACATTGTAAGGTAATATGTATATTTATTTTACGACGTAAGGCAATATGTATATTTATTAATATATATATACATATTTATTTATATATATTATTTATATATATATATATATATATATATATTTATTTATATATATACATATATATATATTTATTTATAAATTCATGAATCATTCATACAAAAAAACAAATATAGAGGTTAATGATTTAAATGGCGAGAATACATTTTTGCAAACAATATCAATAAGATACACCAACCCCGAACCTGTATATGAATGATATGATCCCTGTTTATAAATATTTATAAATATTTATTTATAAATATATATATTTATATATATATGTATTATATATATATGTATATATATATATATATATATATATATATGTGTGTGTGTGTGTGTGTGTGATTAGTAAAAAGAGTTTGCGTATGCTTCATATAGCTTATAAAGTAGAGTAGATAAGTTGGTCAATAAAACAAAGTCAAACAAAAGGGTACTGATGAAATCAGTACGAAAAACATTTATGAATATTAACCAGGTGACAAAAATGAAGCATGGAGATTGAGGTTCCAAGTTTGGCATTTTCGTACACACCTGTGTTCTTCTTCAGTAGATGCAAGAAATAAACAGGCACAGTGTGATCGATCCAACATTAGCTTTTTGAGGTGTGTTGACACCGCTTGTAGATGGAAATATGAGAAAAAATCCATTCCCTGTTTGATTTCATGCTGTGTGAAACTTATATCCTTTTGCCTATATGCTGTATAGAATTTGATGACTGCAATAGACATATATATATATTTTTTTTTTCTATTTTAATCAAAATCAAATGCATAAAAAAATTTTCAATGCTAATTTTCAGGGCAGAAATTGTCTCTTTTTGTGTAATCGAATCAGCATTATCTTCCCAGTGCCAATTTTTTGCAATTTGGTCTTGTGCCAGAATTTCGTCAATATTTCTGTGTTTCTAACACTCAAAATTTAATATATAACAAGTCTTTTTTTAATTACCAATTAATGCATGCATCTTGTAAAGAATCTTTCTGCCACAATGAAATTTCCATTTATCATTGTTTGCGGATTTTTCTCCATGCACGTTAAATTCAGTTATTTTAAAAATTGGTCTGACACATGGGAATGCCAAGATAAAAGCAAAACTTTCAGGCTTTTCTTATCTACAGATAATTAAATCCAGTTCCCTATCTTGGTGCAATTGAGTGGTGCCACAGAACAGTAGATTGCTTTCAGCTGTCATGAGACGCACTCGGTTGTTGGAATTTGTTTTAGTGCAACATCAAGTTGCATCAGTAAACAACGCCAAGAGTGCATCATTGCTTCAACATAATTTCTAAAATTGTCAAAGACATTTCTTCTGGAAATATCATAAACAAACTCCCTTTTTTTTTACCTGCCAATAAATGCTAAAAATATATTTTGTTCAATCTTTATTGTTTTCTCTCTCTCTCTCTGTGTCTCAGGTGCTATCCAAAAGATTTAGGGAATTTAAGTATGACAAAACAAATTTATTTAACCTAACACCTACTTTTCACCATCTTTAAAGTACTGAATACAAACAGTAATCTTACAAAATGTAACCTTCACAAAGAAGAGTACCAAAAGTTTTCCTTGAATTTACTTTCTATAGAGAGTTCAAATTTCTAAAAGTTTTCAGTAGCACTCTCTCTCTCTCTCTCTCTCTCTCTATATATATATATATATATATATATATATATATATATATATATATTTCATAAAATACATCTTTTTGATGAATAGGAGGGAGTCATCAGCGATGTGATATTCCTTGGTTCCTTGAGAATTTTGGGTCACTCAACATTGAATTCACTCCTCCAACTGACCCAATCATAGCTGATTGAGCCCTGATTCTCCCCCTCCCCCAGCAACAAGCTTTTACAAACTGCTCCCATTTTAATATTGGTAAATTTGAATTGTAGTTGGTTCCGTAGTTCTGCTTAACCATTATCTCCATATAAGTTTCCTAGGCTTTAGCCTGAGTTTGGCACTAATTCCATTACCAGGAAAACAGTGCACTGGTTGTAGTAAGTTTGCTTTTTCTTAGTTCAAGACAAGGAATTTGTCTGCTCTATTTTTCTTGGTGAACTTTTGTTTGCACTTGTACCATAAACACACACACAAAATAATCATATATATATATATATATATATATATATGTATGTATGTATGTGTGTGTGTGTGTGTGTGTGTGTGTGCACATGTGTGTAAAAAAAATTTTTTTTGAATACTACTTGCTTACCAGACTTTGAATTATGGCACTTTGAATCCTCCATATATTTTGACTGACCTTTCAATCACCTGATGAATATTCATGAACATTCTCAAATTTAAAAGCCTTGATAAACCAATGACATCCTCACTTTTGTATATAAACATGTTCAACAAAATAAATCTTACATTTGTCTTGATAAAGTCCCTCAGAGGACAAAACTCATCAACTAAGAATAGTTTTTCCTCTTCTCTTTTTATTCATATATATATATATATATATATATATATATATATATATATATATATATATATATATATAGGTAATAATCCATTGGTATATAATCCAAGTGAATCCTAATAATATAAAATATTAAAACTGATCTACAAAGAGAGCTCAATGTATTTATTCTAACAGAGCATATAAATTACATACAATAGGAATTTAAAATTACCTCATAGTTATGATAATCTCACCTTACAAATTAAGATTTACTTGTAAGGTGAAATGATCAAAACTATGAGGTAATTTTAAATTCTTTTAAATTCCTATTGTATGTAATATATATATATATATATATATATATATATATATATATATATATATATATATATATATATATATATATATATTTCATTGAATATGATAGACAAGGTGCTTTTATATAGTCTTTTATACAATTTCTCATGCGATCTAATAATTTTTTCTTTTCGGATGATAAATTATATAAAAACTGTCCGAATGTTCTTTTTATCTGAGTGCTTTTGGCTATACATTTGGCAATTTTCAAGGATAAAATATTTTAACTGTTAAATATGAAATAGTTTGTTGTATGCATGTTTTATAAAATGTTTTAATTTTTCAAAACATGGTCAAGATATTGTGTCCATGTTCAGAGTTGATATTATTAAGTGTTGTTTTTTGTTTTTATTCATAAGGCTTTCATTATAAAATAAAAAAAGGCTAAAAATAACAAATAGAATAGTAAAAAGTATATAAATGAAAAGAAAGGAGAAAAGTGAAAGAAAGAGAGAAGAAAGAAAAAGAAATAGAACAATAACAATATAAATATGAATGTAAAAGAAAGAAAGAAAGAAAGAAAGAAAGAAAAAGCAAGAAAAGAAGAAGGAATAACCAAAAAGAAAGAAAGAAAGAAAGAAAGAAAGAAAGAAAGAAAGAAAGAAAAAAAGAAAGCATTTAGAGAAGAAAGAATGTAATGGAGAATAAGTAAAGAAGAAAAGGTTAAACTAAAAATGAAAAAGAAAAAAGAGAAAAAATGAAGAAGCAAGAAAGTATGGGATGAAGAAAAATGGAAAGAAATGAAAGAGTAAAAGGATAAAGAAAAAATAATCATGAAGGAAGCAAAATGATTGTAGAAATAAAGGAAAAAACAAAAATGTGATGAAAGTATGAAAAGAAAAAAGAGAAAAAGAAGAAAAAGAAATGAAGAAACAAAGAAACAAGTAATGAAGGAAAAGAAGGAAAATGAACAAATAAAAATGATTAAGAGGAATTAATAATAAAGAAAAAAAAAGGAAAAAAAAATAAAATAAAATAATATAAAAAGCAAAAGAAACAAAAAAGAAAGGAAAAAATAGAATGAAGCAAAAAAGAAGGAAATACAGAAAATAAAAGGAAATGCAAAAACGAAAGAAAGAAAGCAATGCTATGTTCCAATATTGTGACAAGCATGCCTCACGGAAGTTTTGAAATTGAAGTTATCGGAAGTGAATGATAGGCAGCAGAGTTGGGGATAACAGTGTGACTTTATTATATTCAAAATCTGTCTAGAAATTGAATTTTCAATTTGTGCGGGTGTCAAAAAATAGTTTCTTTTTGCTCTTTATTTTTTAATGTTAAAAGTTTTTTTTTTATATGTCATTCATATTTATTCATATTTAATCTGTAAATTTTGGTAATGGAAATATTTTGGGATGTACTTTTGCTTATATATTTTTTTAATAATTTAACTGTTTTGAAATTTTTTTGTTCAATAATTGCTTCAGTTCACCTGCTTTTATTTATTTTTGTTGTGTTGTTTCAATCTTATATTCTTTTTTTAGCTTCACAATTTTTTATTCATTGACATATTTTTTTATTTATGAATTCAAATTTTTGTCTGTTTTTTTTTTAGTTTTTATTAAAATATTTTGTGTGAGAATTTAGATCTTTTAGAGTCAGTAAAAAAATATATATCTATTTTTTATTTTTACGTTTATTTTGCTTTTTCTATACATTTTTAGATGCTAAGAATATATTTCTTTAATAATTATTATATTTAAGCATTTAATTTGAATATTTTGTTTCATTATATTTGTTTCTTGATTTACTTTTACATCAAATTAAAATTTTCAGTTGTCTATTTTCTTATAAATTTTAGTTTTTGTGTCTGCTTTGTTTATTTAATTTAAGAATTTTTATTTAATAGTTTCTCTTCTGATATCTGTTAGAAATTATAAAAAAGAAGAAACATCTATATTTCTATCCATCTCAGGCTGATTATGTATATATATATATTTGTATATATGATCATTATCTATGTACCTATACATACAGTGTAACCCGAATATAAGAGAGTTGTCGGGACCAGATAAGAACTCTCTTATATCCGGGTTTCTCTTATATCCGGGTTTGGTCTATTTTGTTTAGGTAAGTATGGCTCTAATTTGGGACCAGAGAAAATCTCTCATATATCCGGGTTACACTGTATATACATATCTATATATATATATACATATACATAAATATCTATGCCTACTTACATTATGCTTAATATCTCTCCATATCTATCTATCTATCTATCTATCTATCTGTCTGTGTCAGTCTGTTCATATCTTTCAATCTATATCTGTAAATATATATATCTATATATGTATCTATGATCATTGTCTATCTATCTCATTCTCTTTATCTCTGTATCTTTGTTCCTATCTAAGTCCATATCTCTCTTTCTATCAATCTTTCTATCTCAGTCCTTTTCTCTACATATATATATATATATATATATATATATATATATATTAGGTTGGTGCAAAAATAATGTCGTTTTCTCACATATGTTACTATGTGAGAAAATGACATTATTTTTGCACCAACCTAATGTATATATATATATATATATATATATATATATATATATATATATACATATATATATATATATATATATATATATATATATATGCAGCAGGATTGTGACAATGTGACAATCATCACAAATTCACAAATTAGTTTACACTTTTTCCTTTTACAAAAATGTCATGTCTCACTCTTAAATTTGAAAAAAAAAATAATTTTCTCTTTCTGTTCCTGATGACAGAAATCTGCCAAACAGGAAGGACGTTATGTAATTGAAATAAACATTTTGAAAATGTTTAGAGATGTCTTGCAGAAAAAAGAAACAAAAAAATAATCAGTAATTTTGGTTATCATCTTATTTTATTATTATTTTATTCTTTTTTTATTATATATTTCTGTTTTTTTTTGCTTTTTTTTTTTGCTTTTTTCATAAAAATTTTATTTTGGGAATTTGAAACTGTTCTTGGTAATGTGGGCCTAGTAATTAAAAGAGTGGTTTCTCAGAAGTTATTTATTTGTAAGAATTCTACTGGATAGATGAGATGTTGAATTCTGAAATTAGAAGGCAGTAATTATATGACATATAAAACCAAAATTGATTTTGGTGGGGAAAAAGTGTAGGAGTAAAGATATAGTATCCAAATAATTATTTTAAAACACCTTTCTTAAATGTGAGAAAATTTAGATTTTAAAATTTCGATTTTGATTAACTGGCATAAGCAGAGAAAGAGAATGAAAGAAAGAAAGAAAAAAAAAAGAAAGAAAGAGGAAATTACATACAAAGAAACATAAAAAGGATAATGAAGAGAAAATAGGAAATAAATTAGAAACATCTAAATGAAAGAAAGAGATTGAGTACAAAGAAAGAAAGAAAGAAAGAAAGAAAGAAAGAATGAATGAATGAATGAAAGAGGTTAAGTACAAAGAAAGAAAGAAGTCAGATACACAGAAAGAAAGAAGTTAGATACACAGAAAGAAAGAAAGAAAGAAAGAAAGAAAGAAAGAAAGAAAAAAAGAAAGAAAGAAAAAGAAATCAAATGCAAGAAAGTATGATAGAAAAATGTAATAAAGGGAAAATAGTAAATAAATTAAAAACAGCCAAGAATGAAAGAAAAAGAAAGAAAGAGATTAAGTACCAAAAAAGAAAGAAAGAAAGAAAGAAAGAGGCTAGGTACAAAGAAAGGAAGAAGTTGGTTACAAAGAAAGAAAGAAGTTAGATACACAGAAAGAAAGAAAGAAAGAAGTTAGATACAAAGAAAGAAAGAAAGAAAGAAAGAAAGAAAGAAAGAAAAAGAAATCAAATACAAGAAAGTATGATAGAAAAATGTAATAATAGGAAAATAGGAAAGAAATTAAAAACAGCCAAGAATGAAAGAAAAAGAAAGAAAGATAAAGAAAGAAAGTGATTAAGTACAAAGAAAGAAAGAAAGAAAGAAAGAAAGAGGCTAAGTACAAAGAAAGGAAGAAGTTAGTTATAAAGAAAGAAAGAAAGAAAGAATTGGAAATTAAATACAAGAAAGAATTATAGAAAAAGTAATGCAGAGAAAGAAAGAAAGAAATTAAAAACAGCCAAGAATGAAAGAAAGAGATTGAGTACAAAGAAAGGAAGAAGTTAGATACAAAGAAAGAAAGAATGGAAAAGAAGGAAAAGAGAAGAAATAAAAACAAGAAAGAAAGAAAGAAATTAAAAACAGCCAAGAATGAAAGAAAGAGATTGAGTACAAAGAAAGGAAGAAGTTAGATACAAAGAAAGAAAGAATGGAAAAGAAGGAAAAGAGAAGAAATAAAAACAAGAAAGAAAGAAAGTGAAAGTGAAAGTAATGAATAAAAAGTAAAGGAAGATAGTAAAATGTGAATAAATAATGAGACAGTGTTTTTCAATAAAGACTGAAAGTCAACTTGAAAAAAGAAAGAATTTCAAAATTTGCTTGAAAGAAGAAAAAAAACGAAGAAAAGAAAAAAATTGACAATAGAGAAGAGGAAGTTAGAAATGAGAATGAAAATAAAAATTTAAACAAAATAAAATGTTTCTAACAATAAAAGAAATGCTAAAATCAAGAAATATTAAAAATGAAATGGAAAATTTTTGTGCAGGTCAGTACTGACTTGAAAGGCAAGATTAACATTTTTAATTTTTGGAAAGATTTATTTTTTATTTAAAAAAAAAAAAAAAAAAAGAAACTGCTTCAGCAATTAAAATGATATTTCCATGATTTGGTTGACCATTTAAAAAAAAACATCAAAATTTTAGGGTTATTATAGTCAGTAATTCTACGAGGTGTTTATAAAGAATAACAAAAGTCAATTTAAAAAATATTTGGAATTTAAAAATTATAAGAAAAAGAAGCAAAAAAATATGATATCTTCAGCATCTTCATTCTATTTAGGCCCACATCCTCCGCATGCCACACACACCATGCACGTGCTCTCATCAGCAGTGTCACATCAGGGGAGATAATTTGATTAGAGCCCAGGAATTCTTAATTTTCAATCTTAACATTTTTTCTCCTTTTGTAGAAACTTGGAAATTTGATCATACAGAGGGGAAGTTGACAGTATCCCTTAACTAGCAACCAACCTGACCCCTGACAAAAATGTCAAGGTTATAAATCATCAGTTTAAATTTATTAGGCGTTGTTCTTTATGAAAATAAAAATAAAAGCAAATAGAATATTTTGATACAGAAATTTGTTCCGAATGATACGGCAAAAGCATTAAGCTCATTCCTTCTGGAGTACTCTCCACTTATTGTCTTATGTTGAAAATGGCTTGATCTAACATCTCTATCTTTTGACCTTTTCACCCAGGGATGATTTTGTCTAATAGTTTATATGTTCTTATTTTACTGCCAACAAAGTCCACCACCAAAAAAAAAAAAAAAAAAAATCATAATTTAAAAGTAAAAACATATAAGAATTGTAATGGTAAAAATAGCCATTTCCATATATTTGAAATATTTGACTTTCTTTAACTTAAAACTTTTTGTTATTACTGTCAGTTAAAATTTATAAAACCTTCTCTTAAAAGAGTTTTTCATGAAAATAGACTTTTTAAATTCAATGTTATTCATCTTTTTATTATTGATAGCAGTTCACTTAAAACCTTTTGTCTTTGACAATGTGTAAAGTAAACATCTTGATTATATCATTATTTTCCCTTCTGGTTACATAAAACAATTAATATTTACCTATATCTGAACCAAGTAAATGCTTACAGACTCATGGAAATTATAAAATTAGCTGCTTCCATACAGGAAGCATTTGGCATTCATTAACTGAAGAGTTATGGAAACTACACTTGATTAAAATTTATAAAATCTTTCTCTTGAGAAAGTTTTTCACAAAAATAGAATTCTCAAACCCACTGTTATTGATTTTCCTATTAGTGAAAAGGGTTCACTTCAAATTTTTTGTTTTTGGCAGTGTCTAGATATTATCATGATGCTCCCTTCTAGTTAAATATAAACGATCAATATTTACCTATACCTGAAGCAAGTAACTTACTGACTCAAATATAATCATAACGGTAATGATAGAATTAAACGTTTCTATAAAGGAAACATTTCAAATTCCTTGACTGAGCTGTTAGTTGATTGATTGATTTGTTTTTTTTTACAGCTTATCAACACTTTGCAGGTTATTTAAAGGCAGAAAATATTTTTTAGATTTTAAGTATTTCTTTGTGGAGATAATGGTATAATGATACTAATTTTACTAATTAACTCATAGTTGGGGTGGGGAAGAAGAGTTGGATTCATTCCTTTCCCAAGGTTATTTGTGTGTAAGTGAATATAACAAACCCAATGGGAATTGGAACTTAGCTATTTGATTAACAATTCTGAGCCAATATCCATTATATCACCCAAACATCCACACTTGCAGTATATGGTTATTCCCAAGCAGTCACCTATCTAAATACTGACCAGGCTCAGTGTTGCTTAATCGGTGATTGCAAGGGGAACAACCATTTCAATGTGATTTGGTTGTAAGTGCAGGGAACTAACTAATGTTTTATACATTATACAGTGTAATCCGGATATAAGAGACCCGGATATAAGAGAAACCCCCGGATATAAGAGAGATTTTCTCTGGTCCCAAATTACAGCCATACTAAACAAAATAGACCAAACCCCGGATATAAGAGAAACCCGGATATAAGAGACTTTCTCTGGTCCCAAATTACAGCCATACTAAACAAAATAGACCAAACCCGGATATAAGATAAACCCGGATATAAGAGACTTATTCTCCGGTCCCGGCAACTCTCTTATACCCGGGTTACACTGTAGTTTTAGTCCTCTGAACATCATTATAATTATACCAAAGTGTAACATTTGAACGCTTTTTAAAGGAATTTATTTATCTTCACAGTAGGAAAAAAATCTCCTTCTCCACATTTCCTCTTTCGTGCAAATTATTCCTGAAAAATGTTCTTTGGTTTGGAAGATAAGGAGAAAGGCATGTGATATGGTAGCACAAAAATGCCAAAAATTAAGTATTAATTTTATTTTTGCTCTGTTTTAATTTAATGTAATGTTTATGTTTAAAGAAATTACATAAAAATGTTAATTTTGTTCATAAATTTCCTGCCTTTTGTAGCTCTTAATAATTTCTGTCTTTTTGTTCTCTCTCTTAAACCTTGCTCTGCCATCTATCTACTCATTGGGTAGGTTATGTGTTGCCTTACTCTCTCCCACTTGCTTTCAATCTCTCCTGTGAGTATCAAATTTCCCAAGCCTTCTTCCCTTATAATGTACCCAAGAAATATCAACTGCCTCGTCCTGATATCAAGTATAAGTGATCTTTTTGCTTCCATTTTCTCTAAAACTTTGTTGTTTCTCACATATTCCGTCCATGGGATTCTCAGCATCCTTCTGTAGAACCAAATTTCTGTTACTTCAAATATCTTCTTCATCTGCAAGGAGATTATCCAGCATTCACTGCCATATAAGGAGGACTAATATTATGCAACATGCTTTTTTTTTGTTTGTAATGAAATTCTTCTGTTACTTAATACTTTGCTTAGCTTTCGGAAGGCATCTTTTGCTATTCCAATGCACATTTAGATTTCAATGTTACACTTTCCACCGTATATTAAAACACTTCCCAGATATTTAAATTCTTGTACTTGTTTGATAAATAGCTCTCCACAACTTCCTGTCCTTTGTAGCCCTTAGTAGAGCTTCTTTTTGTTCTCTCTCCTAATAACTTTTCTGCCAACAATTTACGCAAGCTCAGTAGGCACTGTTTTCCTCTGTGCCTCTTGAACATCAATATATCCTGTAAGTGTCAAATTTTCCAAGCCTTCTTTCCACATTATGTTCCATAGAAATTCCAACTGCCTCTTTCTGATGTTACATATAGGTTTCCTTTTTGTTTTCATTCCCTCTAAAATTTCATCATTGCTCGCATGTTCAGTTCATGGTATTCTCAGTATCCTTCTGTAGAACAACATTTCTTTATTTAGCTTTATTTCATTTTTATCATTATTTTTTCTATATGAAAAATGGACTACTCCATTATTTTGCCAGTAGCCTTTAAACAAAGAAATGTTAGGTCAGGCAGTTTTAATTTGTGACTGACAATTGCTATATACTTCAAGTATGACCAAGTGGTGAGAAATAGATATATAATTCTTCTTAATATATATATCTACATAATATATATATACATATCATCCACAGACAGAATGTTTTGCTGTATCACAGCTCATCAGTCTGATAGACATTCCCTTGCCTCAAGCCAGGATTGAAACCCAAACAATTTGCCATCAGTCAGAGATTTTTCCTTTGAGCTATTGGCGAAGAAGGTGAATTTTAAGATATTTATTTTAGAATTAACACAACAGTGACTCAGAGTGCTCAATTCATAGAAGAGCTTTAATATATATATAAATATGCCGAAGTATAGGATTGGTATATACGGAATAAATTCCAATAACCAACAATTACTATTCTTAAAAGAGTGCTCAATACAGAGTAGAGCAAAGATAATTATTTATTTAAAAATTATAACATAAGCATGTTATAAAATCACAAAAATAGCCATTTTATTTCAATATTTCTGGTGTCCTATCAAGTGATGATGTTGATTCAACATTATCACTTGATAAGACACCAGAGGTGTTGAAACAAAATGGCTATTTTTGTAGTGATTTTATAACATGTTTATGTTATAATTTTTAAATAAATTATATATATATATATATATATATATATATATATATATATATATATATATATATATATATTAGGTTGGTGCAAAAATAATGACGTAATAATGTCGTTTTTTGACGTATTTTTTAACGTCAAAAAACGACATTATTACGTCATTATTTTTGCACCAACCTAATATATATATATAAAACTGACAACCAGTATTAATCTCAACTTATTTAGCTGTGGAAATTATGTGTTACATGTTTTTTTTAAAAAGAACGATCCCAACTCAAATTACACCTATGTTCCTTTAGTAAGGCTCAGAATACATACTACTACTATATAGGCATTATACACTATAACTCAGACAAACAACCAGATAAAGAATTTAACAACACTCAACAACAAACCCCTTGAAAATGATAAACTAAGTGGCTGAAAGTGCTTGGGACAATAAACATTACAGACATTATATGTACTCCTTTACACCCAACAAATGTAAAAGTGTACAAATATTAGAAAAAAAACAAATTAAAACATTTATCAAATTTTCCTTCTGTTATATCCAACAAAACATGTTTGAAACAAAGGTTGCTGCCCAAATATACATTATATATATATATATATATATAATGAAAAACAAACCACTTTAATGTACCATTACGATAATTTATTTCACCTAAGGATTTAGGTGAAATAAATTATCGTAATGGTACATTAAAGTGGTTTGTTTTTCATTACATATTAGCTCTGTCCTAACATTGAGCTCTCAGGATTTCATCCTCTTTGGATTTACCAATTCGGTTTACCAAGTTCCTTATAACTTAAATATATATATATATATATATATATTGTTCTAGCATGCCTACAGGCAATAATGCGTATGTCCCCATTCACATAAATACAGTAGTAAATACTGTATGTTCATCTACAGTTAGAGATTCATCTCCAGCTATGCTGTCAAACTCTCTGCCTCTGACAGAGTGGATCCCCAGATGAGGCTATGTCAAAGGGCAGAGTCTTCTCGGAAAACAGCTACCCAACCCAGTTTTATACAGGGTCGATGGGAATTTTTGGTCGAGCATATGGGCTCGGATACCCTACATTAAATTTGGCCTTGTGCCACATCTAACCACGTGGGGCAGTTGGTAGATATCCTGTGGTGGATTCATTTTGGAATTCACTTGACTCACTTCCGGTGGTTGACTACTTCTCCACACTACTGGCAGATCATATATATCTTGTTCTAGTCCTAAGAATTATCATTCATTACCAAACTTCCTGCGATTATTCTATTCAGTAACCTTCCCTAGGATACAACATATATATATATATATATATATATATATATATATATATATATATATATATATATATATATATATATATACATATATATATATATATGTATAATAGGATAATAAAAAATATATATATATTATTATTAATAAAATATTATTAGGCCAGTAGAAAAAAAAGGAAGGACAAGGTGAAAAATGTTTAAAATCAGAATTTTGGGACATGCCTGCATCCTTTTTCAATTAAATACAAACTGTATTTGGACTTTTTTAAAAATACAATTTTTATAAAATTTAATTTAAAATAAAGAACATGTCCAATTTTAGCTTATTATTCACTGTAAAAAGATGCAGACATGTCCAAAATTTCAGATTTATGCATTTTTCTCATCATTTTGTCTCCTGGCCTAATAATATCTAATATATAATAATAAAATTATTACTTTTTCTTTTTGGGAAATTTTTCATTGGTCTACTATATTTACATTCTGTAATAGGCATGTTCTTTATGAAATATATATACATCTTATTTTTAATCCACCATTATTTCTGGTTACTCTAAATGCTATTTTTACAGATACACAGTCAAGATACTCAATAAAGATAATGTATTCTTATTTATCATTCATTGAATGTGCAGACAGTAGATGTGATTAACACTATATGAAAAAAACAAAAGAAAACAGGGCATCTACCCACATACATGTATCCTCAAAAATAAGAGTAATAAAAAATACACACACACATACATATATATATGTTATGGTGTGGAACCATAGAAATATAACACGGACTCAGATATAAGGTTAAATAGTATATTCCCGGAATCGTAGTACAAAGGTAAATGTGGACTGGAGAGTACTTTCTCTCACTGGTGTCCTGACTCACTCATTCACTCACTCTATGGCTACTACTCGGTGACCCTCACTTGGTGACTCCCTTTATTCAGGGTTGGTAGCCATATTATATAGGTGTGGAAGAGTCCATTTGTAGGTAGGTCCCCACAATAATATATAAGCAGTGTGGACATAGGAATCAAAACTATGGCGGCAGTTTGTTTCATATTGAAACCCATTTGACATGCCATGACTATTGCTATAAATGTTGATACCTATGTCCATACTGCTTATATTTATACAAACTATGTTCTCAAAGTTGAGCATTTTTATCCTATAAATATAGCATAAGTTAGAATATATATTTTATCATATATATATATATATATATATATATATATATATATATATATATATATGATAAAATATAGTTTTAAGGTATGGTATATTTATGGGTTAAAATACTCAATATCAGGGACAGAACATACATCTGTAAATATAAAAGTGGATATTGAAGTCAACACCCAAAGGTGACAGTCTGTTTCATGCTAAACACAATCATTTGAGAAAGGAGTAATTCTTTGGAAAATTTTGAAAAACTAACAGTTCTTTGCTTTTGTTAATAAATACTTATTGCAAAATAATTTTTTTTACATTTGCCTTGATAAAGCCCATCAGAGGACAAAACACATCGGCTAAGAAAAGTTCTTCTTTTGTCTTTATTCATATTGTCCTTTTACAGACATATTTTAATTATATCTGAAATTTTACATATATATTATTATTACTAATATATATATATATATATATATATATATATATATATATATATATATTTTTAAGGATTTCACCCCAAGCAAGGTGGGAAGCCACTAGGACACAAGGGGTTACAGAAAATTTAGAGCAAGATCAGATAGGAGTGATAGAAGAAAGGATGAGGGTAGTGGATAGATCAAGGCAACTGGAGATGTCAATTGACATTACACTTGAATAGCTGGAGATTATAGCTCACAGGGAAACAGGAAAAGGGAAGAGAGTTCCACAGGCGAGAGGTGCGAGACATGAAGCTATTAGAGTAGAAGAGACGGCTACATTTAGGAGCTTCGACAGTGAAGGGGTGAGAGCAGACGCTGGAACTCATGACATCTGGGAACCAGCGAATGCAGCTCCTTGGAGCAATTTCCATGAAAGTATTCGTAGAACAGACAGAGGGAGGTGACGGCACATCTGTGAGAAAGTGACTGTAGACGAGATGCCAGGGCAGGGCCAACTACATTGCATATCCGCCTCTGGAGCCTATCAAGAACCCCGAGGCAAACAGAAGGGGCACCAGACCATATATGGCAGCAATACTCCATGCAAGGGCGAATTGTTGATTTGTAGATCTGGAGGATCGACTCCGGGGAGAAAAACTTCCTGGCGCGGCTCAGGGAGCCAACTTTCCTTGCAGTGGACAAGGCAATTGATTCAATACATTTATTCCATCTCAGGTTAGCAGTCAACGTGAGACCGAGAAGCCGCAGAGAGTTGCTCTCGAGAAGTTGAGCGTCAGACATTCTAATGGAGGGAAGGGTAGGACCTCTGTGGTGATTAATAGAGAGCAGTTTTGTCTTGGAAGCGTTGAAGTTGACCAGCCAATTCTTGCCCCAGTTCACAATCGATTGGAGTTCCTTTTCGAGACGCACGGTCAGGCGAGTTTTGTCAGTGAGACTAGATTTGTTTTTGAGGCAGGAATAAATTGTGGTGTCATCCGCGTAGATGCCAACTTGGGAAGTTATTGTGTCAGGAAGGTCATTTATGTAGATAAGGAATAGTGTGGGGCCTAGGATGGAGCCTTGAGGAACACCTGCGTTCGTGGGATAGGAACTGGAGGAGAATCCATTGAGAACGAGCTTCAATTTACGGTTTGACAGGAAAGATCATATTAGGTTATATAATCGACCCATAATGCCATAACCCTGGAGCTTGCGAAGAAGGCCGGCATACCAAACCCTATCAAATGCTTTGGAGATGTCTAGTGCCACGGCTCGGGCTTCCCCGTTATTTTGAAGAGCTCGGTAGACTATTTCAGTGATGGCTGTAAGCACATCGGCTGTAGATCGGGCAAAGCAGAAGCCATATTGCTTGTCTGAGAGCAGATTATGGGATGTGAGGTGGTTAACTACCCCGGTATTGATTAGGGCTTCAAAGACTTTGATATATATATATATAAGAAAAAATGAAAATATGATTTAACAAACAGAACCCGTTGAAAAATGGACATTACCTAGAAACTTCAATTTCAGGGAAAACAACAAAAAATTGATATTTAAAGTTAAGTAATCTTTATATATATATATATATATATATAATATTGGCATATAATTTATAACTATAGAAAATATTTAAATAATTTGCCCATCAAAGTGAGAACTGTTTGAAATGCCTCTAATTACACTTACCTAGACACAGAATTATGAGAGAGTGGTCCTTTTATCTATATTCAAAACTTTTAGTACCATTTTGTCTGATGTACACCAACATTTTATGTCTCTGAACAAATACCAAATGAGGTTTTGGTATTATCTTTCCAGAATATATCCCATAATCCTTGGTGACACATTGATGGCAGTAAAGGGCATAAACTTACTTGTAGAATGACAGAGATTTCCCTCATAGGCTTTTGTTTCTCATATTGGGTTGATTGCTACCATAAGATGACAACCTGTCTATTCTATAAAAAAGGAAGTATGATTTACCATTGCCATGTCAGTACGAGGTTTCTCAAATGTCTGGGAACTATCCTGAAATACTGCCATCATGTCATGTGATGAATTGTTGGGAAGAAATGAAGAACAGAACTTATCTTGTTCTCTTTTCCAGCTTTAATTTATATAATTCTAAGATTAGTCGACCAAAAATTAATTCTTTCTCAGTTTTAGTCATGTAGACCATTCTAAAATCTAAACAGTGCAGCCACTCATATCCGAGGATGCTAGTCTACTAGGGCAGCTAGCTAATCACAGTTGCAGATGCCTGTTCAGGCACATTGGTGTTTGTTCAACACCCACAGAGCTCACCTATGGTTTATACTGGAACTATACTGAGTGGACAGTTTCTGGGTGAGAGTGTGTCATCTAGTGTCATCAACAGTCTAAACTAGCCCAGCACATGCAAACCCTCAGTCATGATGACTTGTGACTTTGTGCTAGCATAATGACTGATGGCTCCCAAGGGTTCCATCTACTCAATTTCATTCACAAGGCTTGGGTCAATCTGTGGTATGGTTTTCATGCACTTTCCAAAAGTGCTGTATGTTGGGATCACCTCCTTCAGACCAATAACATCAAGAAGTAAGCTTCCGGAGAAATCGACACTGGTGAGATTCGAACCCAGGTCTCATGGTTAGAAAGTAAATGTTCTACCCACTCAGTGACATTACTACAATGCTTACAAGTATGGTTGATTCATAATGTCTAATCTGTATTTATAACCTTGTGGCAAACTCAGTTAAAAGTCTTGTGTACCTTCCAATGTAGCCATAGATATCAAAATAGTTTTGTAGTGAGTTTGATCCTTACTGAGTGATGTACTTGATGGTCCAAAGCTGAGTCAATAACTGTAAATTAGCCAGACAGACAGACAGGTAGATATAATATAATGCCACACACTAATCCCACTACCTTGAATGGCTCTTGGGCCTTGTATTGGGTGAATATTGTTAGTAAAAAAAAGAAAAAAAAAGAATGATACAGATAAATATAATTAGACTGAAATAGATAGATAACGAACAGGATGAGATAGATAGATAGATAGATAGATAGATAGATAGATAGATAGATAGATAGATAGATAGATTTGAATAACCTGAGAGAGATGAACAAAATGATAGATAGATGAATAGAATGAGACAGGTAGATAAATAGATAGAATGAGATAGATAGATAGATAGGAACAGAATAGATATAAAAAGAGACTCTGGTAGAGGAATATCATTGATTTAACATTGACAGAATTGAAAAATCACCAAGTATTGATTGTGTGATGCTGAAGAAAACACTCGTTTTAGTCATTTTTGCTGAAATATGGCCTCCTCAACGCAATATTGTAACTCAGTCCCAGAGTGAATGGCCACTGGTGCCATCTTGTCGGCTTTCTTTGCTCTTCCCTGGCATACAAAACAGATGATGAAAAATCTGCACACTGGCTCCATGGAAAATGGATGATGGCTTGTCACAGAACACAAGACTCGTACCATTGGTTGATAAAGTTCTTCCCTGTCAGCTCAACATGGGAGAGTGTCACAATATAACAAAAGTCTTACTTAATGCATACCTTGAGTTTCTCATACTGTGAAATTGTATGCACGTATATACTTATATAAACACACACACACACACACACACACATATATATATATATATATATATATATATATATATATATATATTAAAAAGAAGAGAAGAGAGGTGCCGTAAACGTTTTTGGTTGTAATGTGGATTTATTTAGAAAAAATATTATGTTTTGTTTTACATAATTTTACTACACGTGTTTCTGGTCTCATGATCGTCTTCAGGTAAAAGCAGAGATTTCCACATATTATTAAAAATAATTAATTTTTTCTTTTGTTTTTCAATGTTAAATATTCTCGATATGAGACATTTTCTGTGTTAGTAATCCAAATTTCTTTCTTGAATTGGCAATGAAGAGTTAGAGCGAGAGAGAGAGAGAGAGATTGAGAGAGACAGACAGACTGGAAGAGTACACAGATACACACACACACATATATATATATATGTGTGTGTGTATATGTGTGTATATATATATATATATATATATATATATATATATATATATATATATATATATATATATATATATATATAGTTATAGGGATAGATAAATCAAACGACCAGATATAAGCAAGCGTATGTGGGAGTGCTGGTCTGCATAATATTTAATTCCCTTATATTTTTTATTTCTTTTTTTCTTATTTCCTCATATTTTTTATATTTTTTATATTTTCTTTTTCTATATTTTCTATTTTTTTTTATTCCCATATACTATAATTACTTTCCTTATATTTATCTGTTTTTTTTAGATTTCATTTCTTTCCCATAATTTTTTTTTTAACTTACTAAGACTTAATCATCTTACCAACTTACCTCCCTTTAAACCATAACACTATCTTGGCTATGCAAAAACAGCGTATTTAATTTAAAATTTTAAAATTTGTAATCATTATTTTTCCTTATTTCTTTTATTACAATTTTTCTACATTTTTCTATTTTAAAAAAAATTTAACTCATCTGCATCGCATTTACTACTCTTTTTGTCCAATTTTATTTTTGGGCTACGTAGCACCATTCCTCCCATAAACCATTTGTTTATTTTTAGCAACGTAGATCTTGTGCCCGATGAAATGTAATTCAACAAAACTTAAGTCGCACACCAAAACATAGGTACTAGTATATGTACTAATTAATATAGACACACACACACATATATACACACACATATATATACACACAGGTGGCCTGACGATTGCATTATGTTTCTGATTCAGCTGTATTGCTCAAAATTTGATCAATTATTGGTAGTCTTTTATTGGCTGAATATCCACATTTTATGACACCATGAATTTAACACAAGGAAACACTTTGCTAGCCATTTTAACCGAGACTACTCAAAGGCACATATTTATAAATATGAAAAAAAAATTACTTGGATTACCTCCCCTGATCTATATTGCTATTGAAAAGGGTAAAAGGCCTCAGGATATGAATTTTGTATAAAATTTTAAAAATAAAATAGTACAATAGGAAGTAAGGAAGATTTTTCCTTTTTGTTTTTATAATTTTTTTTTTCAATGAAAAAAATATTTCCATACCTTCAGATCTATTTTTTATTTCTATCGCAAATTTAATCATTTTTTTTTTTTCTGTCAGACCATTTTTTTCCTTTCATTTTTTAAATTTATTTCCAAGAGGCATAGGCAATAAGCATGGGGAAAACATAAAATAAATCATGCAAAAATGAAAAGATAGACAGGAAAAAGAAGGGGGGCATTTCTCAGAATTAATTTGCTCCTGCTTTTATTTCTCTTTTTATTCTCGTTTTTTTTGGTTTTGATCCAGAACCAACGGACCAGTCCATCTCCCAGACACTGCATCCATTAATTCCCTTTGAACCCAGATTTTATGCTGAATACCTGTGTTGATTTTTTTCTCCATTCAAATGTTTCTTTGAAAAGGGGAATTGTTTAGGAAAGACTTGATTGTTTAAAGGCAAACGCCTCAGTTGCTGCATTGACGGTTGCAAGCAAATGTCAGCCAGCAATGAAACCTCAGATTTCCAATCAAATATTTCTGTTGGTTTCTGTCTCTTTGCTGATAAGCCGTCTGTTGAGTTTTTGGGGAATGATTTTTTATTTTTATTTTCACTCTCTTTTTAGTCAATAAATTGCTTTCAACAAGATGTGCACACCTTATCAAGATGTTATAGTTAACAAACATGTTTTTAAACCATTACCACTGAGTAGTTTGACCAAATTCATAACAGTATTGTGATGCCTTCTAGTCTGTGACATAGAAGTTCTCCATCTACTAAGTGATGGTTGACTTATTTAGTAACTGCTGAACTCTATGCAAAATAGCTTAAGAAGTATCCTCAAAATTAGATGACTACATCATGGAACACTGTGGAAAGATCTGCTCCGACATGCGTACTTTGAACCCCTTAATCTTATAGGTTATCCCCACATAGCTCTACCGACAATCTTACCAGGAAATGGTTAAGTGTCACTGTCCAACATTATAAAAACATGACACTTCCTGTCTTCATCCTCTTTTCTCTCTTTTCCTTCTAGCATGCAGTAGAAGTAACACCAATCAGATCTTGTTACCAAGTATGGAACTCTGAAACTCTGAAACAGAATTCCCTGTTGGTAACCAGATTGATGGCAGCCAGAGGGCACAACAGTTGAAATATTGTGAACAAAGATGAGGAAAATAGTATGAATATAAATAGTGTAAATAATGATAACTCCTCATCCCAGAAATTCACACAGAAAAAGAAGGCAGAGGTTTATCAGCCATATTTTAATGCTAGACCCAAACAGCTAAAGACTGACATTCAAGATTGGATGATAAAACATTTCTCCTTGGGCCAGTTTGACTTGTATATTCTATCTGACTCAAACAGAAGACAATAGCAACACAATTAAACAGAACACTGACAGTGTTGACACCAGGAGTTGTTAAAAAGATTTCTTTCACTTGTGGATTGGTACTATAAGAGCACCTATCATCTTTAATGAGCACCTGCCACCAAACTTCCACACACATATACACATATACCCTCTATCAGATTTTATTATAAAATTCAATGCCTTCTCTATAAATTTGTTATATTGGGATAATGAAAGATGCCTTCCAAAAGCTAAGCAAAACAGGAAAATTTTGTGAGAAACAAAGAAATTAATACTAAACTATTATATAATATCAGTCCTTCTCTATGGCAGTGAATGCTGGACAATCTCCTCAAAGATCTATACACAAAGAAGAGACTCAAAGCAACAGAAATGTGGTTCTACAGAAGGATGCTTAGAATACCATAGCTTACAACCATATCACATTGAAATGCTCAGAATTGTAAGTCAGAGACCCAAGTTCAATTCTGGTTATGTTTGTTATACTCACTTATGCACAAATCCTCTTGAAAAAGGTTTGAATGCACCTCTTCTCCCCCCAGCTATAGGTTAATTATTAAGACTTATATCAGTAAATCATTATTATCTAAAAAAAAAACTCTTACAATCTAAAAATATTTTTTGGCTTTAAATAACCTGTAAAAGGTTGAAAAGCCATAAAAACAAAGAAACAAAAAAAAACTTATACCCAAAATCAACCATCACCCTATATACAAGGCCTATCAAAATAAATGAATTCTTAGCCCCAAATCAAGGGCCAGCTAATGCAGAATGCATGTAATAAAGTAATTAATTATTGGCCCTAAATCAAATTGTTGACCTATACAAAGTCTACCAAAAATCAAAGGATTTCTTGGCGCCAAATCAAGTGTTTGTCTATACATGATTCTTATACGAAAGTAATTAATTCTTGGTTCGAAATCAAGGGTCAATCTATACACAAAGCTTATTAAAAATTAAATTATTTCTTGGCCCTAAATCAAAGGCTAGCCTATACATGATGTCTATAAGAATGTAATTAATTCTTAACTCCAAATTAAGTCCCCCTAGGGGCCACCAAAATTGCATCACTCCTCTTTTAGGAGCCCCTCCCTGACTGACCATGTCTTCATGGGTGTAACTGTACTAACCATACTTGGTCAATTGTGGGTTGGTGAGGCTATTTTAATATAGCTGGTGGCTTTGAATTCAGAGTTGTCCTTCTCCTAGACCAGTTGCCACCCAGGGTTATAGGACCCATAGCTTGGGGAAGAAGAGATGGATACATCCCTTTTCATGTAAGCAAATGTAAAAAACTCAACTTGAATTAGAACTCGACTCTCTGATTCCCAAATCCAAGCTGCTATCCCTTACTCCACCATGCTTCCTCAAAATTGTTTGCCTATAAACATGTAATAAATTCTTGGGCCCAAATCAAGAGTCAGCCTATACATGATGCTTATAATAAAGTAATTATACATGATACCTATAATAAAGTAATTAATTTTGGGCCTAAATCAATGGTCGACTTATACACAAGATTGACTTATATAAGAGTTGGTATATTGATAGCATTCTCAAATCAACATATGAAAAATCGCCAAACATAATATCTGCTATACACACACACACTTAAGAATATATATTATCATCTGAATCCCACAGACAACCTAGAATTATTATACACTTGCATACATAAAGCAATATTTATGGTTTTTCAGTTAGGTTTGGAATCTTTTGAAGCTTTGAAAGGACACATGATCTCTCCTTGAATTCAGAATGCGATAAATTATACTAATGTTTGTTTAATAAGTCAAATGCACATGAAACATGATTAACCAATGAAGCACAAAATACACAAAAATAAAAATTCCAGAATTTATTTCTTCGTTTTCTCCATATCTCATTCTCTGATGAAGCTTTAATAAAGTGACACATGATATATTTTTTCCTATTTCCTATTTTTTCGTTATCTTATCATTCTGTCAGATTCCGATCCATATTTGATCTGCATTTGATCCCAATTCACATATTAATAAAAAAATTTTCAAATTATGGTGAAAGAAGAATTATTTTTAATTATTGCACCCCATGGAAGTCAATAATGCTACTAAGATAAGAGGGAGTTACTGGGGTTGAAACCCAATCCTAGACAGGAAACAAAGGATAAACATCTCCTCCTGTTCAAAATAAAGAAATCAGTAGAATATTTTCTTCATTTTCAAGCAACCGAAATCACTCCCAGAAAGATTTCTGTTTCTTTCTCTCCATCTTATCTCCTTCCTTCATTTTATTTATCAGTTCCCTTCAGCAGACTTTATGATTTACCAATTCGGTGACAAAAAAAAGAAAAAATACTTCCATTTTTTTTATCTTTAGTTTCAATTTTCACTTCTTTTTTCAAATGCAGTGTCCCATGAGATAACAGACTGGAACTATATTTGCGTGAAAAAAAAGAAAAAAGAAAAGAAACAATCACAAAACTTCCAGGATCTGCCTCTCACAGTCCTTGGAAATGGAACCAGGCTAGCTAAATTAATTTTTGAATTTACTTGATGATAATTTTCTTTCCAGAATTCAGCATCTCATCTGAAAATTGTTGCTCGTCATTATCAAGCTTTTTTTTTTTCTGCATTGACTGAATTTTATTCAGCCAACGTCTATCAGATATAATTCAGTTAGCTTTCTTTTCTGTTCTGGTTACACAGTCTTTATGCATTAGCATTTGTTCACATCTCTCTTTCTCTGTATTTTTTCCTTTT
>OZ010603.1:44079259-44084259 GCA_963932145.1 Acanthosepion lycidas
CTAGTAATTTTACTGTATGGTAATAATCATTTATATATTTTAAATACAATTCATCAAACAATTATGGAAGCAGGATGAGAAGTTCTTCCATAAATGTATATATTTTATGAAGACATTGATATGAAAAAAACAAAAGAAGGTTAAAAGATTCCTGAAAGATGGTAAAAGTTACAGACTGTAATTTCAAGAAACAAAGGAACATTATAATAATTCTGGAGAATGTAAAATATCCTCTACAGATTATGACTCTTATAAAAAAAAAAAAATGAGGATTAGAAGATTTCTGAAAGATGGTAAAAGTTTTTTACTGATTCTAGTTTCAAGAAATAAAGAACAATGTGAGGAATTCTGAAACATGCCAGAAATCCTTAGCATATTTTTTTTTTTACTAATGTTTGCCCAATACAAGATACAAGAGCCACTCAAGGAAGAGGCTTAGTGAATGAGGTTGTTGTATGAGTGGTAAGAGGAGGATGTAGGAATTACAATTTATGAGATTATATAGGAGAGATATAAATGTTGGTAGAATGGTGAATCAAAATATTATTACCGAATTAAAATTTTCTTGACTTGGTGATCCATCTTTAATCCTGGAAGATTTTAGAACCACAAATATTGGAAAGTGTGATCTGTATAATTTGTAAGAATTGAATCAAGAAAAGACCGACATTTTATAAAAGTTATTCAACATTCATACCCATTATTAATAATTAATAAATAATTAATTATTGTGTAATTAATAAAAACTAAATTAAGAAGCCCTCTATCAAAAAATTAGTATTGATCTGAGGCAGAAGATTGTTCGAGTAAAGAAACAAATTAGACACTAGTTTGGAGAAATTACTTATTTTCATTTATAAGATATGAAAATGTCTCTGGTAAGTCGTATAGTGTAGCATTTGGATATAAAGTGTACAAGGTGTGAAATGAGAGCATTGAAAAGGAATATGCTTAATTCAGCTGACTGCTTGTTGGTTAGCACTTTGGGCTTTTCACATTGATAGTGGAGTCCATTCTCTTTCTGTGTTCACAGGAAGTCATTTTCACAGCCTAATGGCCAGATGGGAAATGCACAGATATAGTTGTAGACATCTGTAGCAAGAAAGACTCAAGTTGATAATGACCAGCACTCCGGTATATTTGTGTTTGTTTTAAAATTTGTTTTGAATAGAGTGCGGTATGCGTGTGACTTAGCTAGACGAAAATTGGTGGATAGTTAGAGATATTATGTTTTGTAATAATTGTATAAATTTGGCTGTAATTTTTTATCTATAACTATGTATAGATGGTGTTTTTCTGCTACAAGTACTCCCTTACAAGAGAAAATGTTGTGTTGAGAATTTTCCTGAAATAACGTTACCAATAAATTGTACAGGGAAAGAAAAAAGGAATTGATTAGGTTACAGAGTATCGATACTAGTGTTAGATATAGAGTTTGCCAAACAAGTTAATTCTAGAGCATTTATTGTCCAAAAAGGTTTGTTAAAATTGTACCTTCAAAATTGTTTTGAAAGTAATGAGTTATGTTTGAAACTTGTGTAGTTTGTAGATAGTTTGCTGCTTGGAGGGGATATGATGCTTTGGAAAGCATTACAGTTCTATCTGTTAACAGCTAAAGAGATTGAAATGCAAAAGGTTGGTTATTATATATATGTCTTGTATTATTTGAATCTGTTGGGCCAATGGATGCAATGGCCTGATCTTATGTGTCTGGTATGATCTGCAACATCTTCCTTAAGTTGATCTATGGTAAGAGTTTGTGGTTTTATAGTTTGTTTCAGTGAATTGACATGGGCTGGGTTGATTTTGTTGATCAATGCATTATCTGTACATTTATTTTCTTTGATGCTGAAATATTACTCTGCCTTATTTATTACTTGAAAGGACTGTCATATACTGTTTTTTTTTTACACTGTCTCTTCTCACAAAAACAAAATTCTTTGAAAAAAGATCTTTAGGCATATGTATATCTTTTATGGTCTTTCTGGGTGCTGTGAAAGATAGATCACTCATTGCTGCTTTTAAATATTTCATAAATGTGCTTGAATTTCAGGTGTATCCTTAAATAGAGTAATATGAAATTAGGTACCTTGATTGGTTGTGATTCTTTTGGGTACACCAAAATTTACTATCCATGAATGAATAAGTTCTTGTGCAACTGTTTCACTTGTAAGTATTGCTATGGGCCATCTTATAAACTGGTCAATGATTGTTAATAAGTATGTGAATCTATCAGATGGTGGGAGTAGTCCAATCAGATCATTGTGGATATGTGTGAATCATTGATCAGGTTCACTGAACTTTCTTGATGGTGATTTTGTCTGTCTATGGATTTTATGGCACAAAATTTTCAGTCCAAGGATGGATATCTGTATTTATATGAGGCCAGACAAAATGGTCTCTGATCATTTTTTGAGTGGCACTTTTTCTTTTTTCATTGGGATGAACGGCCTGGAATTTACCATAGATTGTTTCACACCAGATGTTGGAAGTGCTAAAAGGAATAGGTATTTTCATCAACTGTAAAGAAGTTTCTTTTTGTAGCTGATTAAAAGATGTTCTTCTTCTTCTTGGGCTAGTTTTTTATAATCTGTTTGCGATGGTTTGTCCATATTAACAGTATCTACTCTGGTTCTTGACAAAGTATCTGAGATTATGTTATTTTTCCCAGAGATATGTTTTATATTGGTTGAAAATATAGCTTCAAAATTCAAATATCTCATTTCTCAAGGTGAATATTTGTCCACTGTTGCTCAGAAGGAATATATGAGCAGTTTGTGGTCAATAAAGATTATGAAATGTCATCCTTCTAATATGTGTTTGTAATGTTTGACAGTAGCATATACTGCTAGTAGTTCCCTACCAAAACTGTTGTATCTTTGTTGTGTACGAGACAATGTCATTGAAAAAAATGATATAGGTGTTGTTTCTTCATTTAGGGTTTGTTGTAATATGGCACCTATCACATTTTCCGATGCATCTGTTGCAACAGACAATTTCACCTCTGGATTGATGTACTGCAATTTCGTGCAATTCTGTCATTCTTCTTCGACCTTGTTGAATACTAGTTTCACTTGATTAGTCCACTGTACATTTTTCTTTGATTTGCTTTTCAACTCTGTCATCAATGGTGCAAGTAACTGTGAACAGTGCAGTATGAAAGGTTGATAGTAGTTCGGCATTACAATTAATCTCCATAATTGTCTTAAGGAGTTTGGCATTGGAAAAGAACGTATGGCATCTACTTTCTCATGCAAAGGTGTTATACATGTGTTGTCTGTTCTGTGACCTAGAAAAGATAAAGATGTGACACCAAAAATGCATTTGCTCGAATTGATTTTTAATCTGAAATATTGCAAATGTTGTAGAACTGTCAGATGTGAGACGCTTGTTCTGTTTTATTGGTACTAGCTATAAGTACATCATCTATATATGTGTACACAAAATCTAGTATGCAAAAACTTTGTCTATGAAATGCTGCAATGTTTGTCCTGCATTTTTGAGACCAAAAGGCATTTTTAAAAATTTGAAAAGTCCAAATGGTGTTGTTATAGCTGTCTTTTTGATGTTTTCTTCGACATGAATTTGACGTACATTCAGTATAGAGCTATTTTATAGATCTATTTTATAGATCTATAGTTATAGATCTATAGATATAGATCTATTTTATAGATCTATTTTATAAGTCTATTTTATAGATCTATAGTTATAGACATCTGTGGCAAGTGAGAGTCAAGTTAATAATGACCAGTACTCTGATATATTTGTCTTTGTTTTAAAATTTATTTTGAGTAGAGTGTGGTATGTATGACTTAGCTAAATGAAAATTGGTATGTAGTTAGAGATATAAGTTTTCTAATAATTGTATAAATTTTGTTTTAATTTGTTATCTCTATGTGTAAATTGTGTTTTTCTACTACAATATAATAGATAGATAGATAGATAGATAGATGTGAAGAGGCTGAAAGAGATAGATAGATAAATAGATAGATAGATGTGAAGAGGCTGAAAGATATAGATAGATAGATAGATAGATAGATAGATAGATATGAAGAGATTAAGATAGATAGATAGATAGATAGATAGATAGATAGATATGAAGAGACTAAGATAGATAGATAGATATGAAGAGAGTAAGATAGATAGATAGATAGATAGATAGATAGATAGATAGATAGATATGAAGAGAGTAAGATAGATAGATAGATAGATAGATAGATAGATAGATAGATAGATAGATAGATAGATAGATAGATAAGAATATACTGAGATAGTGTTGTGGAGATGAACACACCCCTCCAGAATATGACTTGGATTCACCCAAATAGCATATATATAAATAATCAGGGGAGAGCTAACTGGGAACAAGCCTCATATCCTTACTAGAGAATTCGGTGAGACTATATCAACTCCAAGCAACATTATATTTCATAATTGTGTTATCTTCATTCAATGGAATGTAGACATAATAGATAGATAGATAGATAGATAGATAGATAGATAGATAGATAGATAGATAGATATGAATTGATAGATAGATAGTTGAATTGACCGAGAGATGTGAATAATAGATAGATAGAGAGAAAGAGAGAGTGAGAGAGAGAGATATGAATTGACTGAGAGATAGATATGAATAATAGATAGATAGATAGATAGATAGATAGATAGATAGATAGATATGAATTGATAGATAGATAGTTGAATTGACTGAGAGATATGAAAAATAGATAGATAGAGAGAAAGAGAGAGTGAGAGAGAGATATGAATTAACTGAGAGATAGATATGAATCATAGATAGATATATTTGAATAGACTAAGATAGAAAGAGATATTATGTATCATGAAAGCAATAATGGAATGAAAAAGAAAACTCAGAGCTATGTTATTGAAGCTTTTACTGAGGTTTATCTAGTAAAACCAATAATCCAGCAAACCTTTGGAACCATTGGTGCCAGAAAATTGCTGCTGTCGCCATTGAAAACAAAAAAAGCACTATATGA
>OZ010603.1:44089259-44099259 GCA_963932145.1 Acanthosepion lycidas
AGAAAGAAATTACAGAAAGATATAAAAATTCATTGTTGTAAAAATAAAGAATGAATATTTTATGCATTCTCTTCAATCCTGTCTCTATTTTTATAAAATAAAGAATTCATGTGCATTTGAGTTTAGAAAAGAAGACAAAAGATAGACAGAAAAAAGTAATTGCTGGTGAGGTTATGTAATAGAATAGAGGAAGAATAGTAAATAATAAAATAAAAAGGAATCATGAAAATTAAATGTGAAAGTGAAAGTGAAAATAAAGCTTTGAATAGTCTTTCAAAAAGATGAAAAATAAAAGATAGTTGTAATAAAGAGAAAGTGAAAGTAAGGAACAGCCAAGATAACAAATCAGACAGCAAGTTTTCTTGGCCAAAGCACATTTTCTCTACTCTGGTTCCCATATCAAATATTTTTGATCTTAATCTGTCAGGGGTGAGTAGTTGGTAGGGGTGTGGTTGCTGGAACTTTGTGACCCTTAAATGAAATTGTGTTTCGCATTTTTCAGGAAGTTTTGATGAACCTCGATCTCCATTTGTGAATCATCTTATTAGCTTCATTCTCTTATTTCCAGTTTTTCCAATCTCATACTCTCTCTCTCTCTCTCTCACTCTCTCTCTTATTCTTTCTCTTCCTCCTTCACTTTCTCTCTCACTATTTCTCTTTCTTTATTTACATCTCTTTGTCCTTCACTCTGTTTTCTCTCTCTTTCTTTCTTTCTTTCTCTCTTTATTTTCTATACTAAAGTCTTTGGTTATTTCTCACCTAACAAGAATAAAAGGAAGTTTTATTTACTTTGCTTTATATTGGAAAGAAGCCTTGTTTCAAACCTTTTACATGCTGATAGCAGTTTCGTTTTTAAAAATCCTCACACTAAAAACAAAGAAGACTATAAGATATTTTTATAATATACATAACGATACTGAAGGATTTAGAGAATTTGATAGTATGCAAAAACTGAACGTATTAGAGTAAATATGAAATGTTTTCATTTTTTAAACTCTCCTTTACTATCTTGTGGGTTTTAAAACATACCACAAAACGTTTTTCCTTAATATTTAGCAAGTGGTAAGTTCAATGTTCATTAGTCAAGTAGCTTGCTAAATATCTCTGTCAAATAACTTTTAGGAGTTTCTAGATTTAGTCATAAAATTTATGTGAATTACAAACAGTTTTATTTGTTTATTGAAAATAAAATGAAACCTATTTTTCCATAATTGAATTTTTGATACTTACAAATTTGTTTTTTTAACATTGGGCTTTTTTTTTAAATTTTTGTTTATCCTATAAAAATCAAAAAGAACACAAGACATATCATTGGCTTTATCTCATATCCAAGAATTTAATTTCTTCTTTGTTTCCTTTATGATGACAGTGTTGATGACTATATTCACCACCAACATGCAGGTTCTGGACTAGAAGCTTCAAATTTCACCAAAAACTGCTCCTGTCATCCATTCCATATCGCTGTTTGGTTTTACAAGAGTTGGTTAAAGGCAAAAGAAAATCAGAGCAGAAATAGGTCTGATGGGATTAATTTGTTTAAGGTGCACCTGAACTTGCAACGAAGTGACCCATACACTAGATTTTATGACCCCCTCCTCTGCAGCACATATGCAATGAGACATGCAGAATCCAGTTATGAAACTGCAACCAACTGTCACTGATTCTGTTATAATTTTAAGTGGTGCCTTCTCTACCATTAGAAGGGAGTTCCACAAGCAAGAAGTGTGAAAAAAGAAACTGTCAGCATAGAACTTACAGCTATATCTAGCTAGCTCAATTGTAAATTCATGAGATCTTAATGCCAGTCTAGTATGGTGCTTAAATTCAAAAAGTCTAGGTACCATAGTGAAGAGCTCATCTGAATAATTACCGTGTAAATATTTATAGAAAAGGTACAAGGAGGCAACTTTACAATGTTGGGAAAGTGACTGAAGCCAAGCTGCCAGATACCAATAATATTACTGATTCTTCTTTGGATTCTATCAAGGAGCTCTAGATATATGGCAGGAGCATTGGACCATGTGTGGCAGTATGTATGAATGGTAGACTTATAGATATGCAAGATAGATTCCGGGGAGAAAAATTACAAAAGGGGAGAGGAAGAGCAAGGATAAAAAAATGACCTACCTTAAATTGGTGGAATGGCAAAAAAGGGCTTACCAATCATTGCACATATTTTGACTTTTTTTATTATTTCTTTTTTGTTGTTATATTGTTTCAGTCTGCCATTTTTGCAGTGAGCATTTGTTCTTTTACTCAACTTTTCTCTTCCTCTTCTCGCTTCCTATTTTTGTATTTATTCATATATACTTTTAAAATATTTGTTTTTAAATCTTTAATAAAATTTTGTACCCACCCACAGATTATTAATAATTTTAATAATTTAATAATAATGTAATTATAATTTTATATTTAATTATATTAATAAATATAATAATATATCTTTAATTGATTTTAATTATGTTTTTTTATACTCATTTCTATGCTTTATATGTTTTCTTTTTTTTTTTAATAAGTCTTGGACTTTATTTTCTTAATTCTAATTTCTAAATATCTTGAAGAACAGTAAATTCACTCAAGTATCTTTTACTTTTATTTTTATTTTCCAATATGTTTGAACTTGGAATTCTTGTTCAAAATATTAGGTTGGTGCAAAAATAATGTCGTTTTCTCACATAGTAACATATGTGATAAAACGACATTATTTTTGCACCAACCTAATACTTCTGGTAAATTTAATTGATTCTTGCGAATTTTTTTTTGTTTTAAAAAAAAACCTCCTCTCTTTCTGTCTTGCCCAGTTTCATTTAACATCTTTCATTAATTCATTTAATTTTTTATTTTTTAATATTTTAGTATTTAAGTTTAAATTTTTATTCCAATTATTTAACAGTTTTTTTTTTTCTTTACCATGCTGTTTGTCTACTCTTCCATCTTTCGAAATTTGAAAATTTTTTTCACAGTTTTTCTTATTTTCATCCATTTACAGATTTCACAGATTCTTTTATTCGTTTTCTTACTATACATTTTATTATTTGATTTTTATCGCCTGTCTCTTTAGCATTCCACATTCATTGTTCATAATCCTTTAATTTTAATCGTTAATTAGAAAAATGCAAATAAACTTTTAATCCTTCTTATGAATAACCCCACAAAACAAAAACAATTTTAGCACTAAAAATAAATGCACAAAAACGATTGTCTTATTAAAACAAAACATTTTAATTATTTTTTCTTCTTCTTCAAAACAAAAGATTAACATTAATTTTTATTTTCTTTATTTTTCTCATAAAAGGCTATCAAAAGAGATTTACTATGAATGATACAAACTTAATTCAAGTTTTAATTTATAAGATAATTAAAAATGGATAAAATGGAAGAAAAATTTCCAGGTCAGGTCAGAGAGCAGCCTCATGTAAGGAAAATTTAGTTATGAATCAGACAAGAAATAATTGATTGCTATTAAAATAATTATGCTTTTATAAATGGGATTAGTTAAAGATTATTTACGGACAGTATTAAAAATGATAAGTAATAATTCTTAGTTTTTATCTAAGACTAACAGCCTGGCCCAGTGTTGGCCGTGCTTGATTCAAAAATTGTACGACTCATTCAAAAATCGCTATCACTTGACTTAAAATATTTTTGCCCTTCCTTGCCTTTAAAGGAGTGCCCTTTGCCGTGCTGATGTTGCTACATGCCTTACTTCTTGCCTATCTCACACTGCAAATTTTTTCTAAGCTCTATACTAAACATTAAATCTGTTACAAAAAAAAGAACTAAACAAATTGAACACAAAACGATCAGCTTTAAAAAAGGACTCGTAACTGGAAAAACCGAATGAAAAAAGAATGTTAACAACAAATACTTTTTCACACCCAACCCAGTTCTGCGGAATCAGAGTCAACGTTGAGTTTAAGCAACCGAATGAGCCAATTAAAGTAAAGTGTCATGCAGATTTAAATTTTTCCCACTTGTGACGAATGCAGCTATCGATTTTTTTGGCATGCTAGCATGCTAGTTAACATTTGTGTCAGTCAGATGTTGGCTCTCATGCTGGCCAATAGAATCTTCCTGCCTAGGAAGTTGTGGAGAGCCATGATCCTAACGAGCATGAGTAAATGGATGGCAGAACAAAGACTGGGATGGATAATAAGGAAACAATCAATTCAAAGGATAGGAAGTTGTGGAGTGCCATTATAACCTACTTAACGAATGTGTGTAAATGGATGACAGAACAATGATTGGAAAGGATCACAAAGAAACAAAGATTACTTAGAGCTAGGAAGGATAGGAAGTTGAGGAGAGCCATGATCACCTACATAACGAGCTTGTGTAAATGGATGGCAAAACAGGTAGTGGGAAGGATAGCAAAGAGACAATTATTACTTAGAGCTATGAAGCATAGGAAGTTGGGGAGAGCCTTGATCACCTACCTAATGACCTTGTGTAAATGGATGGCAGAACATGGATTGGAAGGAGTAGCAAGGAGACAAACATTACAAAAGATAGGAAGTTGTGGAGAGCTATGATCACCTACCTAATGAACTTGTGTAAATGGATGGCAAAACAGGTAGTTTGAAGATAGCAAAGAGAAAAACATTATTTAAAGCTCCAATAGATAGGAAGCTGTGGAGAAGCATGATCACCCACATCCTAAAGGGACATTGCACATAAAACAAGAAAGGCTTTAGTACCACTATTAAATAAAACTTATAAATTATTTCTGAAGTCAACCACAGCTGAATGAAACTTCAGGAAACTAAAATCACATATTAGCAGAGATCACTGTATTCAAAGAGTTCATTTTTGTTGGAACTTCTGGCCCATTCCAGGGTGTTTCACTAAGATTGTCAGGGTCAGGAAATTTCTAATATGCAAAATGGTCAACTGTTAGCCAAAAGAATGATTCCCAATTTCTGCAGATGAGGGATGGATGGAGAAAAACATATCATGTGACCAGACAATTGATTGATTTGATTATTTTATTTTTTACATCTTATCAACCCATAACCAAAACATATTTTGGATTATAATAATAATCTCATACAGATGGCATCCAACTCATTTAGAAATGTCTAAATTATCATCTATACACAACTATTTCTTCAGATCAATAATTAAAAATGGCTTCAAGAGAATGAATCCTGTAGGTCTTTAAGAGGACAATCTTTCATCAGACTCTATAGACTGGTGCTGCAGAATCACAAACAAATAATTTTACCAAGTAACAAAAACCACATCACTTGGACACTTTGATCAGATAAAAGTTCGATAATAACTAAAATGGATAGCACGTGTAACTGGAAGAAAAAATAATGGTGTAATCAAGATGTTGACTTTCCACACTACCATAAACAAAAGGTCAGGAAAGAAACTCCCATCTAGAAAAAGGAATAATAGTCACCCCGAGAAGCTTATTTTCCTGAAAAACTGTTTTAAAGATTTTATAAATTTCCATTGTTTTTAATTTTCATTAATAACCTTCCCAATGGCATTACTTCTCAACTCGTTATCTATGCTGATGACAAAACCATTTACTCCTGTCTCGATACGAAGTCCGATCAGTCTGGCAAAGTCAAATTGACAGTTTATGGCAGCAAAATAACTTACAATCTATTGTTAATTAGGGCAAAGAATGGCTTGTTAATTTTAATGCTTCTAAAACTAATCTGCTCTCTATTAATCATCCGAGAGACTCTTTCTGCCTTTCATCAGCATGGCTGATGCTAACCTCCAAGAAAGTGACTCATAGCACCTTTTCAGGCTAACATTCTCGGCTGATATGGAATGGAAAGACTATATTGAATCCATTACTAGGCCAACTGCTAAAAAAGTTGGTTCACTGTTCCATGCTAGGCAATTTTTCTCTCCAGAATCTATCTTACATATCTATAAGTCTACCATTCACCCATGTTTCAAATGTTGCTGCCACATATGGTCTAGTGCACCTGCTATATATTTAGAGATTCTTGATAAAATCCAAAGAAGAATCAGCAATATTATTGATCCTGACCTGGCATCTCAGCTTCAGTCACTTTCCCACCACCATAAAAGTTGTAATTGTTCTGATGAGCTCTTTGCCATTGTACCTAGACTTTATGAATTTAAACGCAGTACTAGATTATCAACTAGGTCTCATCAATTTACAATTGAACTGGCTAGATATAACCATAAATCCTATGCTAACAGCTCATTTTCTCACACTTCTCACTTGTGGAACTCTCTCCAGCACCATGCTTTCCATTTAAGTTTAATCTTCAAAAATTATTTAAATGCAATGTCAATTGTTATCTACTGTCTTTTATTGTACTTATTGCTTAGTAATGTTTCTCTGTTTTCTATTCTTTTGCACCCAGTAACCCTTTGTGTCTTAGTAACTTTACTGCCTTGCTTGGGGTAAATTTGATTAAAAGAATCAGTAATACTAACTATTCAATTAAGGAATGCCACATGTTCCTTGTATGGAAACAGTTGTTCTTGCAATATTATAACATAATGGTAGTTCTACCACTTAAACCAGAAAGGGACAATAAATAATGTTACGTATTCTCATTCTATTATAAAAGATGGACAGCTAGTTTGAAATCCTGTCATGAAACAAATTTTCAGGCAAAGAATGTTCAACTGAAAGAAACAATTTATAGCCGTGCTATCTTATCTGAAAAGATACAGAGAATTAATATCATTTCTAAGTTTAGAAAAAGGCACAATAGATAAGATTTTTAAAAATAACTATTTCACTCTTTCTTATATTGGAATCAAGCAATCTACCAAAATTTCTAAGTGTTTGTCCCTGAAGCACTATAAACTGAAAATGATTTCTCAATTTACCTTTTTCTCTTTCGTTGATTTGATATTGCATCGTCTTTTGACTTTGCTCACCAATTTTCTATTGCTTTTAAATTTCTTGGTTGCCATCATTGCTTTCTTAATTGTTCTTGTCTTTGTTTACTCTTCAATTCTGCTTATTTTTTTTTATCTTCTTAGAATTAGTTTTCTTTTTCTTTTATTTCTAAATTATTCCCCTACTTCTCTCTCTCTCTCTCTCTCTATCTCTCTCTCTGTCTTTGTCTACTTCGATCTCCTTTTTATTCCTGCTTCTTCAATTATTCCTTTTTTTTAGGTATCTATTCTTAATTATCATTGAACTATTTTCCTTTCAACATTTTTTTTCCTCTTAATTTCATTTTCCTTCTTTCTTTATTCTTCATGTTGGTTTTCTTCTCTTAGCTTTCCTTTCTTTTATCTTTTTATTTCCTAGTGTATCTCATCATGAGGCAATCCTCATTGGTTGTTCCTCATATCCTTGTGCCAGACTAAACTAAGCTTTTTAAAAAATGGGCATTTTGACATGAAGCAATAGTTAGAAAACAAGTTTCACAGACCACTACTACACTTTAGTAATCACTGAGTGCTCAAGATCTGTGGGCTTGTGCCAGATAAAGTTCAGTAAAAAATATAATTAAACTTGCATAAATTCCGTTTTTCATTTCTCACTTATTCATCAGCTTCCCAATTATGCATCTTTCTTCAATCATTTTTATTTCTTTTCATTTTATTTTTCTTCAATCACTTGAACTTATTCAAACTATTCAATTCCTTTTACTTATTTACTTGATTTCATATCTTTATTAATGAAACTGCTGTCTTTTAGTTATCTTAAAGAAAACATTTTAACATTCCATAAGCATGACTGATGCTAACCTCCAGGAGAGCATCCTATTTCACCTTCTTGATCTCATGTTTTCCACTGTCATAAAGTGGAATGAGTATATTGAATCAATTGCTAGGTCTGCTGCTAGGAAAGTTGATTCACTGTGTTTTTGCCAGGCAGTTTTTCTCACCAGAATTCACCTTGCACATTTATAAATCTACCATTTGTCCATGCTTTGAATATTGCTACCAGATCTGGTCTGGTGTTCCTGCTATATATCTTGAAATTCTTGATAATCAATCCTTACCTGGCATCTTGTCTTCAGTCAGTTTCTCACTGCAAGAGCTTTTCTGTGTTTTTCTATAAATATTTTCATGTTAATTGTTCTAATGTACTTTCCTTCTTAGTACTTCAGCTGCATGAACAGCTGCATAGTACTAGATTGGCAATAAGGTCTCATCATTTTACTGTTGATTAAGCTAGATGTAATCATAAGTTCTATTCTAACAGTTTCTTTTCTCACACTTCTTGTCTGTGGAACTCTCTTGCAGCTTCTTGCTTTCCTGTCCAGTATGATCTTCAAAAAGTGAAATTGAACATCAATTGTCATTTTCTGTCTTTATGAATCTTGTTCTTTTATTATCCTTTCTCCTCTCTACTGTTTTCTAATTTTGTTTCACTCTTAGTAACCCCTTGCTTCTTAGTGGCTTTATTGCCATGCTTGGGTCAAAATGATTCTGAAAAAAATTAACATTTAATTATCTTTGTTTTTAATTTTTGATTTATGCCACATTTTTTAAAAAAAAATTTAATTTCTCTTGACTTTTTTTTTTTTCTTCATTTTTTTTTCTTTCCTAATTTTCTTATATTTCTTTTCTGTAACTTTTGCTCTTTCTCTTTCATTTTTATTTTATTTTTTACTCTTTGTCCGCAGTTTTTGGTTGCTTTTAATTTCATAGATATTTTTCTTTTATTTTTATCATATTCATTCATTTTTTTTTTTTTCATTTATTTTTGTATTTATTTTCTTGTAACAAATATTTTCTCCAATCTCTGCTTCTTTTTCATTCATTTTAGTTTGTCATTCATCATTTTTTCCTCCTTTTAGATTACTTCTTTTTTTATTTCTCATTTACTTTCCTATTTCTTCAATTTTGCTTACATGACTTTTATTGAATTCATTTCTTTCAAACAACTTATTTCATTTTCTTTCATTATTGGTTTTTCTTTTCATTCATTTCTCTTTTCGTTCCTTTCCTGTCTTTTTAATGTAACACTCATTTGTTTTTCCCATATTTTTATTTTTTTTCCTCTCTTCATTTGATTTCCTATTTTCTTTTCTTAGTCTTCATTTTCTGTTCAATTCTTTTCCTTCTAACACTTATTTAATTTTCTGTCATTAATGTTTTCTCTTTTCATTCCTTTCCTATCTTTTTAATGTAACCCTCACTCATTCTTATTCTTATTCTTAACTACTAAAATTGACATTTATTGAAATCTTTCACAAAACCAGAGGCAAAACTTTTCTTTCTTTTCTTCATTTAATTTCTTCATTTACTTTATTTTAGAGGCTGACTTTGTTTGCCAAACTGATTAAGTAAGACACAAAACCCAGAAATAAAATTCTAATATTGTCATTCGTAGAACACAAAATGTCTCTATAACCAGAGGTTTATAAACTAAATTTAGGCATATCTGTTCACTATTGTTTTTTTTTCTCTTTTGTTTTATATATTATTTCTCATTTCTCTCCCTCAAGAACAGACATACTTGAGAGAGATGATAATAATAATAATAATAATAATAATAATAATAATAATAATAATAACAACAACAACTCTATATCCATACAGTGCTATGAGATAATGGCTAGCAAGTCTAACTTGGTTGACTGCTACTACTGAGTATTAAATTTGACCATCACTGGGTGCCCCATGCACAAATTCAACATTAAAGAACTCATTAAAGGTTGGCTTATTATAAAATCAACCAACATCACTTGGCATGGGATAATTGCTTAACGAGGCTTGTCAACATGATTGCTGTAAGAATACATGAAAAACAAAAATAAATTATTATTTATGGTGACCAAGAACAAGACTATGAGAACCAAGTGTGTATTTATATATGGCGGTAGTAGACTCTGCCATCATATTCAACATATGACGGTCAAGCAGCTCAGTTCCTAGGAACCGACAACCACAAACCAGCACATATGATTTGATTGTAATGGTGAAGGCTTTGTGCAGAACCAACCACACATTTTGAAGGGCCGACTACAGAGACTTGGTGCACTATTTGCCACAAGGTCCCCAAACAACCCTCCGCAGGTTTTGAATTCAG
>OZ010603.1:44106759-44109259 GCA_963932145.1 Acanthosepion lycidas
GCTTGAATATATATATATATATATATAATAAAAAGGCTTAAACACTAATATTCCATGGTCATAATTTATTCCATTGGAATCGTAAATACGATCCAATTCATCAGACCTACAAATTCAAAAAGAAAACAGAAAAAAACCTACTATATATATATATGGTGTATGCAAAATCAACAAAAGCTGACATTATAAAAACCAGTGCTTGATGTAAAAAAAGATACAGAGCAAGGTATAAATAATGATAAAAGTATTTAACCTGACCTTTCAGTTGCCTTCACAACTTCAAGTCTCATATGCAGGAAGCCACCTTCACCAAATACAATCTTCAGGTGGTCAGGAATGATAGTAAAATTTCATTCATGGATTTTCATCCTCAATTTCAGGGACAAAAATCCATGAATTAAATTTTACTATTCTTCCTGACCACTTGAAAATTTGGTTTCATGAAGCTTGCTTCCCTGCATATGAGGCTTGGAGGTGTAGAGACAGCTGAAAGGTCAAGTTAAATTTATATAAATAGAAAAATGATGTATAAATCTTTTTTTATTATTATTTTAATTATGTCTTGAGTGTATAGTCTATCCAATTTCATTTAATTTCTGTTTATTTTTGTTCATGTTTCTATTACTTGTTATTAAATATCCCACATTATGATAATAGAAAATTTGCCAAGAAAGGTGAAAGGTAAAAAGGTTTGTCATAGTTTTTTTTCCTAAAATATATATGAATGTAAGACAATTTGGAAAACTTCTATTTTAACATGTTTTGCTGACATGATTTGGCTTCATCAGAAAAAGGATTTTATTTCAAAACAGGATTCATGATAAGTGTATGAACAACTGACATTTACATCAACTGTAAATCTTACTTACTGAGATATATATGTGCGTGTGTAAATGTATTGCAAATATAGAAATGCATTGAAAATCAGGAAGAAAGAAATTATATATTTGGTCAAGAATTAAAGTAAATATATTTTTTTAATTGATCATAACTCTTTATTGATTTCTTTATTATCTGTGAATCATTTTTGGGAAAGATAGTAAAGTGGTTTCCAATTGCCTTCTGCATGGTTTGGAACTCAAGGCTAGAGAGTTTAGTCTACCCTGCTATTTAACATATAACTGGAGAAGGAAAAGTGGAATGATTTTTCAAGTGCATTTGTTATTTCCACACTGATATCTGTTACACAACCCATGACTTCTAAGTATTGTATATTTCATTTAAATACATTAATAAATTTATTATAAAAATACACTGAAAATTAAGAAAGAAGAGATTGTCAATCGTGAAGAATTAATGAAAGCATTGCTGCTAGAATAGTACTATATATATATATATATATATATATATATATATATATATATATATATATATATGTGTGTGTGTGAGTGTGCGTGTAAATATATAGAAAAATAGGTAAGAAATGTTAGGTTAATTATATATATATATATATATATAATTGTAGGTCTGATGAATTGGATCGTATTTACGATTCCAATGGAATAAATTATGACCATGGAATATTAGTGTTTAAGCCTTTTTATTATATCCTTACTCTGTCCTGGACATTGAGTTCTACCTGGATTCTATCCTCTCGGAAATTTTTTATTCTAAAATATACATGTGTATATATGCACCTGTGGATTTTGCATATATATGTATATTTACCACTAATATTATCTATATATATATATATATATGTGTGTGTGTGTGTGTGTGTGTGCAAATATATAGAAACATAGGAAAGAACCGTTAGATTATATATATATATATATATATATATATATATATATATATATATATAAAATAAAATAAATCCTGAAGAGCCAGGAAAACATACCTGAAAATCTGTTTAGGTCATCAACTACATCCATGTCTACCTAGGTTTCACCTAATCAAATCTTCAGGGTCTTAACCTGAAGATCCGTTTAGGTGAAACCTAGGTAAGTTTTCTTGACTGTTTAGGATTCATTTTATTTTATTTATTCCTGTTCTACTTAGCATATTGAGCACGCTATGTTTAGCTTGACTACTCGCTTGGTTTTTTTTTACTTTGGACTAAAGACTTAAGGCACTGAAGGATTTCTTTTGCCATGTTCTAATGTTTTTAGTTCTTTCTTTTTTTTTACAATTTTTTTCTCAGTTACCGATTTGTTTTGGCATATCTAAAAGTTGTGCTATCCAAAGTTTTTTCCAAACAAGTATTACTATTAATATATATATATATATATATATATATATATATATATATATATATATATATATATATATATTGGTTGGATTGATGCGAGTTTGTGACTCTGGGTTTCACACTTCGCAAACTGATTAATTTTTTAAAATTTTGGGTTTATGTAGATTGCGTGTATTGGTGTTATTATGGAAATGGGGGGGGAAACGTCGTCGTGATGTCATCGTGCTATGCATTAGCATGAGTGACATCATGATAACTTCACGATGCAAATCAGGAAGAAAGGGTTTCTCAGTAGTCGTAAATTGATGC
>OZ010603.1:44114259-44126759 GCA_963932145.1 Acanthosepion lycidas
CTCTAATCAGCAGACTTCCATATGTTTATCTTCTTCAAAACCAGCCAATTTTGTTTGCTGGGGCATTTTGTTTTGTTTTGTTTTTTGATTTTCACATTTTATTCCCACTTCTTTGAGATTTTCTTTCTGGAAAGTTTTCTTCTTTTTTTTTCTTCCTATTTTTAGTTTGTCTTGTTGCTTCTATACTTATTATTCCTAATTTTTGTCGTTCTTTTTCATTCTTTCCATTTTTTTGCACTGTTTTCCTCTCTTTTCTATATTTAAAGAACACTTGTTTCTTCTTGGTTTCCTTTTGTTTTTCTTTCATTCTTTCTTCCTTTATTTTTCTACAGATTTTTTTTTCTTTTTTCTGTCTATTTCATTTTTTTCATTGTTTACCTTTTCCTTTATTTTTCTACTTTTGCTTTTATCTTTTTTCTTTTTCTTTCCATTTTTAATTTTTCTTTTCTTTTTCTATTTTTTTCCATTGTTTAACCCTTCCTTATTTTTCCTGCTTCAATATTTCCTGTTTATATTTCTTTTACTTTACAGCTTTTTCATTCCTTTTAGTTTTTTTTCTCTTTTATCTATTTTCCTTCTTCTTATCTTTTCTGGCTTCTTTCTTAATCTTTTTACCCTTTTCTCAAGAATGACTTTATTCTCATTCACTTCTTCTTCATCTTCACACTCATTTCTCCTCCCCACTTTTCCACATTAAATTCTTTCTTCAGCTCCACTCTAACCTAATCCCCACTTGCTTTACTCACCTAAACCATTCACAAATTATCTGTCTTTCCTTCACATTCCAGCTACCAAACTTCATGTTTCCTTAGCCCAAACCACTTCCTACCCCAAGTCATTTGATTTCCTTCCTCTACACTGTGTGCATTCAATCTGGACAAAACCTCTCATGTCCTTTACTCATTTCCCTGTCTTTCTTTTAATTAGTCAGAGTGTGTTCGGACATTCAGGCAAAAGTCTAGTTGTACAAACCAGAATCTATCTTTTACCCTGGCAGAGATTTAGAAGCAGAGCAAGATTAAGTGCCAACTCCTACAATTTACACCCTGCATCTCTTGCATTTCGTATGTCTTTTAACTCTCATCAAGACCTAACCCTAAAGAGAATCCCAACCCTCATCACAGCCTACTTCTGATTGGCCTCTTGCCAAGATTTCTAAATTCTTATATGTCATTATACATGGCTTTGTAGCAGCTTTTCTTATATATTTGTCTGTCATGTTAACTTCGGTCTGTGAAATTTTCTGTTCCCATTTTCTATCTCTGTCGACAAGACTTGATTGATAACAAACTCAATTCAATAAACTTTTGCAAACATCAATTGTCATCTAGCAACAGGCTCTCTCTCAACGGCAAAATTCACACAGTGGTAAGATACACATTTTTGTAGTAAGCTGGCAATAAAAGACAATGTTCATTTTCTTCCTCTTGTTTTCCATGTTCCTTCAAGAAGTGGGCGATCGTAGCCCTCCACAATTTCCTATTTTTGTAGCTCTTAGAGAAAGATTTGACTTTTCACCATCTTCCCACTTCCTGTTTTGCCATCAACTTACATTAGCTTGTTAGGTAGGTTACTCAATGCTTTCATCTGACCCTCTTGCCTTCAATACGCCCTGTGAGTGTCAAATTCTCCACACCTTCTTTCCCCATTATATTTCCTAGAAAGTATACATGAACTTTTTGATTCCATTTTCCTTAAAACTACCTCATTACTCATATGGTCAGTCAATGATTTTCTCAGCATCCTTCTGTAGAACCACATTTCTGTTACCTCAAGTCTCTTCTTCATCTGTGAGATGATTGTTTCTCAGCCATACAAGAGGATGGATATTACATAACAATTCAGCACACTTTTCTTTGTTTCTAATGGAATTTTCCTGTTTCTTAATATTTTGCTTAGCTTTTTGAAGGCATATTTTATTGCTCCATTGCTCCCTTGGATTTTGGTATCATTTCCACTTAAGTAATAATCAAGGTAGGTAGATTAATGAATGTTGTGATGTATGCAAGGTGTGACATCTGATGATGACTTAAGAAAGTTGAAAGCTTAGATCATATTTTTTTTCCCAAATGAACTTCGGACAATTCCTGACAGAATTTCCTCATTGTCTGAGAAGGATTATTTGCTATTTTGAAAAATCAATCAGTAAAATTAATTGACACAAAATATTTGTTGTTTTTAATATTATCTATCTTAAAGAATATTTGTTGCCTAAATACACAATATATATATATATATATATATATATATATATAGAGAGAGAGAGAGAGAGAGAGAGAGAGAGCAAATGAGAAATGTATATCAATCTAACATGTTTCACTTTTACTAAAGCTTCATCAGTTAATAATAAAAGTGAAACGTTAGATTGCTAAACATTTCCTATTAGGTTGGTGCAAAAATAATGTCGTTTTCTCACATATGTTAATATGTGAGAAAACGACATTATTTTTGCACCAACCTAATATTTATTCTTTATCTTATCATTCTGTTGGATTCTGATCCATATTTGATTTGTATTTGATCCCAATTCATATATATATATATATATATATATATATATATATATGCACTAACCACCCATAAGATTTTACAGTTACATGTTATCAGGTGAATTTAAAATAATTTATATCCTTTAATTATTTTAATAAAATTTTGTTAGATAGGTATTACTGCTAAAAAACTCCTTCAAAAAATTATGTTGTGTCTTATACCAAAATTAGATTAAAACCTAAATGCTTCTCTTTGATGTCCTTGTATCCTGATGACCCAAGAACAATATATAAATAATTTTATTATAATTATATATTAAAATAATGTTAAAATATTTCACTAAATGTTAATGTTTCACTAAAGCCCACCGTTCTATTTTTTGGGGGCGAGGTGGACTCTGATAGAGAGTAACTGAAAATTAATACCAATTTCATATAAACTTACATTTAATATTGCTATTTTTTATTTTAATTTTTATAATTATTATTGGATTTTAAAGAAGACTTTCTTCTTCTTATATGTGCTGTGTTCCTTCAGAATTTGGGAGATCATGGCTCTCCACAAGCTTCAATAGGATTAGATAAGTTCGCCTATTGCCCATTTGACACTCCTCCCCAGGCTTTTGAACAGGTGTAGAGCTTTATCCCTTGTTTCCTGTATAGGACTGGGTTTTTACTTCCTTCTCCTAAAGTATTCTCATTCTGTTTCACTCTTAATAACCCTATCTGTCTTAGTGGCATTATTGTCTTACTTGGAATGAAATGCTTAAAGAAAGCTTCCTGTCTCTCGTATCTCTTAATAGTCTTTATCTTATCTCTCCCAATTCCTGCTCTGCCAACTATTTATACAAGCTCATTATGTAGGTTATGTATTGCTTTCCTTTGTCTCTTTTGCCTTCTTGTGAGTGTTAAATTTTCTAAGCTTTCTTTCTTCAGTGCCTTATTTTTCTCTTTCTAATTCTAAGTGCTCTTTCTGTTTCCATTTTCTTTAAAACTTTGTCATTGTTCACATGTTCAGTTCATAATGGATTCAAATAATTGAGTATAAGTAACGATAAATCCTAAGTTGAATATTATTTGATTTTTCTCCCTCAATATTTATTTACTAAATTATGTTTTATTTCTTGTGTATGAGTATGTTTATTCTAAACGTTTAAAAATCCATCTAATTCTTAAAAACAAAATTGTCATCCATCTTTTTTTTCTTCTTTTCTCTAGGTAAGTACCTTTTACCTGCAACATCAGAAGAGGGTGAGATATTATTTTTAATATATATAATTATTTTTCCTGTATAATATTTTTTGTTTTATATTTTATATAAATTGTTGTCATTATTGCTATTGTTGTGATTTCCTTTTCATTTTTATACCTATTTTTTTAAATTATTACTAAGTTTCACTTAGTATTATACATGACTGAATAGAATGATATTCACCCTGAACATGACCCAAGAGCCACTCGAGGTAGAGTGTTACAGAATAAGAGGTACAGTTTATGGGGATATGCGGAGAAGATAACTGGTAACCCTAGACTTGAATAGGTTAAGATTGTAGCAGACAAGGAAGCATTCCTTGAGAGTGAGTTCCACAAAGCAGTGGTTCAATGGAAGAAGCAGCTCTAGTGAAACTTACATTTCAGCAATAGAATATGAAGGGAATGGGAGTGGTTTGCTAGAATGTATGTAGCACAACAGGTTTTAGCCATGAGGGTGAGAACTGGTACAACTAAGGACTGTACTTCATATGAACACTTTACATGGAAAAAGCGACAGAGCAGTTTAGAGACACACTATGTTTCCACTATGAGAAAGGGATTGCAGGGTGGAAAATAATTTTAAACATTTATAAGCTTTCATTTCTAGATTTTCTTCTCCCTCTGTCATTTTTCTTCTCTTTCCTTTATAAGCCTTCATTTCTAGATTTTGTTCACCCTCTTTCATTTTTCTTCTCTTTCCTTTATAAGCCTTCATTTCAAGATTTTCTTCTCCCTCTTTCATCTTTCTTCTCTTTCCTTTATAAGCCTTCATTTCTAGATTTTCTTCACCCTCTTTCATTTTTCTTCTCTTTCCTTTATAAGCCTTCCTTTCTAGATTTTGTTCACCCTCTTTCATTTTTCTTCTCTTTCCTTTATAAGCCTTCCTTTCTAGATTTTCTTCACCCTCTTTCATTTTTCTTCTCTTTCCTTTATAAGCCTTCCTTTCTAGATTTTCTTCACCCTCTTTCATCTTTCTTCTCTTTCCTTTATAAGCCTTCCTTTCTAGATATTCTTCTCCCTCTTTTATCTTTCTTCTCTTTCCTTTATAAGCCTTCATTTCTAGATTTTCTTCACCCTCTTTCATTTTTCTTCTCTTTCCTTTATAAGCCTTCATTTCTAGATTTTCTTCTCCCTCTTTTATCTTTCTTCTCTTTCCTTTATAAGCCTTCATTTCTAGATTTTCTTCACCCTCTTTCATTTTTCTTCTCTTTCCTTTATAAGCCTTCCTTTCTAGATTTTCTTCACCCTCTTTCATCTTTCTTCTCTTTCCTTTATAAGCCTTCCTTTCTAGATTTTCTTCACCCTCTTTCATTTTTCTTCTCTTTCCTTTATAAGCCTTCCTTTCTAGATTTTGTTCACCCTCTTTCATTTTTCTTCTCTTTCCTTTATAAGCCTTCATTTCTAGATTTTCTTCTCCCTCTTTTATCTTTCTTCTCTTTCCTTTATAAGCCTTCCTTTCTAGATTTTGTTCACCCTCTTTCATTTTTCTTCTCTTTCCTTTATAAGCCTTCCTTTCTAGATTTTCTTCACCCTCTTTCATTTTTCTTCTCTTTCCTTTATAAGCCTTCCTTTCTAGATTTTCTTCTCCCTCTTTCATTTTTCTTCTCTTTCCTTTATAAGCCTTCCTTTCTAGATTTTCTTCACCCTCTTTCATCTTTCTTCTCTTTCCTTTATAAGCCTTCCTTTCTAGATTTTCTTCTCCCTCTTTTATCTTTCTTCTCTTTCCTTTATAAGCCTTCATTTCTAGATTTTCTTCTCCCTCTTTCATTTTTCTTCTCTTTCCTTTATAAGCCTTCCTTTCTAGATTTTCTTCACCCTCTTTCATCTTTCTTCTCTTTCCTTTATAAGCCTTCCTTTCTAGATTTTCTTCTCCCTCTTTTATCTTTCTTCTCTTTCCTTTATAAGCCTTCCTTTCTAGATTTTCTTCACCCTCTTTCATCTTTCTTCTCTTTCCTTTATAAGCCTTCCTTTCTAGATTTTCTTCTCCTTCTTTTATCTTTCTTCTCTTTCCTTTATAAGCCTTCATTTCTAGATTTTCTTCTCCCTCTTTCATTTTTCTTCTCTTTCCTTTATAAGCCTTCCTTTCTAGATTTTCTTCACCCTCTTTCATCTTTCTTCTCTTTCCTTTATAAGCCTTCATTTCTAGATTTTCTTCTCCCTCTTTTATCTTTCTTCTCTTTCCTTTATAAGCCTTCATTTCTAGATTTTCTTCACCCTCTTTCATTTTTCTTCTCTTTCCTTTATAAGCCTTCCTTTCTAGATTTTCTTCACCCTCTTTCATCTTTCTTCTCTTTCCTTTATAAGCCTTCCTTTCTAGATTTTCTTCACCCTCTTTCATTTTTCTTCTCTTTCCTTTATAAGCCTTCCTTTCTAGATTTTGTTCACCCTCTTTCATTTTTCTTCTCTTTCCTTTATAAGCCTTCATTTCTAGATTTTCTTCTCCCTCTTTTATCTTTCTTCTCTTTCCTTTATAAGCCTTCCTTTCTAGATTTTGTTCACCCTCTTTCATTTTTCTTCTCTTTCCTTTATAAGCCTTCCTTTCTAGATTTTCTTCACCCTCTTTCATTTTTCTTCTCTTTCCTTTATAAGCCTTCCTTTCTAGATTTTCTTCTCCCTCTTTCATTTTTCTTCTCTTTCCTTTATAAGCCTTCCTTTCTAGATTTTCTTCACCCTCTTTCATCTTTCTTCTCTTTCCTTTATAAGCCTTCCTTTCTAGATTTTCTTCTCCCTCTTTTATCTTTCTTCTCTTTCCTTTATAAGCCTTCCTTTCTAGATTTTCTTCACCCTCTTTCATCTTTCTTCTCTTTCCTTTATAAGCCTTCCTTTCTAGATTTTCTTCTCCTTCTTTTATCTTTCTTCTCTTTCCTTTATAAGCCTTCATTTCTAGATTTTCTTCTCCCTCTTTCATTTTTCTTCTCTTTCCTTTATAAGCCTTCCTTTCTAGATTTTCTTCACCCTCTTTCATCTTTCTTCTCTTTCCTTTATAAGCCTTCCTTTCTAGATTTTCTTCTCCCTCTTTTATCTTTCTTCTCTTTCCTTTATAAGCCTTCATTTCTAGATTTTCTTCACCCTCTTTCATTTTTCTTCTCTTTCCTTTATAAGCCTTCATTTCTAGATTTTCTTCACCCTCTTTCATTTTTCTTCTCTTTCCTTTATAAGCCTCCCTTTCTAGATTTTCTTCACCCTCTTTCATTTTTCTTCTCTTTCCTTTATAAGCCTTCCTTTCTAGATTTTGTTCACCCTCTTTCATTTTTCTTCTCTTTCCTTTATAAGCCTTCATTTCTAGATTTTCTTCTGCCTCTTTTATCTTTCTTCTCTTTCCTTTATAAGCCTTCCTTTCTAGATTTTGTTCACCCTCTTTCATTTTTCTTCTCTTTCCTTTATAAGCCTTCCTTTCTAGATTTTCTTCTCCCTCTTTTATCTTTCTTCTCTTTCCTCTATAAGCCTTCCTTTCTAGATTTTCTTCTCCCTCTTTCATCTTTCTTCTCTTTTCTTTAAAAGCTGTCCTTTCTAGATTTTCTTCTCCCTCTTTCATTTTTTTTCTCTTTCTTTTAAAAGCCTTTCAAGATTTTCTTTATCTTTTTTCTCTTTTTTTCACTTTCTCTTCACATTTTTCATTTTTTCACTATTTTTCTTCTTCTCATATTTTTTCCAAACTCCTTTATCTTTTATTTCTTTTCATTCCATTTTCCCATTTTTCTTCCTTCTTTTGTAACCAAAACACACCAGAGTTAAAGATATATCTCCGAGACTTTCCCAATAGACATCATACTATCAAACACTCTTGTTGCTTGCATTATTTAAAGCATTCAGATTTCATTTCTTTTTCAACTTTACTGAAAAAGTATTTGTCTGTGATGCAACAATATCACTAAACTAATATTTTCTTTATGATATACCATATCTTGTTTTTAAGGAATATCTTAGTAAAATCTTATACATTTAGATTCCTTGCTTCCAAATTACTTACAGTAAAACTAAGAGTCTTTTCTATCTACAGCTTTTTTTAAAAAAATCATTTCACCCAAGTAAGGCAATAAAGCCAATAAGATGTAAAAAAAGTATTCAAGTGAGTATTTAAATGTATTTAAATACTAAGATGTAAAATATTTGTAAAAAAATGTTAAAATATTTTAAAGGATTTCTAAAAGTATTTAAATATTAAGAGTATTTGTACAAAGATGTACATATATTTGAAAGTATTTTTTAAAGTATTTGAATTCTAAGATGTAAAAGTATTTATGTAAAAATATTTGTGAATAGATGTGAACCTTTAGAAAGTATTTAAATACTAAGATGTAAAAGTATTTGCAAAAAGATGTAAACATTTAAAATGTATTTAAATGCTAACATACAAACGAATTTGTAAAAATATTTACGTCTGTATTTGTGTGTGAATATATTTATAAATGTAAGTGTGTGTGTGTATATGTATTTATAAATATATTTGTGTGTGTTTATTTATAAATGTACTTGTGTGCGAATATATGCATTTATAAATGTACTTGTGTGTGTGAGTATATGTATTCATAAATATACTTGTGTATATGTCAGTATATGTCCTTATAAATGTACTTGTGTATGTATGTGTATATGTTTTTATAAATGTACTTCTGTATAAGTATATGTATTTATAAATGTAATTTTGTGTGTGTGAGTATATATATTTATAAATGTACTTCTGTGTATGTGTGTGTATATATATATATATATATATATATATATTAACACATACATGCATACACATACAAACAGAAGAAAATGGAAGCTTTTTAGCTATTAATTCAATAGGCACTTATCACATTAGTGTTACCGTGGTAACCAAAGGTGCTACTTCAGATTAATATCAACCAAAGCTATACCAATTACGATTTTCACACTAAAAACCAGGCTGAAGTCTAAAAGAGTTACATTTCCTTAGATTTGAATCCATTAATGTATTTCCCAAGGAGAAGGCTGTTGCCTATGGCAGAATTTTGAATCTGTGCTCATCTTATTTAAAATGTACAGCCTTGTGTTAATCTGACAGCATGATTCTTGTTTCTATACAAGTTACTCTGGCAAAATAACAGGCATATTTTTAGTACATATTTTTTTCAATTCATTCTTACACAACCTTTTGGTAATACTCAAAAAACTTATCTAAAAAGATATTACCCCTAAACAGACACCATATGCATTAGATATTAGCAGCAGGTCATGAGAAACCTTTAATTTATTCTCAGGGGGCATTTATCCCTATCCCCTAGTGATAGGGTTAACAGTAATTTTTTTTTTCTTCTTCTTTGTTCACTGGTGCCTCGACAGCATGAATTTAAGCATGCTACTGGATTGGCATCACAGTCCTAACCTTTTACTCCAACAGCTTCTTCTTTTGCACTTCCTGACAGTGGAACTCACTTCCTCTTACTTGCTTTCCAAATAACCACAATCTTCAAAAATTTAAATGTAATGGCAATTGACATCTTCTGATGCCTTGATCTTGATCCCATCCTTCTCTTTATCCTTTCTTCAAACACTCCCTCTTTTCTCTTACTTTCACTCTCTGTAAGCCCTTGCATGGTAGTTGCATTCCCACCTTGCTTGGGGTGAAATACTTAAAAAAAAAAATCCTTAGAATGTCTCTTCAGGATTTTGGTAATCATAGCTCTTCCTCTCCTTTGTAATTTTTACTAGGGTTTGTCTTTGAATATTAGCATTGAAAAAAAATAATAAAATGCAAAAATAAATATATATCAGGTACTTAGACATAGACAGTATTTTAGGAGAGCCCCTTTTTGCTAGAATAGATGACTAAATTTGTCTTCTTAGTCTCAATTTATGACAGTGCTACTGATCTGAGCTATATCATTTGTCTAAAAATCATTAATGCTCTTAATTTTCAAAACAAACCAGAAAACCTTTTGTTTTGTTCAAAACATTAGCTTCTAAAATTTTTATGTAATTCTTATGCCTGACATCTGTAGGTCTAATTCCAAAAAAACAATATAAAAAGCAAACAAAATTGTATATTTAATATCAATGCAAAAAAATGTTTCACGATCACAAGTCCCATATCCCATTAGAGTTGTAAGGACACTCCATGTACTAAAGTCATAGCAACAGTGGAGAGTCTTTGGCACACCAGCTCGATGGATCCCAAACATCTCCAGGCTGGTATCAATTCAGTTTTTCGTTAAGACTGGTGGCCAAGTAAAGCTATAGGACCTAGTCTTTCTTGCTATTTACCCAGGGATAGAAGGAGAATAGAAGGATTCATACCTTTCCCAAGAGTATTTGCATGCAGGTAGTGCCGGATTTACCTATAGGCTTAGCAGGCTGAAGAATAGGGCTTCAAAATCTAAGAGGTCTCCAGTCAAGGTGCGTAATATTTTTGACACAGTTATGGAACTTTCTTACATTGTAGACTCTAAATAGCTTCAGTAATTTGAAATACTCATCATCATCCTTGGCTTTACTGAAATTGTTTAATTTAACACTTCCATTTTCCTCTATTTGTGGGAATGAGAGATTTAGAGGGGTCTCACAAGTGAAATAGTCCAGGACCTAAAATCCAGCCCTGAATGTAGGTGAATGTAATGAATTTGACTAGAATTTGAACTTATCTCTCATTTGAAATTAAACTATCACACAGTTTACACAGTGCTTGGTTGGCTCCTGAGCAGACCAAGCATAGAAATGAATACAATATGAGAACCAGTAATAAGGAGTGCCAGAGAAAAGTGATAATAACAACAAAAATTACAATATGAGCTCTGGTAAAAACATGTAATGAGAACAGCAAAAATTGCACTATGAGCACTGGTAAAAAAATGTTTGCTGAAGAGATTAGGTTTATAATACCCAGAAATTTATACACAGATGTCCTCAAGGACACATGGCACAGTGGATAAAGGCATTAGTTAAATCCAGTGACAGTACCCAAGGCAGTGACTGGTTAAGGCAATGGAGAACTTGGAGAGGGGAATTAACAGGAGATAACTCATAACTGACACCCATTAGACATGGCACATGGAACTAGAATAGTTTACCCCAGTGAGCCAAATAAAGGGTTCAGTTCAACATTCCAACCACCTGAAGAAAGCTGGAGCGTACAATGGCCAAAACGTGATAAATATGGCGATAAAGATGAGGACAATAGTCCAAATAATGTAAATAGTGCACACAGTTTACAGTTAGGTAATATATCTAAAAAAAAAATGTTTATTTTATGAGAGGATCATATAAAGAATATAGAATCAGAAATTTTTAAGGCTTAATATCTGATTTAGCATGTCCACTTTTAACATCTGATTTATACCGCCCTTTCCCCTTCTTATTTTGTAGTGCCCCACTTGTTTGATATAAACAGTAAGCATTAGGGTTCCTCTTGACCTTTTCATTTAATTATAATGTACAGATGCTGTCTGGGAATGGAGCAAAGCCATAGAACCAATGCAAATTACACTGAGAATTGGTTGTCTTCATTTAAAAGGACTTGTAGCTGAACAAAGACTATAAGCATCTGACTATTTAAGTAACTATGTTCAGGTTTGATGTTCTATACATGTTTCTTGCAGTAAACTTATTTTCTGCCCTGGTAAAAATTACTTATTGGATAAATTAGAATATACTGCCTATAATTGTAATTTAATTTTTTAAGTTTCCTTAAAATTTCCTTGTTGTTCAATCCATGGTAGTCTTAGAATGATTGTTCATTCCAAGTACTTTCAAAGAATCTACAGGGTGCCCAGCCAAAAAGCAGTAAATTCAGAAAGAAATTTATTTTGCTATCATGACTCATACACAAACTGAACGATCATCATAAAAGAACCAATCAAAGTTAAGTTATTGCGCAAGAACCGAATGATTATTCAAGATTGTGAATATTCAAGAAATTTATTCATGGTTACTCAAGGTCAATTATTCCTGAAAGATAAAACAGTGATAATATAATTTACTGCTTTTTTACAGGACATCCAGTAATAGGCATTTTTAAAGATTTTGGTTGCGCTATTGTAAATGGCATGTTTTTTTTTTTGTCTTTTTTATACTAAGGTTCATCCTGTACAAGGCCGATAGCCCACTTGAGGTAGAGGGTTACATTGGGGAGGCACTTTGTATGAATAGAAGGGAAGTTAATGGTAAACCCTAAACATGAACAGGTTAAGATTGCTGTGTGCAGGGAAACATCCTCTTGGTAGTCAGTAGCACAGAGCAGTGGTTCATGGGAAGAGGCTGTTCGAGTGGAACTTATTCCTGACTGATGGAATATGGAGGGAATATGGGTGGGGTTTGCTACAATGGAATGGCAGGTCTTCACCATAAAGGTTAGGCCTGGCAGAATGTAAACAGTCTAAAGATTGCGATTTCTAAACTCATTAAGTCCCAATGAAAAGCTCTTTTTTACACACAAGGAAAAATTTAAAAAGTAATTTATCAGTCATTTTTAATGAAATATGTATTAAAGAATGATCGTAAGATATAGCATAGTTTTTAAACAAAAATGGAGATAGACCTAAGACCATGCTCATACATAATATCACTGATCATTGCAAAAGCAACAGTAGCATGATACGATAAATTTATTGCCCCCCCCTCCAATTTTCTGTAAAAAATCAAAATGCAGTTTCTTTACACATAGTTTTATTTTTCATTCCAATTGCTATCTACTGTCCTCCTGATTTTGTTCTCATTCGTTAGCAATATTTCTATTTCTTACTCTTTAGTAACCACCCCTTGCATCTCAGTGGCTTTATGGCCTTACTTGAACTCAAT
>OZ010603.1:44131759-44158395 GCA_963932145.1 Acanthosepion lycidas
CTACATCGAAAACAATAAAAGACTTAATTAATACAAACAAAATAATCTAAAACTTGAAGGAGGAATTTACTCTATTAACTGAAATAATTGCCACAAGGAATACATCAGAGAATCCTCAAGGAATTTAAAAAGATTACATGAACCCAAAAGGAGTCTTTTACAAAACAACACACTAAATACATTAGCTGCTCATCATAATGAGACTGACCATAAATTTGATTTTAAAAATACTGCTTGTCAAGAGTGGTCTCACTTTGTTTTGTTACTCTTTGAGTGAGTTATTTCTGTTTACTGGGACTGTATAAGGATACTATACGCGAACTTTGTATTCTCAGTTGAATAAAGCTTTCTTAAAGCCTACATCTGCATACTTTTGTCATTACAATTTAGTCAACTGAGAATACAATGTTCATGTATAGTATCCTTTTATAGTCCCAGTAAACAGAAATAGCTCTCTCAAAGAGGAGGGTAACAAAACAAGGGGAGACCACACTTGATTATTCATAACACTGCTCTAATTAAAAGAGAAAGTGCTTTAATCACTAATTGGTCCACAGTAAATTTATTTATTGACTAGTTTATACATAATGATGGTGATGATTTATTTATTGACTAGTTTATACATAATGATGGTGATGATTTATTTATTGACTAGTTTATACATAATGATGGTGATGATTTATTTATTGACTAGTTTATACATAACGATGGTGATGATTTATTTATTGACTAGTTTATACATAACGATGGTGATGATTTATTTATTGACTAGTTTATACATAACGATGGTGATGATTTATTTATTGACTAGTTTATACATAACGATGGTGATGATTTATTTATTGACTAGTTTATACATAACGATGGTGATGATTTATTTATTGACTAGTTTATACATAACGATGGTGATGATTTATTTATTGACTAGTTTATACATAACGATGGTGATGATTTATTTATTGACTAGTTTATACATAACGATGGTGATGATTTATTTATTGACTAGTTTATACATAATGATGGTGATGATTTATTTATTGACTAGTTTATACATAATGATGGTGATGATTTATTTATTGACTAGTTTATACATAATGATGGTGATGATTTATTTATTGACTAGTTAAAATTTACATACAGTTTCTTACAACATTTCTTCTATTGTCACAATGTGGGATATTTAACAACGTAACTGATGGAAATAAGTGGGTGGAGGAAAAGATACCACAGATACAGAGAATTTGGAAATAGAAAGTAACATAATAAAAGAAGCTGTGGAGACCCATGATCATCCATTTAAAAATAAATCCCTTTAGACTACCTTGAAAATTTATTCTGTTGTTGACTTTACAGAAAAAAATAAGTGAATGTTTTATGACTTGAGATTGTCAGGTTGATAGAAATATATATCAACTAGGCAGAAAGAGTCTTGGAAGGGAAAAAGAATTGTTAGTGGTCATGAGTTTGGAGGCTTACTTACCATAGATATGAATCAGGATTCTTCGTAAAACAGAAATTACAAAAGCAAAGAAATTGAAAATAGGAAAAAAAAAATAAAATAAACAAATGACAGAAGTAAGTTAAAGGTTAAAGTCAGAGAGCAATTTGATTTGCTACTTCCAGGAAATCGGAAAGGAACGGTTTTGCACCGGACAGAGAACGGAAATGTAGGATTCAAACAAAATCATACAAAGGAAAGGAGAAGTTGGTGGGTACTAAAGAAGATTATCCCAAAAAATAAATAAATAAATAAAAACATTAAATATCTCTTGAGTGCAAAACATTTAAAGAAAGAAAAAAAACGAAAAATATTGTTTAATCTAACAACTGTTTAAGAAGGGAAATGAAATTCTTTATTTCACAAAGAGATGATGTAAAGAACAGATTCTTTTGTACAAATTGTAGATTTATAAAATTTTCTTTTTCTTTCTTCATGAAAAATAAGTGTTGTTCCTCATCTATGTGTTTATGTAATAGGTCTACCTGTGATATCATGCATTATATAAATATCTAATCATCATAATAATAATAATAATATCAGCTTGGGAAGACTATTCCTGTATACAACACTATCAGGTAACACCTGAAGGCCATACCACAGGCTGACCTTGTAAGTGATATTTGAGTAAATGGAACTTCTCCAAGTGTTGTCAATGGTTGTATTAGCACAAAGTCACAAGTCATCGTGACTGATTGTTTGAGAGTACTGACCTTGTTCCAAATTGTGATCATACCAGATTATATGCTCTTTCTCAGAAAAAGTAACTATGTAAACCACATGTTTAAAATGTGCCTCAACAGGTGTCTGTAACAGGGATTAGCTAACCACCCAACAGGCAAGTATATTCAGATATAAGCAGCCATATATATATATATATATATATATATATGCGTGTGTGTGTGTTTGTGTGTGCGTGTGTGTGTGTGCAAATATGTATAATAATAGAAAAGAACATGTTAGGTAAATAATCTAGTGTTCTTTAATATTTTTGTTTTTATTTTTAAAAACAGTGCTCATTACAGAAGTAGAGCTATAATACTTTAATTCAATTTAATTCAATTTAATTTCAATAATTATATTGAGGTTTTTTGGTTCTTGTTTTTGAAACATGAGAACTCTTTTGTAGCAAAGGAATCATGTTTTTTAAAAAATAATTATATACATATATATATATATATATATATATACACACACACACACAGACACATATAATGGCTGCTGTCTACTAGGGCAGTTAGTTGACACTGTTGCAGATGTCTGCTTAGGCACATTTGTGTTTGTTAAACATGTGCAGAGCCCACCTGTGTTTCATACTACGGGTATACTGAGCAAACCTTACTTACAGTTTCCGAGAAAGAGCACATTATCTATTGTGATCAATAGTCTGAAGAAGGCCAGCACACTCAAACCCTCGGTCATGATGACTTTTAACTTCATACACACACACACACACATACACACATATATATACAAACATATATATATATATATATATATATATATATATATATATATATATATATAAAAGTGAACACTTTTATATTTACACACGCTCTATCTCTGATATTGAGCACTTTATCCCATAAATATAGCACATATTTATATAGACTATATTTCTTCATATATATATGTATACAAACATATACAAGCATATATATATCTATACAAACATATATATATGTATACAAACATATATATATGTATACAAACATATATGTATATATATATGTATACAAACATATGTGTGTATATATATATATATATATATATATATATATATATATATATATATACACATATAATTTGGCAGCAACTTTTCTTTCATTAATAAAATTTTCCTTGTCCATCATATTTAGGAAACATATATATAGAGAGAGAGAAAGAGGGAGATAATACACACACAGACACACAGATTTTATAGCGTCATACAGAGAGAATGGATTATTTTTAAATATAAAGAAGTTCTTATATAAAAAGTTAGTTGCCAGATATAAGTTTAAGAAAATATCTCAAATGTCCAAGAAGCATTTTTTCCTTTTGCTTCAGATAAACCATATTGCATAAATATTTTCATAGAATTCGCTACATTTTTTTTTCTTTCCAATTATTTTTCTCCATTTCTCTCTCTCATTTTTTTTATTGTGGTTTATTTATTTATTTTACAATAAATCTCAACAAAAACTTTCATCACCAACTTTTAGATGCTCAAACTCAAATCTCTTCTTTGGATATACAAAGAAGAGATTTGAGTGCCAAAACAATGCTAGGTATGTTAATGACTGTTTTCAAAGTTATAGATGTAAACTTTTATTCATTTTCTCAAAACAGAATTCTCTTCACACTTATTCAGAAATCTTTTCTAACTTTCTTCTTTCTTTAAATTCATTTCCTTACATATCTGAATCTGAAAATTATTTTTCTCATCTTTTTGCTCACCTTTCAGTGTGTAAATAAGTTTCTACAAATAGTCTACATTCATACGTATCTTATAACAAGTACTGAAGATTTTTTTTCTTTTCAACACCTTAACTGATTGAAGCAAGCATTGTGATTGGCCATCTACACATCTTTCCTTACAATCGTTTTACTGATAGATTTATAGATACATAATAAAATGGACAGATGATAGAATAAGATAACAATGGATAAAAACAAATACATTTGAATGATATTGTTTAATATAAATTCAAAAGATAAAAAATATTGTAGAAACTGCTATAAGGCAATCATATATTGCGTATGCAAAAACTGATAGACAGCAGCTGATAGATAAATGCTAAATGATAAATTTAAAAAAATGTTATCCTCGTTAAGAAGATAAGGTAAATGCATTGAAAGTGCTCTAATTAATACCACTTCCACCTGTTTTTCCCACATATCACCATTCTTGAAAGAAACGCTTATTTCAATATTTGGTGTATTTCTGAACCCACTGTACTACATACACGGTCAAATCACCCTCACTTTCTTTGTATTCAGTTGGTAAGGAAGAAGTTCCACTCAGACAGCTTTTTCTTGAGAACTCTGTAAAACAGACTCCCAAGAGGGTACTTCCCTGATCAAAACAATCTTAACCTCTTCAAGTCAAAGATCAACTGTTATCTATCCTTATATATTCTGCACTTACTCCATCTTATGTCCATACAAAAAACTGCTTTTGGTAATCCTTCCAGTTGTTGCTAAAAATAAATGGATTCTTTGAGTTTTACCACAGACATCATAGTATAACCTAACTTTGTCCATCTTAGTGTAAAGTGGAGATAAAGTTGATAAAGTAAATCTCCAGTTACCAGCTAGTTTTTATGATGGCAGCAGGTTAATGATGTTTACTGAATTAGCTTAGTATGACACAAAGCTATCCATGTGGTGTACCTTACGAAGATTGAAGCCATTGAAGTAATTGTTTATAAGATAAACTTACTAATCACTACTTCATGACAAAATTTCCCCCATTTAAATGTCAGTTGTTATTTATGGTATATCATTTCAAATCTCATCAGAAATACAAAAAAGACAAAATATAAGGCTCCAAAATGTTTACTCCCCACCACAAACATTGATCTGCACAGATGTGAAAAAATGGGCCTTGATCCTTTAAATGTTCAGTATGGCATTCCAAACGAATCTTTTAATAGAAAATAGTGCCCTTATTTTTCTCTAGAGCCCAATGTACCAATGATGAGGCAGTGGGGGTGTTATGCTGATGACATAGATATTTATAGTTAGGATAAGAATGATCTTGAACAAAAATATAAACATTCTTGACAAAGTGTTCCAAAAAGTAGAACCTCTACAAAATGGAAATAAGATGTTGAATTTCCATACTACCTTAAACAAAAGGTTTCGAAGGAAATTTCCATCAGTACCAGAAAGAACACTATCAGTAAACTTGAAAAGTCTAATTTTCTGAATTACTGTTTCAAGAAAAACCTTTTATAAATTTCAACTGTGAGTAATGCTAACTGGTCAGTTACTATATGCTGGATAGTTATTTGTATGGAAACTTCTAATTTTACCATTACCATTCAAACAATCAAGCAACTGTATATTTAGGAGTAGTACATGAAAAAGCAGAAATATAAAGATATTAGTTACAGAAATAATATATGGAAGATAAGGATATTAGTCCTGATTCATTGATGAGAAGAACCATCCAGAATTATTAAAGACAACCATAGGAATCCAAAAAATCAGAATGTATATTCTATTAACAGTGAAAAATTTAGCGTCGAGGGGTTTAAAGTAAATAAAAAATGTGGGTGGCATTTATGCATTTTTCCCTTATCTCTTCCCAAAGATGAATTCTTGTTAGCTATTTTACCAAATTATAAAGAAGACATATATATCTACATTTGCAGTATGCATGACTCTCACAGTATTTGATATTTAGAAAAATGTAACGATAGGACCTAATACTTATTGAATCTGTCTGACTGCTTTTCTACCGTCAGATTAATAGCCTCATGAGTACAAGGAATTTATTCAGGTAAAAAGAAAAGTTCTTTTTCTTTTTTTTTTTTTAAAGAGACATACACAAATTTCAGAAAAAAAGAGCACTCATGTGAAATTACATATAACAATAAAATGGTTGTTTCTGATTGGTTGAAATTGTCTTGTCAGTGATCACCTAGTGATTAGAATATATTTAGCCAATCCAAATGAGAGCTTAAACTATACTAATGATTCCTGATTTCTTTCTCTTTGATTGCTCATTCTTATTGATATTCTCTTGTCTCATTTATTCCATTCTTCCTTTACATTGTCTCTTTTTCTACTAAGTTTGTTTTTACCTCTTACAATAGTCTTTTTCCCAAGTTTCTCCTTTCCTATTGTAAAATTAACAACTGTGTTACCCAGGGATTTTTCTTCCTCTTTCTCAGATACCCCTTCCTCAGTTTTCTAATTCTCTAGCTATTATATTTCTCTTTCCCTTCCCTTTTCTTCTCTCCATTCTTTCACATTATCATCTCTTTTTTTTTCCTTACTGGCTGAACCAGTGATCATTCCGACTCTTGTCTGTCAAGCATCATGGCATTTTATTAAGATATTTGATGACAGAATAGAATGCAGGAAGAAATGTGTTCATGCTTTTTCCAAAGTAATTCATTATCATCATCAGTCTACCTGCTTTTTTCAGATATCTCGATTCTTGAGAGAAATGCTTATTTCAAAATTTGGTGTATTTCAGAACCCACCATGCTACATACACATGGTCAAATCATATTTGTTCCCTTTTTATTCAGTTGGTAAGATAGAAGTTTCACTCAGATTTTTCTTGAGAACTTTGTGAAACAGACTCCCAAGAGGATGCTTCCCTCATCACAATAATCTTAACAAGTCAAAAATCAATTGTTATCTATCCTATATACCCTTATAATCTGCACTTACTTCCTCTTCTTATGTCCTTAAAAGAACTGCATTCGGTAATCCTCTACCTTGATTGACTTTTGGTCCTTGTATTGGGTTGGGCCTTAAGGACACTACACATCTAAACACCTGGCCAGTTCTCTCCACTTAGTTGAAATCCAAAGAGGTATTCATTTATACATAACATCTTAGGCAAGTAGGCCTGTTCTCATCCAACTCTGGTCAAACCACAGCTGATGTCCTCTAACTTGAAGGCTCAACTTGGTCACAAATAATGTCAGATTATATATATATATATATATATATATATATATATATATATGCATGCACACACACACACAGAGTCATTAACACTAATTTAGTATAAACAACACTAATTTAGTATAAACAACACCAATTCTCCTTATAACTCTCTCATTTATTTTATTTACTAATTTATTTGGCAGTGCCATCAAATGTTTTTTGTATTTTATAAGTATAATACAGTGTAACCCGGATATAAGAGAGATTTTCTCTGGTCTCAAATTAGAGACATCCTTACCTAAACAAAATAGACCAAACCCGGATATAAGAGAAACCCTTATATAAGAGACTTCTTCTCTGGTTCCGACAACTCTCTTATATCCGGGTTACACTGTATATATTTTGTAATAAGAGAGAGGAAGAAAGAATATGAATGAGAGAGATGAGTGTAGATAATGAGAATGAAGAATAGGTTCTGTGAAAGAGGGGGTGATGAGTAAGAAGCGAGGGATGAGGAAGAACTGGTATGAGAAGAAAAATGTATGACTGAGATGAATAAATATTGGTGGGGTCATTTTAGAGAATGGGTTTGAAGAGAAATTAAAAAAATTTCAGAGATTATAAAAAGAAATAAATAAAAAAGAGGGGAAAGACACTCTCCTGTTTGATGAACAAAGAAGGGAAGCCCATAACTAAAGGTCCAATGCTCTAACCACTATGATCTGTCCACAAATTTACCATTATAAAGATTTTAAAGTGAAAAAAAAATATGAAAAGACAATAAGAGAAGAATTTTTTTTTCACAATAGGGAATGAAATAATACATTTTTTTATTTTTATTTTTTTTTTATTTAAAGAATTTGAGATAATGAAGAAGCATTTTCGATTTCTCTATCTCTTGGGGTAAACAGTGTACTAAAGAACATTGATGGTAAAGCAACTGATAAAAAGAGGTGATAAGTAAATTTAGTTTTCCTAGAGTTTTGAGAAAAAATTTTCTTAAGCTTACTTTTAGAAATTTTCTTTGTATTGTGAAATATTTCTCTTCAGTTTGATCGTTTCATCATCTTTCTGGTTTCTGTTATTAAAATAAAAAAAATCCTTCAGAATAAATAAGTTGAATGGCATTGAAGTAAATTTTGAAAGACACTGAAATTGTTTGAAGACATAAAGAGTTGAACAAAATCTCTATTATTATTATTATTATTATTATTATTATTATTATTATTTGCAGAGATTCAGCCTGTACTTTGTTCTCATCATCGTCATTGTGTTTTCCATTATTTTGTGCTAGGTGAGTTTTCACACTAGCAGTACCCAGTTAGGGTATATGGATAGCACATTAGTTATTGGTATGGAAAGTGAAATCAACAAACATTTCAAATTTTTGTGTAGCCGTCTGTGTTCACTTTCCCACAAATACCCCTTGGGAAAAAGAAAAATCCATCTCTTCTCCCCCTAGCTATAACTAACTAGGTTCTCTATCCTGAATTCAAAACCATGGAGAAAACAACAGGAAACTACTCCACTATCTTTCCAAAGAAGTCATGGCAATTCACCGATAATAAAGAAAAGGAAGCTGTAGAGAGCAATGATCATATACCTACTGAAGGTACATGGCATAAAAAACATAGACACAGAATTGTATATATGTCACAGCAGAGGACAAAATGGTGCCAAGGCACATATTTCAAAAGAGGGCGATGTTAACATATCATTAGGTTATAAACATGTTTAGAAGGATATGCATTGTGGTATAAAGGATATCGGCTCAGAATGAGAAATTGGAGAGCTGAGTTCGAATTCCAGCCAGGTTCATTGCATTCACTTAAGGAAGATATGAACTCATCTCTACACCCCCACAAGCTATGGGTTGAATAGCAGGATAGACTGGGTCTTACAGCCTTGGCAGTTGGCCTACTGCATAAAGGAATAGTAACCTACTGCAGGAAAATCTACTACCTAGTCAGTCATAAATCAAAATATTTATGATTGCCCAGGTGAGATACATGTATGCTGCTTAACTGAGAAGTTAAAATGAGGTCCAAATGTGTTTCAGATTCTTTTGCTTGTATAAATGAAATTAGAAAACCCAAGTTCAAATTTTGGCCGAACCTGCTGCATTCACTTTTACACAAATGCCCTTAAGAAAGATTTGAATCAATTCCTTCTCTTAATTATAGTAAACTGGGATCTCTAGTAGCCACTCTAAAAGAATAACTACTCTGAATTCAAAACTGTGGAGAAGACAAGAAACCACTCCACTATCTTTCCCAAGAAGGCATGGTAATTCAAAGATAACAAAGAAAAGGAAGCTAGGAAGAGTCATGATCGTATACCTACTAAAGTTACATAGCATTAAAAACATACAGGCCTAGAATCTTCCATTAGATCCTCTAGACTGGCATTGCAAAATAACAATGAAAAAAAATATCCCTTGAAAAATTTCAACAGCAATAAAAGCAAAAATGGGTGGCAAGAGAAAATAATTTAATCAGGCTAAAGAAAATGTTTGAAGAGAAATTCCATCAATATTAGAAAGAGATATAGCAGTGAACTTGAAGTTTAATTTCCTGAAAAACACTTTTAAGGAAAAGACTTTGCAAATTTCAACCATCTCTAAGAATAACTCTTCTGTCAGTGAGTGCCAAATATTTCCTGTATGGAAACAGCTAATTTTACCATCATCATATTTGAGTTTATAAGCATTTGTTGAGCTCAAGTATAGGCAAATGTTGATCATTTATTTGCAACTGGAAGAGAAAATAATGAATTACTCAAGCTGTTAATTCTCCACACTACCATAATTGAAAAGTTTGGAAGGAAACTCCTATGAATATTATGTTTTAATGTTTTTGTTTTTTTTTAATTCTAACTAAGGCCATTGCAAAGTTTCATGCTTTAATGGGATTTTCTAACCAAGTCTGATGATTACACTGATGTGTTAAACTGACTGTCACCATAAGTATTGATTGCTATCTTCACACTGGTAATATCTGTATGCTTTCTATCCCCATGGAATAAGATAAAACTGGTAGAATGCAAAATGGCATTAAATGGTTGTTATATGCACTTTTACACGTTGCTGCTACACTCATGATAATTTTTTGTTTTAAATTTTGAGTGTTAATGTCTATATTATTCAATAAAACATGTTTGAATGAAGATATGCTACTTAAATATATATATATATATATATATATATATATATATATATAATTATTTATTTAAAAAATTTATAACATAAATATGTTATAAAATCACTACAAAAATAGCCATTTTGTTTCAACACCCTCGGTGTCTTATCAAGTGATGATGTTGAATGTAGATTTATTTTACATTCAACATCATCACTTGATAAGACACCATAGGTGTTGAAACAAAATGGCTATTTTTGTAGTGATTTTATAACATATTTATGTTATAAATTTTTTAAATAAATAATTATATCTGCTCTACTTTGTATTGAGCACTCTTTTAAGAATAGTAATTGTTGGTTATTGGAATTCATTCCATATACACCAATCATATACTTGGTATATATATATATATATATATATATATATATATATATATATATTTGTAACTGAATGTGATTTTGGTATTTTGTAAGTATTTATACCCATTTCCTATTTCTGTATGTATCATGTGTGTGTGTGTATGAAAGAGCGACTGAACTTCATATACATACGTGTGTGTGATGCAGAGAGTGGGATGAAGCTATTATACATACGTGTTTGTTTTTGTAAATTAATTAAATAATATTAGTCATAATTAATAATGATAGAAAAATAAAGGTAAATAGATTAAATTTGATTATTGATAGACGATTGCTTGTGGAGGGAATTAGATTATCTTTTCATGGAGTATTTATTAAATTATGTGATAAGTGAAGCAAAAAGACTTTGGCAAGGATTCAGAATTAAGGAAGTGACTATTGGTGCCAAGTGGTCACCCTCACAAACCAGAATGGCAGAGTCGAATGTTGTACTCTGATGCTCCAACTATATTCTTGCTTTTCTCTCTATCCCCCTTCTTTTGCTTTTACTTGACTGATTCCTTGCTTTTTTTTTTTTAACTTCCATCTTTTTATTGTTTACTGCATATACTTTTAATCAATTAACAATTCTTCTCTTATCGATCCCAGCCGATTCCTCTTCACCTCCCTTTATAATTTATATCTTCTGTATTTTCTTAACGATTACAATCTACTTCTATCTGTTTCGCTGTATTTATATCCATGTATATAATGTCAGTATCTATATCATACATTATACAACTATATATATATCTTTCTATTTATGGTCATAAATATCACAGCCTGTTTATATGTATCTACTTCAGTCTGCTCATATTTATCTACCTATCTGCCATCTTTATCTGTTCATAACTTTCCCCTATTTATGACAATCAGTTCATTATCTATCTCTTCCAGTCTGTTCATTATCTATCTATCCCAATCTGTGGGTTATATATATCTATTTATCTATTCTAGTCTGTTCATTATCTATCTATCTATTCTAGTTTGTTCATTATCTATCTATCTATCTATTCTAGTCTGTTCATTATCTATCTATCTATCTATTCTAGTCTGTTCATTATCTATCTATCTATTCTAGTCTGTTCATTATCTATCTATCTATCTATCTATCTATCTATCTATCTATCTATCTATCCCAATCTGTTCATTACATATCTATCTATCTATCTATCTATCTATCTATCCCAATCTATTCATTACATATCTATCTATCTATCCCAATTTTTTCATTATATATGTGTCTATTCCAGTCTGTTCATTATCTATTCAAATCTGTTCATTATCTGTTCCAATCCATTCATTATATAGTGATTTTCCAAGCGTAGCTTAGATGCGGCACAAGGCCAAAGGTATGGGGCACCCAGTGAGGATCGAACTCACTACTCAGTCGTAATTGTTCTAGCAAGACAAGCTTGCTAACCATTACACCACATCAAGGTGCTCCAATCCATTCATTCTATCTATCTATCTATCTATCTATCTATCTATCTATCTATCTATCTCAATCTGTTCATTATCTATCTATTAGGTTGGTGCAAAAATAATGACATAATAATGTCGTTTTTTGACGTTAAAAAATACGTCAAAAAACGACATTATTACGTCATTATTTTTGCACCAACCTAATATCTCAATCTGTTCATTATCTATCTATCTTTCGCAATCTGTTCATTATCTATCTATCTCACTCTGTTCATTATCTATCTATCTCACTCTGTTCATTATCTATCTATCTCACTCTGTTCATTATCTATCTATCTATCTATCTATCTATCTATCTCACTCTGTTCATTATCTATCTATCCCAATTTGTTCATTATATATCTATCTCTGTTCATTATATATCTCATTTTGTTAATTATACATCTATGTATCTCAGTCTGCTCATTTTCTATCTTAGTCTCTTCATTATCTATCTATTTGTCTGTCTGTCTCTCTATTTATGTATCTATCTATCTATCTATCTTTCTATCTCAGTCTCTTTATTATCTATTTCAATTTGTTTATATTTCTCTACCTGTTTGTTGAAAAATAAAAAAATAAATATTTGTTGTGTTAACTGCTTTTCTCATCATTAAGCTTAATGTACCATCATAATTAAAACTTACGATGGAAAAGTGATCAATATCAGCAAAATATAGCATATGTACATATAGAGAAAGTGAATGTAGAAATGAATATTGCATGACTGACAGTTTTATCCCTTTAAACAGTCATCACATCATATTGTCTTCATTTCTCCACACACTTTCTCTCTCTCCACACACACACATATGTGTGTGTATATATATATATATATATAAAAAATATATATATATATAGTCATCCACAGACAGACTGTTTCACTGTATCACAGCTCTTCAGTGTTACTAGATGTCCAATTGACATCAGTCAAATATCTTAGCCCGAGGCCATCATCACACAAAAGAAAGGAAGGCAATTTTAATGTTTTTCTCTATACAAAATATTCCAGCAGCTCGGAGAACTCTATTCATACACTGGGGTTGAATAAGACTGACATAGTTTTTGTTGGTTGAAATACTTCCCGCCATATGAGGTAATTTGGGATTTTGTTGTTTAATATATATATATATATATATATATATATATATATATATATATATATATATATAGGCATTTAAACATGGTCGCAGCATCCTGCTAAATTTGCTAGTGAGTGTATACATAGTTATATGAATATGTCATCAACCTAATGAGTTGATACAAATAATATTTATTTTTCAACATTATCATTTTCCTTCTCAATGCACTTAATTAATTGTTGAATATTAATTACATATATTGAACATCGTAAAGTAAATATTTCAGATCAAAATTCAGCTAATAGCTACATATTAGGCTACGGACTTAATGATCCATCTCATAAACAAAGTAGATCAATAAAATATATCTTTGTGTACTGTCCATAGTCCACTGCTTAAAGGTAATTGGAGTTTATACAGCCAAACTTGGTATATTTTAGGGTGTTGCAAAAATATCTACATTGGCACTTTAGAATTTTATACTGACTTTTTGCCTTCATTTAATTTTCGCACATAACACTATTTTTAAAGAGCTTAAACAATGACTTGTGTAAGCCAGGATTTCACAAATTGAGCAAATTAAAATATTTTTTCTGGAATGCCAACTTTCTTGTTAAATAGTCCTTATAAACGATAGACTACTTTTGGTAGCAACGCTTCTGAGTGGGAGATTGGTAATTTTGAGGAGCATGGACCCACCTTTTAATTGCTGTTGTTCCTAGGTCCACCTTGACTCAAAGTTGTAGCACCTGTTAGGGTCCCAGCTATGGGCAAACAGTGACCCCCCCTCCCCAAACAAAAAGTAAAATTATAAAAATTATAGTAAAATTACCAACAATAAAATTTTAAAGCAAAATGAATAGCAATACATTTTATATTAAGATATACCTACCATACATTTTATAGTAGAATTAACAAAAATACATTTTATAACAAAATGATCAACAATAAATTTTATCTGTAGTTGAAGGCATACAATTGTGTTCAAAGTATATTTAACTGAAGGCATACAATTGCGTTCAAAATATATTTAATTGAAGGCATACAATTGCATTCAAAATATATTTAGTTGAAGCCATAAAATTGCGTTCAAAATATTTATATTTTGGCATTAAATAACCATAGAGGGTGATATGCAGCTGAGCAAAACCAACCAACTAACATGAAAGAACTCGTTCATGACATTAATCCATATAATATCCTACAATTTCTTAAAGAAATCAAACCGTATTCCAAAATATAACTTCAACTAAACAACATAAAACACACGTAACCACCTCTAGTAATTATGTCCACACAATCATGTATATCCACAAAAGCTGAGTATCATTTACCATGTATTCAACTGTGAAAGCAGAATAACATGTATTTTTTTTAAAGCTCCCAAGAAAATTAAATTTTGGCATTAAATGAAACATGAGGAGTTGATACACTATTAATTGTCAAACCAAATTCTTGTTAAGTCAGTACATGAAAATGCTTGATGTTATCATTCAGTCTTTTTTGTCTAAAAATTAAAATAAAATGAAATTTTGTATACATATTTTCTTAAACAATGTACTGTGTACATGGCTAGTTGCTTTGCTAGTGTATTTATCAAAGTTGTCTGTCTAGTGGGCTGACAAGGAAATAAAAGAGACACATTACTCTTTTTACTTCTCTGGTTACATTTTAAACATACAATGCAACCCTCACCAAAGCTTTCTACCAACTATCACTCCACATTGCATTCCAATCATCAATCAAGTTTGTATCAAAAGCTGGGGGAGGTGTGCTGCATGCGCACAAGGTAAGGCAATTAAAGAAATAAGAATGTGTACCCCATTTCCCATATTATATATACATGTTTTATTTAAGGCTTCACCTGCTCATTCAGGTAGGTAGGTAATACTCTGGACAAATTCTACTATGTCAGTTCTTCTCCCTACCAACTCCTCATCCACCTAATAATCCTTATGTGGTAGATAGCAAAACAAAATGGTGGCTTCGAAACTGCAACACAGGCACATCCACCTTCTGCCAAGAGCAGATCAGAGCTCTCTCCAATCCCAATCGTGACTAGCACCCAGGAACAGATGGGTTTACCTATTGTCTGATTCACACTCCTCCTCATCATAGAGGTTTATCCTGTGTTTCTTTTTAGGAAAGTGTTGACAGTTCCTTCTAAGTTCTACTTTAACTCAATACTTCTAACATCTCCACCTAAACTCTGAAATTTATGCTATTATTGAGTTTCTGGTCTCTTCTAAAGATTTTTCCTCCTCCTCCTCCACTTCCAATAACCCCTTGCATCTTAGTGGATTTATCGCCTTGCTTGAGGTGAATTGATTAAAAAAAAAGACTATTTTTGGTTTTGTTACCACTTGATCTCAGAAAATCTCTTTACATTCCCTTTTGGTTAAAGTGGATGCCTCTTAAAAGACTGAACTTCAAAAGAGACCATTTGCTGGCCCATCAAACAAAAACACTTGAGATTGAGATAAAACTACCTTGTCCATTTCTACATAGGTGTCCATAGTATCGCAACATGATCATTAACCTTTAGCACTTTGAATTATTAATATTATTTCCCTATCCACTGCATTCTTTTTCAAGGCCTCTTAATTGCAGTAACCTTATTGATAATTTCACTTAAAGGTATTTTCTGTTGCCAAAGCAGGATATGATAACACAGCTATGAAATTCAAACAAATTAAAATTCAGGGATCAGAGTTCTCTTCAGTGGCTGGACAAACATTTGCACAGCAAATGAAGTCACATACAGAATGATAAAGGTTAAAATCTCCCAGATGAACCAACTATTTTTACCATAGACAGCTACAAAGTACAAATTATTTTTTTATACTTTATAAGGAAGAATGCTATCACAATATTCATTGCTAGAACTGCTTTTGAGCCACCTTTGTGTAGGTTTGTGTTATAAACTAATGTTGGTCTTGTTTATATTTGTCTTCAAGCTGTTTGACATCAAACAGAGCAGGAACAAAGTTTGGTTAGCACACAATGAATAATTTTTATTATTGTGAAAAGGAAAAAAAAAGATAAAGAAGGTTCAAATGTGTGTTGAAATATTACTTTTGTAAATCTTTAAAGTTCAATAGCTGCAAAAGAAAAGTGATTAAGTTCTTTCAATAAAGTCTTTGAGATATTCTTACCTTTTGTGAGGAAAAATGTCTTTTACAAAATTACATGACAAGGTTTCTAGGTAAAAAGTTTCCATATAAATTCTTTTTGTAAAATGAAAAGGAAGAAGAACAAAGGATTTTGATAGAGTTTCTTTGAAACTGATAAATTCTGTATGTGTAAGAAATCAAGTCAAGAAGTTTTGTTTAGTCTGAAGTAATGTGAGGTCTGGTGGTATCTTTGAGGTTAAATTATCATTCAGCCATAGCAAAGAGGAAGGGGTAGGCCTTGGTTGGTACATTCATAGTGTGGAGTTTGCTGCTGAGTGAGTGATTGGCCATTAGTGGTTGTAAAGTAGGACTTATCTAATTCATGAAAGTTCAAATAGGCTCCTAGAACTTTGATATTTTTTAAAGGTTTCTCATTGGTTAGAAAACAATTTGGACATGATTAGTGCTAAGTGTGGTTTGAATTTGATTTATTTGGAGTTGGAAGTAGACTAACTTGTGAACAATTTCTAGCAATCCAAAAGTGGGGGAGCCACTTAGCGGCTAGGATTAATGTGTGTGTAGAAGGGGGCAACAGTACTCAAGATGAATGCAAGGATAATTTTTATAAATATTGTTACAACACTTTATTAAATAAATAAAATGAAATACGATTAAAACAGACAATTTTCCAAAAGGATAATAGCAGTACAGAGACATGGTGGAAGAATGGATAGCAGATTGGAGAGCCGAGTTTAAATTCCAGTTGAATCTATTACATTCACTTATGTGCTAATACGCTTGGGAAAGGTGTGAATCTTCTTCTATCCCCAGGTATGGGTAAATAGCAGGACAGACTGGGTTCTATAGCTTTGGATGGATACTGGTCTACTGTAGAAAGAAATGGCAACCTACTGTAGGAAAAAAATCTACCTCATCAAAAGATACATGATCGTCTAAGCATGTATCATGCATAGCACATAACTGGAAGTACATTATTGCAGTGGGAGAGGGTCAATTCTAAATATCAAAGAGAACAGATATAAGAATATACTATAAGTTATGTGATAGGAGATTTGTTTTTACCGTAGATCTAAAAGATTAACAACAGTAACAAATAATGAAATAGCACAGTCATAACAACAATAATATTGTAATAAAACTTTGTGTCAGAAGATTCATTCTTGCCATAGATATTAGCAATCTAAACATATGACATTTTCTTTTTTTATTTAGTCAAGAATTTTCACTTAAAATAAACACTTCCTTTTATCACACCTGAATTGTCTGCATCTATATTTTTGCACTTAACAATCAACCATTGAGTAACATTCTGCCTCATTGCCACCCCTACAAACTACTAAGATAAAGAACACTTGAAATTAAATTATCTCTTTATGTTGGGACAGACTGGATCAATTACCATATTTGTTGGCGTATTTCAGCAGGGAATATTAAAAAAGAAACTTGTATGATACAATCAAATGATACTGGAATTTTATCCATATTCTTGATTTGACCCAAATTTCTTTATTTTCTAATACAAACGTTTGTGGGGTGGGGGAATTGACCCTAACATATCTGATAGTGTAATTAGACTTCTGGGCATCTGGTGGAGAATTGCTACCACTTTGTCGAAGATGCAGTTAACACTTGGTACTGATGCAGGTGAGAATTTCTGAAATAAGTGAATTGAACCCAAATATAGATTTTCATATTCATTTATATATTTATCATGGCCACATGGTTAAAACATTTGTTTTCCGATCACAAGACACGGGTTTGGATCTCATCATGGTTAATTTATCAGGAAGGTGATTTCTTGATTTTATAAGCCTGGGGAAAGTACCTGAAAACCATACCATGGGTCAACTCAAACCTTGTGAATGAAATTGAGTAGGCAGAACTGTTTAGAAGCTGTCAACAGTTGTGCTAGTATGAAGTCAAAAGTCATCATCACAGAGGATTTGAGTGTACACTGGCCTTGTTCAAACTGTTGATCATGCCAGAATATACACTCTCTCTCAGAAACCGTAACTAAGGTCTATTCAGCCTAATTGCAGTATAAATCACAGGTGGGCTTTGTGGGTGTTGAACAAACACAAATGTACCTGAGTAGGAAGCTGCTAGATTGGTTAGCCATTTAGTAGAAGAGTGTGCCCAGTAAACGAAAGTAGCTGAACATTATATATAAAATATAGCACACAAAAGAAGAGAAAATTATATTTATGTGTACACAAATAACTAGAAAAAGGAAAGGAAACATTTATGTTGTTAACTTTCAGGTTTGATGCACCACATTGTTAGGAGAAAGGAGGTTTGCCTGAAGAGTGTCTCTTCAGAGAAAGCCTCAGCAATCTATCTAATGTACCCTATGAGTAAAAAGAGCAAAAGAGAGAGAGAAGGTTTATGTCTTTTCCTTTTATAGTCCTGAATAGAATGAGACATAACAGGCATCCTGGTCAGGCAAGGTGGGATAATCCCACAGGCATATCATCCAGCCCAACACTTTGGGAAAAATTCAGGTCTTATATGTGATCAAATATGATAATGAAATTTTGATGTACAATGGTTGAGAATTTTATAAAGTTATTAACTTTTTTGCGATTCAGGCTTCGTTAATTGTTTTCTTGTTCAAGTTTGGTATAGAAATGGGGAATCAGATCATTATTGTTTTTAAGTACTGAACTGATTCCCCACTTTTAGTTTTGTTCACTATTGAAATTTCACCTTTTTTTTCCGATCTGGGCCACTTTAAAACAAGTTTCTTTTTAAGCATTTATTAGAAAATTATTAAACATTAATATTTGATGGGGGATTCATTAAACTGTATTATTTGGAATGGAAATTGAATTGTGTACATTGCATAACTGTCATCAATGTTTTGCAGGAATCTACTCTTAAAATTTTAGAACCATCTTTTTTAACAACACCAGAATCTTTTTGCAAATGAAAATGTCATCTATTCAACAGTAAATATTTTTTTCTGAAACATAGCTAAGCCAGTCAATATTTAGTGAAAATTTTGGAAAGTCTGAACCGGAAAAGCATTTTTGAATAAAAAAAAAATAACAAACTTTTTGCAAAAAGTGGTTTGCTCTCTTGCTGGGCAGCCTGAATAGTTGTTTTTTTTTTCTTTTTTAGACAGTTTTTGATTATTGATTTCACTGACATTTTTATCAATGTAGTCCTCCTTATCAAAGTTACTCGACTTGATGGCACCATGTATAGAAAATTACATCAGCTTCAAAAACATAGAAAGGTTCCCAAAATCATTTGTTAGAAAAATGAACATACTTTTGATACACTCCAGTATTTCAAAAAGCTTTCAGAGTTTGTATTATTTTTTATAATACATATCTATAAGTCTACCATTCATTCATGCTTAGAATATTGCTACCACATATGGTCCGGTGCCCCTGGTATTTACCTTGAGCTCCTTGATGAAATCCAAAGAAGAATCAGCAATATTATTGGCCTTGATCTGGCAGTTCAGCTTCAGTCACTTTTTCACCACCATAAGGTTGCCTCTCTTTGCCTTTTCTATAAATACTTTCATTAGCAATTGTTTGGATGAACTCCTCACTATGATACCAAGACTGTATGAATTTAAGTGCAATCCTAGATTGGTATCAAGATCTTATCAATTTACAGTTGAGCTTACAATATGTAGCCATAAGTTCTATGCTAGCAGTTTCTTTTCTCACACTTCTTGTTTGAGTAACTCCCTTCTGGCTCCATGCTTTCCAGCCATCTTTAATCTGCAAAAATTTAAATGCAATGCTAATCACTATCAGCTGTTCTCCCGATTAGTTTTTTTCTTTCCACTCATTATTAATGTTTCTGTTCTTAATTCTTCCACACCTTGTAACCCCTTGTGTCTTTGTGGCCTTACTGCTTTGCATGGGGTGATACTGATTAAAAAAATAAAACATATATTTTTGGATATCATATATTTAAGTTAGTATAAACCATCATTAAATCTAAACAGCCCTTTAACCAAGCATCAGTTTGTTACTCCTCATTTGTGATTAGGATAAAGTCATAATTACCATGCAATAACATATAGAATAATTAATTGGCTCATCTTGTCACAACTTGAATAGCAGCAGCTATGAAAAGTTTCTGGGCTTAGTCTTGTAGGTGTTAGCATTTTGATCGTGAATGCTTCAATTCACCTTCAATGCTGAAATGTTAAGTGTCAGATTAGACTTGAAGCTATGATGAATGTTATGACATATTTAAAATGAATGGCCCTCTTGCTTCTATCTTTTCAAAGGCAAGCCTTGAGAGTGTCTTTGTACTTCCCTTCATGACACTTTGGAGGATCTTTTGATGTCTCTTATCATTTCTGGTTTTGTCAGATTGGCAGCACCCGATAGAAGACTGAGGAAGAAAGTAAGTCTCTTTCTCTGAAGCTGGTCAGGGTTTGGATGTGGGAAGAATCTGCAAGTGTCTTGAACAGCAGTCTGAGGACCTTGAATTCAAGGGCTGTTGTAAGAGAGGCTATTGAAAATTCATCTTTGTTTCAAAGTAGTTTATGATTTAACCTTTATAGGCTACAAGGCGGATGGCTTGACAATCAATAGGATTAATTCCACTGAAGAAAACTCATTTGTCTCTATTCAGAATAGCCCTGTCTTTAAAGAAAAGTAGGCCAGAGTGTATAAAATCACTTAAAAAAAATTATCTGTATTATGCATTTAAATGTTGTAAATTATTCAGTTTTAATTTAACAGATTTTATTCCTTATCTTACAGTAAACTACCTTTGGAGTTTACAATTTTTTTTTTTTTTTTAATCAGTATCACTTCATGGAAGACAGTAAAGCCACTAAGACACAAGAGGTTACACAGTGTGGAAGAATTAGGAACAGAAACATTAATAATGAATGGGAAGAGGAAAGAGTAATCAGGAGGACTGCAGTTAGTGATTAGCATTGCATTTAAATTTTTGCAGATTAAATTTGGCTGGAAATTATGGAGCTGGAAGGGAGTCTGACAAATGAGAAGTGTGAGAAAAGAAACTGCTATCATACAATTTACAGTTATATATAGCCAGCTCAACTGTAAATTGATGAGATCTTGATACTAGTCTAGTCTTGCACTTAAATTCATAAAGTCCAGGTACCATAGTGAGGAGTTCATCCAAACAATTACTAACAAAAGTATTTATAGAAAAGGCAAAGAGAGGCAACCTTATGGTGGTGAAAAAGTGACTGAAGCCGAACTGCCAGATCAAGACCAATAATATTGCTGATTCTTCTTTGGATTTCATCAAGGAGCTCGAGGTAAATACCAGGGGCACCGGACCATACGGGGCAGAAATATTCTAAGCATGAATGAATGGTAGACTTTTAGATATGTAAGATAGATTCTGAAAAGTTGTCTCACATGACACAGTGAACCAAGTTTCTTAGCAGATGCTGTAGCAATGGATTTAATATAGTCTTTCCACTTCATTTCAACTGAGAACGTTAGCTGGAGAAGGTGCAATGAGTCACTTTCCTGATGGTTAGCATCAGCCATACTGATGGAAGGCAGAGAAATGATTCTGAATTATTTTATTATTTGAACAATTGAATTATTTTAAAGTTGCTTCTCACATAATTTTACTTTTACAGATTTTGCACTCTAGAATTTTTATTACTAATGTTAATAATAATAGTAGCCATTTCTTTACAAGGAAACACTCAACATTCATTGACTAAGCAGCTAGTGCTATTTTCAGAAGAAATTTATAAAATCTTCCTATCATAAAAATATTTTCAAGAAAATAAGTTTCTTAAGTCTAGTAACTGTTAGCACATTTTTTTAGTATTGATGGAGGGGGGATCCTTCCTAACCTTCTATTTGAAGTAATGTGGTACATCAACATCTTGATTATTATATTTTCTCTGGCATAAATGGTGAAGGATGCAGCCTTGTTTGATGCCATTTGAATAATGTAATGGAACTAAAAAAATGGTTTCTTTGAATTTGTCACTTATATAGCCAGTATTGCTTGACCTTTACTGGGGTAATAATTGAATTTTTCTTCAGCCATTCTGTATTCTCATCATATTTTTTGCTTGATTAAACTAATTAATGTCTATTGATTGTTCTAAATTCCAATAATTGCTTCTTCTTTTTTTTTCATGATTTAATTTTGCACATTTTAGGGATTCAATACCTCTGGCTATAATGCAGCATTTTAACTACACTCATTCACCCAATTCCAAAAAAGCTTCTTAAACAAAGTAGTAATAGAAAACAAGAAGGAAGACTAACTATTAACTGTAAGAAGACAGAATACATGGTTGTCAGTCAGCAAAAGAGACATCCCAAAGTGTAATCTAGCTATTGTGGATACCAAAACCAAACCGGTACAGAAAATAAACTATCTGGATAGTGTAGAAACACTCACTCACCTGTCAGCCAATTTCAAGTAGGTCAGCTCAGAAGCACCTCCACATATTGAGGTCTTCTGTTAATATAAATAGTGAAACTGTATTCATTGCCCGCTTGCTAGGCCTGTCACATGAGGGCAGGTTGATTTTTCATTTTCATAGAAAATCAACATTGCACTCAGTGTGAAAGCTGGGGTTTGATATGATAAGTACCGACACCAAATATTAGATTCATAGCTTTTACTAATTTTTGAGCATTCAAAGGCCGTCTGAAAAAAATGTACAGAAATAATTAATTTCCGCATATTTGTACTTACAAACTGACTTCAAAATTTTACTATTTCAAGAATAAATCCAAATAAAAATGATATCCTTTGCATTAGATACATTAAATGGAAAATATATTCAAACCAGAATTCTAATTATGAATCACCAGAAGCAAAATATGCAATTTCTTTTTTGGTAAGTAAAAACTGTATAAAAAAAAATGTAAAAGATTACACAAAAAGCTACTCAATGAATAAAATTTGTTACATCATTTGTTAGATCATCTATATAATAAATGCAAATGTCAGTGTGTCACACTTTTTCAACTTTACTCCGAGAGACCATAGCCCAACATATGATACCATTTTGGAATCAGGCTGACTCTGTGAGCAAATTAAAAATATTCTGGGCCAGATCCAGATCTGCAATCCTGAAATTTTAGATTCCAAAATTTTCATTACTGCTATTGTTTTTGGATTCCATCATGTTGGCTTCTTCTGATAAAAGACAATTAAAGGGACACAACTCTTCTACTGTCAATAGCTCATCTTTAAATGAAAAAAATAATGTTCTGAAATTACAGTGTTTCAAAATAAAATTGTCCATATTTTCAACTTTACGCCTAGAGTCCTTAGCCCAACATATACCATTTTGGAATCAGGCTGACTCTGTAAGCAAATTAAAAACCTTCTGGTCCAGATCCAGACCCACAATCCTGAAATTTTGGATTCCCAATTTTTCCTTACTGCAATTGTTTTTTGGCAATTTTTGCTATAAAATTTTTATAACTTGGAAATAAATTTGGTAAAAATCAAAATTAATTGTGAAATCTAGTGAAAGTCAACCATGAAATAAAAAATAATTGTTTATACAGAAAGTAAGGGCTTACATACATCAAATTGTCTTTAAATTAAGTGGTGGCAGAAGTTTGCAAAGGTCAGCTTTAATAGTAATGCTACACATAAATGCAGTGATCAATTTTGAGTTCTTCTGTAGTTTATTGTTGCCTACCGCATCCACTCCTCCCTACTTATTGTTATGAAGGCCCAATCAAGATCCCTCCACAGGAGCTGGCTTAAATGCCACCTGATAGGACAGCTTTTAAACTAGTAATTAATAAAAACAAAAATTAGATAAAAGTGTATATAACACCATAATACTGCTGGGCAAAAATTATAAGACAAAATATTTTAAATTTGCATTCTTTATTGAAAATTACACTAAAACTACTGCACTGTATAATGTATAATATAGTATATAATATATACAGTATAATTTCCCTTTGAAGTAAATGAAGGTCTTATTTGATAGCACAATGATTTAGTAATAATGTGCTTGTGCCATACATCTTGTAATTTGTAAAGCTTCAGTATATTATAAATTTTATAAGGCTGTGTTATAAGGCTTTCACTAATCACCGGAATGAAATTCTAATGCTATGATTTTAAATCTAAACTTAATCTTTAAACACATTTCCTCAAAAAACAGTAAGGAATTGGAACAATATTTTATATCTTTATTTAACATGTGAAACTCCAAATTTCAAATTGAATTCAACACCACAATTCCAAAACCAATCTGCCCTACTGTCACATAGCTTACAGCACTTAATATTCACTGGTGGTAACCCATCTAATAACTGGGAGTCCTGGATAAGATGATAAACTACATCTAACAGCAAGATCTCTGATCAGGAGATTGTTGGGGTAAAGAAAAGACTGTCAACTGATTGTAGCAACAGCAATTGATTTCTTGTTTCTTGGCCACAACACTTGTAGCCAAATTGCAGTTCACACGATAGTCTGGCATAACAGTCCAACACACACCGTAGAGATGATGAAATGGGATCACAAATCCAACCTTCACTTCTCGCCAACAACAACGTGTGTTTGTCTCCCCGCTCAAAAAAAATCATCTCCTTTTATAAGCGAAAAACAACAACTTCTGTTCACCGAGAGAATTTTCTGATTGGTCATGCCATTCAGGGGAGAGAAGAACATTAGCATAGCTTCTAGACATTGATGTAGATTTTTGCTGACTACTTTTTGGTAATTTTTCTTCGGCAGATCGCACACAAAACACAAACTTTTTTTCGGGGTACCTGATTATCTCTTTCACTACAGAGATACAAGATTTTGAGGAGCATGGAACCACCTCTTAATTGTTGTTATTCTCAGGCCCACCCAGACCTTAGCTGGTGGCATCTGTTAGGGTCCCAGCTATGGGCAAATAGTGACCCCCCCCATCACCTGCCTAATAAAACACTATGAAAATATAAAAATACATTTTTATAGTAAAAATACCAACAATAAATTTTTATATAAAAAATTACCAACAATACATGTTTATAGTAAAATGATTTGTAATACATTGAAGGCATAAAAATTGTGTTCAAAATATTTAGATTTCAGCATTAAATAAGCTATAGAGGTTGATATGTCGCTAAACAAAATCAAACAAAAATCTAATAACTGACCAGGATCAACTTTGTTTAATTGGTGATTGAACAAGAACTAGTATTGCAACATGATATAAATAAGAATTTTTTTTTAATCATTTCACCACAAAGATGCAAAGAGTTACTGAGTGAGACAGAATCTGAAAAAAAAAAACAACATTATTTAGGAGCAAGAACAATAAAAGAAGATATGAATTAAGAAGACAGAAGTGAAATTATATACAGACTATTATGTGATTAGAAAGTTTTCAGAAGATTTTAGTTTCTCTTGGTATATTATTAATAAAAACAAACCTCAATTGAGCCATAGTATTACACATTTTAATTAATGCATCTTCTGAAATAGAAGGAAAGCGAGTTAGTCAAAAATAATTGCTGATTTGATACATGCATGTCATAGTGTAGGCAATACACGAGTTAACAGTATCAGTACTACTTTATTGAGTGATTTCTACCAAAACAAATCACTAGATAGACAATACAAGTTAACTAGATGCTTATTTTAGATTTAATAACAGACTATTTATTATCAATGTTATGCCTCTCCACCTATCTCTTTCTTGCTTGTTATTCTTTTTTTTTTTCTTTCATTCACTTCTTTCTCTCTTGCTTTTCTTTCAAATCTTAATATTTTTCTCTCTTCTTTTTTTGTTGACAGGGAAATTGATGTTTGCTTGCTTTTTTTAAAAATCATTCTTACTTTCTAGCATCTTTATTGCTATCTTGCTTTGCTTTTTTCTTTCTTCACTCTCCATTTTCACTCTTCACTTTCCACCATCTATTTCCACTCTTCACTCTCTCCTCTCTGTTTTCACTCTGTTTTCTCTCTCCACTCTGTTTTCTCTCTCCACTCTCTGTTTTCACTCTTAACTCTCCACTCTCTTTTTTCACTCTTAACTCTCCACTCTCTTTTTTCACTCTCCACTCTCTTTTTTCACTCTTAACTCACCACTCTCAGTTTTCACTCTTAACTCTCCACTCTCTTTTTTCACTCTCCACTCTCAGTTTTCACTCTTAACTCTCATTTTTACCTCTCTACTTTCTTTTTTCACTCTCCACTCTTCACTCTGTTTTCACTCTTCACTCTCTGTTTTCACTCTTCACTCTCTGTTTTCACTCTCTGTTTTCACTCTCCAATGTTCACTCACAGTTTTCACTCTTCACTCTCTTTTTTCACTCTTCACTCTCATTTTTACCTCTCTACTTTCTGTTTTCACT
>OZ010603.1:44158595-44183724 GCA_963932145.1 Acanthosepion lycidas
CTGTCTTAGTTCTCACTCCCCTCTCTCTTTTTTTACTCTCTTTTCTTCCAACGTCTTTGTCTTTCATGACTTATGTTTTTCATTTCTCATTTTTTTTACATTTCTTTTTTATCCTACATTCTCTCATGCTCTCTTTCTCATTGTCTGATATTTTCTCTTTCACATTCCTTCCCTCTTTTCTTCACTCGACCGTTCTTTATTCCCAGCTCTCTCTCTCTCTCTCTTTCTCAGAAACTCACACATACTTAATATCTCCTCATTTTTTTATCATTTTTTCTCTTTTTCAACTCTACTTTTCTTTCTTTCTTTCTTTCTTCTTTCTTTCTTTCTTTCTTCCCACTACTTTGTTTACACCTCTTTTTGTTGTTAACTTTCTCTCTCTCTTTTTATGCATTTAATATTTCTTCTCTATTTTTCTTGTTTTTCCTTTTTCTATTATTCCATCATTCTTTTTTCTCTATTTTTACTAAGCACATTCCCCTCACCTTCATCCTTTCTATCAATTTTCATCTTTCCTTTTCCCTCGACTATCTCCTTCCGTCATATTACTTTCCTGAATATGCTTCATTATACCATGAAGAATGTGCCATAGACAGCAATTTACCTGTAGGACTTTTTTTTGCTTCTATCCTTTATTTGAGGGAAGTAGCAGAGAAAAGAAGGAAAAAAAAGAAAGAATTTAAATAAAAGGAAAATTGAAAAAGAAGCAAAAAAAAAAAACCCAAAGAAAGAGAAAACTATAAAGAAAGAGATAAATAGAAGATATGCAAAAAATGATGAAGTGAGAAAATAAAAATTAAAGAAAAAAATTTAAAAAAATAAAGAATTAAAATGAAAGTAGAAATTTACCTGTGGAAGGAGAAGAAAGAATTAAAAAAAAAAAAAAAAAAAAAGAAAGTGAAAGAAAGAGACAAGAAATTCAAAGGAAGTAAAGGATAGTGAAAGAGATAAATGAAAGATAAAATAAAATATAGACAAAAAGTGATGAGAGAGAGAGAGAGAGAGAGAGAGAGAGAAAGAGAATGAAAACATAAAGATAAAAATCACAAATAAGGAAAAAAATGTATAGAAAAGAAAATGAGAATTTTATATGCAATGAATTAAGAAAGTCAGAAGAAGAGGAATGAAAGAAGAAAATAAAAAAAAACAAAATTGAATGAATTAATAAATAAGTGAAAGTAAAGGAGAACTTAATAAAGTCTTGTTTTTGGACATGAAAGATATTTTTGCCTGCAGGTATGAAAGGTGTTCATAGTGGGGGAACTCTGGAGATGAATGAAAAGAGGTGTGAAGGAATGTAAATGATGAGTGAGGAATGAGTTTTCAAAATGAGCCAAGTTGTGAATTACTGGATGCAAAAAAAATATGTGTGAACAAGGAAAAAACAAAAAAGTAAATAAATGTTGTTGCTACATGTCTATCACTTGAGGCAGGTGTGCCAGGTAGGCGTGTCTATTTCACATGGGTGTTGAGAAATGTTTGATTTTATTTTAGTTGTTCAGTATATGTGCGTGCGTTTTGTGCATTTCTCTGTGTACCACTTACTGTTGACACTGATGTGTGAAATAGCTCAGTTGTTATAACAGTGGGAATTTGATGAAGTGGTTTCAATTTCTGTCAAACTGTTAATAATATTTATTGTTTTTGTTAGTTTTTGTTGTTATTGTTTTCTTACTTTTTACAGCAACAACTGGCAAAGGATTATCTGGCACAAGATATGACTCATGGAGTTATTGTTAACAGCTCAAAGGAACAATTGCATATATACACACACCATACACACACACACACATATATATAGAGAGAGGTTAAATTAGAAAACAGACAACTTTAAGGGTTCATAGATTATATTTTATTTCCCCAGAAATGGGATTTTTTTCCTGGTTCCTCACTTTTAAGGTTGTCTGTTTTTTTTTAATTTAACTAATATTCACTCTGTTTTTACATCAAGTTCTTGGGATTACATCCTCCTTGGGATTATCCAAACAGATTACCAAACATTTCATTACCTAACTGTATATATATATATATATATATATATATATATATATATATATATATATATATATTGAATATGATGGACAAGGAATGGCAAGTTTTCGGTTCTGTTTTTCTAGTGTCTTTACAATTTTTTTCTGAAGGTTAAGTGTGTGGAGGAATTGTCCATGGTGTTTATTTTCTGAGTGCTTTCAGCAAATTCTTCAGCTATTTTCAAGGGGAGTTTTTCCTTAGTTTCCAAACACAACCAAGACCCCTTAGCTATGCTAAAAAAAACGTGGTATTTAGATATACCATATCATCTGGCATTGTTTACATATTGAATATAGAAAAATGAGTAGATATGGGCTTTCCAGAAGATCTGAATGAGATGTTCATTCTTCAAAATGTTAATTGAACCTTGATGGTTTGTGATGCCCTCTGTGGCTGGATGATCTAAAGCCCTCTGGACCAGACAGTGGTTTCTACTACAAATGAAAACATATTTATTAACTTTCTTGAATGTAATTCACATTGTTTAAACAAAAAGCAAGGTGTCTACTCAAACATGGGTAACCACAAAATAATGTTTGAAGTACTAGTAAGTAATATTGGATAAAACTCCATTGATTACTTAGATATTACTTTGTTTACCTTTTGGATACAAAAAATGAGCATATATAGGTGTTATGAATAATTAACAGTGGTCTCCCCTTGTTTTGTTACTCTCCTCTATGAGAGAGCTATTCCTATTTATTGGGACTATAAAAGGACAAGGTTTGTCTATACACAAGGTTTGTGTATAGACACAAACCTTGTATTCTTAGTTGAATAAAGCTTTCTTAAAGCCTACACCTGCATACTTTTGTCACTACAACGGGCTTCTAAGAAAATCCGAATAAGATGTGCATTCTTGAAAAGCAGCATAAATTGAACCTTGCTGGTCTGGGACACTCAATAGCTGAGTGGGGTCTAAGGCACCCCAAATAAAAAGAGAGTGCATTTTCTTTATTAAATCTCTTGAAGGTGCGGGCAAGTAAAAATAATTCATATTGTTTAAAAAAAGAGAAAAAATAAAGGGCATCTACTGAAAAACGAGTGCCCACAAAATAATGTTTTGAATAGTAAGAATGTGTGCATGAGTATGGTGAGCCAGGTAATTGAGAACAAATTATAATATATAGAGATTATTATTATGGACTTGGGAGCATATATATTGCATACAGACAGTTACTTCTAAAACATAGTTAACTCTGTAGAGTGGAACTCCTTTCTTTTTGAAAATGGTTCTGTTTGAGCCATTGTCTTGTACAGTTCTCATTTTTCCAAACATTCTTTGCTCGATTTAACAAGAATTCAATAAAATATCATTAGTTCTGTAAACACATCTAACATAGATAGTATGCAGAGATAGATAGATGGTATGTATAAACAATGATAGATAGGTTGCACATAAATCAAAATAGATAGATTGTACATAGACAGAGACAGATAGATTGTACATAAACATAGATAGATTGTACATAAACATAGATAGATTGTACATATGAAGACATAGATAGATAGATAGATAGATAGATAGATAGATAGATAGATAGATTGTACAGAGGGAGAGGTAGATTGTACATAGAAAAAGATAGATAGATAGATAGATAGATAGATAGATAGATAGAATACTGACTTAGTACATACTGTGATTGTGAACAAATTTATATAGATAGATAATTAAGAGATTGAGAGAAAGAGAGAAAGGAAAGCCATCTAAACCTGTTATCTAAGCCTGTTCATATCAATATAATTGCATTTATGTATGTAGCTATCTAGAATGATTTATCTACATTTAAATAAATTATTGTTCTTGTTTTGACCTTTAGTGATATCCTCAGTCAGCCTGTTGTGACAGTTCCATTTATAAACAATTCCTTCACATTTTCATTTTTTTACACTCACTCATATACCAGTTCAGCCTTTTTTCTCTCTCTCTCTCTATTTTCAAGTTTCCAACTATTTTACTCTCCTCCTTTGCCTACTGTGTGTCAGTGTATGTTTGTAAGTACATTGTATATAAGTCTATAGTATACATCAATAGATATGTTTCTGTGTCTGTTTTATAATTAATGCCCCCCACTCTCACTCTTTCCCTCTGTGTGTGTGTGTAATATATATATATATATATATATATATATATATATATATATATGACTGTGTATCTGTGTGTGTGTAAATATATATGTTTGTGAATATTTGTGTGTAAATATATGTGTGCATGTCTTTAAATATATGTGTATATATATGTGTGCGTGTAATCATGTGTGTGTGTATATATATGTGTGTGTGTGGTTGTGTAAATATATGTTTATATATATGTGTATTTGTGTAAATATGTGTGTGTGTGGTTGTGTAAATATGTGTTTATATATGTGTGTATTTGTGTAAATATGTGTGTATATATATATGTGTGTGTTTGTGCAAATGTATCTGCATATATATTTGTAAATGTATGTGTGTATATATACATGTGCATGTATATATATGTGTATATGTAAATATATATGAATGTATACATACATATGTATGTGCATGTGTGTCTACATATATGTATATATACACACATGTGTGTGCATATACATCTCTCTTCGTTCTGTCTCTTATTCTATATATATATATGTGTGTGTTTATGTGTATATATATATATGCATATGTGTACATATACATTTTTCTTTTATACTTATATACACACACTCACATACAATATATATATATATATATATATATATACATTTTTTTTTACTTCACCCCATACATTTTAAAGGACTTCTCTACACCATATCTGCCCATGATTACTGGATATTTTTATAAAAATTTATGTTTTCATGTCGATCAAAACCTGATAAAATAGTTGGAAAACTTGTAGAAAAAAAAAACAGCCTAATGGTCAGCTTGATGCAAGGCACTTTTTTTTTTTCATACATCATTGTTTCAGTCTTCAAAACAAAGAAGGAATAATTGCTATTTTCAATTTGATTTATTTTCTGCATGAATTTTTGGGACAGACTGTTTTGCAAGAGTTTGTCTGAAGCATCTTTCCCAAAAGTTGATATCCATCTTGAAGGCGTTTTTTGTCTCTCTTCTTTAAAATGTAGGATAATCAAATAAATGGATTATTTTTCTCTTTTTGTTCTTGTTACCTCATTGGTATGTGTCACAATTGGATTGCTGTCCGACAAGCAGTATTTCTAAAGGGACAATTATATGAATATTTTCTCCAGTATAACAATAATAATAATTATTATTGTTGTTATTATTATAGTCTTCTTCTCATATGCACTGTGTTCCTTATGAACATGGGCGATCATGTCCCTCCACAACTTTCTATTTTTGTAGCTATTAACAATGTTTATCATTTCAGTATATCTCCTACCCTGTTTTGTGCTTTCACTTAGACAAACTTGTTAGTTAGATTACTTGCTGTTTCCCCTCTGTCAGTTTTGCTTTTAATATGACGTGTGTCAAATTCTCAAATCCTTCTTGTTGCTTAGCTCCCTCATGATGGGAGGTCCTGGTCAAATGTGCCAGTTCAATAAAATGTTGCATCTTCTCTCTTGGACGGTGATTGCTAGATGATTTTGGGTATCCATGTTTGATGTCATTCATTGGAATGACATCAAACATGGATAATTTTAACTTAACTATTTTATTAATGTTGATATGTACTAACTATTCAGTGGGGACTGTTCCCCCTCACTGGGGAGCCGTTTCAGACATGAAAGAGAACACATCTACATTGCTTGAGAGTTAAGACTCGACTCTCTGAAAAACCTTTCTCTATCTGTCATACTTATGCTAGATCAGCCAATCAAAATCAACTTCTTTATTATGTCTTACATCTGACCCTGAAGATCAACCTCTGGAAGTCAAAGATGTGATACACTTCCCTCTAAAATAATATTATGCTAAACTATTATTTAACATACTGTACTTATATATCACAGAAATTGCAACAGATGAAACATTCTAAGTACAACAGTTTTTTTGTTTCCATTTTCTTTAAAACTTCCCTGTTGCTCATGTCCATGGTAGTCACAGAATCCTTCTGTAGAATTATATCTCTTTTGTTGAAAGTCTCCATTTCATATGTGGAAGAAATGTCTTCAATTCATATGCGAAGAAACATCTCCACTTGACATGTGAAAAAACATCTCCACTTGACATGGGAAGAAACATCTCCATTTTATATATGAAGAAACTGCCCAGCATTCACTTCAAGAGGATTTATATTATATCATAATTCAGCACTATTTTCTTTATTTGAGAGTTTTATGTAATTCTTGTAGATGGATTTTTCAGAGGTGTTTGTCGGCAACTATATCACAAATCCTCCATGCTAGGGAATAGGGGATGGATTTTAGATAGCTTTTTGGGTGATGGCTTTTAAAATGAAGATAGTTGGGTGTCTATATGTTTGTGGTAGTTATTTCTATTTCTGATGAGTATGTATATATATATATATATATATATATATATATATATATATATATATATATATAATTAAATTATGAAGAACTTGGTAATCCATATCAGTAATTTTTTTTTTTTTCATTTCATTTTTGGAAGTGCTATCTGATGATCCGGCATCCTTTAAAAGGGCTCTGGTGAAATAAATTATTATAATGGTACCTTAAAGTGGTCTGTTTTATTTTATATATATATATATATATATATGTATATATATATATATATATATATATATAAGCAAAGATAGACATATATATATATATATATATATATATATATATATATATATATATATATAAGCAAAGATAGGCATATATATATATATATATACATATATATATATATATATATATAAGCAAAGATAGGCATATGGCCACACTCAGTGAATTCCTGGCCAGGATTAAACTTTCAAGTAATATTTGTTTCATTAAGGCCACTACTTAGAATGCATATATAATTACACTGTTGTGCCCACATAAACCCCTTTAGCCAAAAAGATTAAGGTTTATAGAACAGATCAACACACAAGATTTAATAATTTTTATCAAGTGCTCTAAAGATAGTTTGTTCTGGGATCAAGAGGATTGTAAGAGTACCATGTTAGGTCATCTTTCAGAGTGCCATGCTGAGTCAAATATAACCTGAGGGGTGATTCAGTATGACACCCTGAAAGATGTTTCTAAATGCTATCCTGAATTACAACTCAGGGTCACCTCAAAGGTTGTCATGCTGGATCCTCTCTCAGGCTGCCAGGTCAAATTATCACTCAGGGTATTATAATGGGTATCTATCAGGATGCCATGGTAGGTTATCTCTCCAGCTGCCATGCCAGATCATCTTGTAAGTTACTATGTTGGGTCATCTTACAGGGTGCCACGCTGGGTCATTTCTCAAGATGCCATGCCAGATCATCTGTTACGGTAACATGTTGGTTCACTTATCACGGTGCTATGCTAGGACATAACATCACTAAGACAAGAACAATACATGAAAAATATGAAGCAGTACTGAGGTACATGGTATTAATAACAGGAAAGAGCTCCTGATCTGAATCCTTCACACCCTACCCACGTTCCTTCAGAACTTTGGCAATCATGGTTCACCACAATTCCCTGCCTTTCGAACCTCTTAATAAAGTCTTTTTGTTAGCCTAAAACTTGCTCCACCATCCATTTACTCAAGCTCATTAGGTAGGTTATGCATTGTTTTCCTCTATCTCTCTTGCCTTCAATCTCTCCTGTAAGTATCAAATTTTCCAAGCCCTCTTTCCTCATTATGTGCCTTAGAAATTTCATCCATTGCTTCCTGATGTTAAGTATAAGTTTCCTTTTCGTTTCCATTTTTTCTAAAACTTTGTCCTTGCTCACATGTTCTTTTCATGGCATTCTGAGCATCCTTCTGTAGAACCACATTTCAGCTACTTCAAGTCTCTTCTTCATCTGTGAGAAGATTGTCTAGTATTCACTGCTATATAGTAGGACTGATATAGCATAACAGTTCAGTACTCTTTCTTTTGTTTCAAAAACATTTTTCTGTTTCTAAATATTTAGCTTTTGGAAGGCATTTTCACTATCCCAATGCCCACGATGGATTTTAGGGTTGCCCTTTCCATCCTCTGTTAAAACACTTCCCATCTGTTGGAACAAATAAAAGAAACGATCCCCAACTTCTTGTATAGAAAAATGCATTTGGATCTTTCAGATATTTCCCACAATGCATTTGTATTCTTTCTTGGGGAAAACCAAGATCCAATCAGCAGTTTTGCTCTGCAACATTCAACAAGACAAAATAGTGTAATTACAAAGTGTAATATAGGTTAATTGAGAAATTTTCCTTTGTTTATTGTCAATTTCTCTGCCAGCAGATAAAAATGAAAATTAGAATTTTGGAAGTAGTCCAAATGAAACAAAATAACAAAAATGTGTTTATGAGTTTTCCAAAAAGCAGAAAACTACAAAAATTATTACTACTAAAAGTACACAAATATGTTTGTGTGTACCTATGTCATGTATGTATATAGGTATGTGTTTATATATTCCAAAAATACAAAAATAATTAACCTCACTACTACTATTATTACTACATCTACTACTGCTAATAACCATCAGACATGTGTATTATAGTGGCATATATAAAAATCCATACACTCTATATATATATATATATATATATATATATATATATATATATATATATATATATATATATACACTACAGTTCAAAAGTTTGAAGCCACCCCCCAGATATAGCATGAGATGAACTTGACAGAAGGATGAAAACACTGAAAAAGAGCTCTTAGATTCATTGAAACAATTATCAAACTTATACTTTGAGAAACTTTTGAGAATAAATCTCAAAAATATGTGCTGCAGTAATCAAGGTTAGAGAAGGCTATTTTGACGAGAGCAAAATTTAATCATAAAATGCTTTTTTACTTTTTTTGCCATAATAAAATTTCTAATAAAAAATGGTAATATTAGCCACATCCCTAAAAGAAAACATTTGGCATTCATTGACCATGCAGGCAATACTGCTTTTGGTTGAAATTTATAAAATCATTCTCAGGTCCAGTAGTTGTTATCACTTTTTCCAGAAATGATGGTAGTTTCGTTCCTAACCTTTTATTCGAAGTATTGTGGAATCTCAACATTTTGATTATATCATTATTTTCTCTTCACTTCATGTTGCATGTGTTATCCCTTTTAGTTGTTGCTGCTATTGATAGTCTTCAAGTGATATGGTTTCTATTATTTTATACACTTCTTTGTTTGAAATTCTATAGCACCAAAAACCCAGTCATGACTTTCAGACAATTTCTGTGAACACATCCCCCCTTACATCTGCCCACCTACCTTGCCAAACTGCAATCACCTTGATTATTATGTGTGGGGTACAGTTGAGTGAGAAACCAACAAAACTTATCGTAACACCAAAGATGAAAAGGCAAAGATTATGGCAGCATTCACCAACTTAAACAAGGAGACCATCTAGAAGAGTTGCAGGAGTTCCAAAATCATCAAGAGGACATAGTTGAAGCCAATGACAATTTTATTGAATAAATTTACTCTTTAATATTTCAAGATTTTTCTATAATTTATAATATATCATTTAGAATGAGATGTCTGTTATTTTCATTTTTACATAATTTAGACAACAATTTATCCATACCACCCTCTGTGTGTGTGTGTGTGTGTGTGTATGTATGTATGCATGTATGTGTGTATGTATGTATGCATGCTGTATGTAAGTATATATATATATATATATACACACACACACTGATAAAAGTCCTATTAATTTACTCTGAACATGGAAGGAAGAAGAACTGGATTCATATATAACCACACTCATATTAAATTGTAGCCTCAAATTTCTCTGTTAGTGCATATATATTGTTGTTCTGGCATCTCAGCATTAGCCTCTTTTCCATCACCATAAAGGTGCTTCCCAGTGCCTTTTCTATAAATACTTTCATAATAATTTTTCAGATAAACTTTACTCTATAGGACCTAAACTTTACAAATTTATGCACAGTACTGGATTGGTAGTAACGTCTTATCATTTTACAGTTGAAAATGCTAACAATTTCTTCTGTCACACTTCTTGCTTGTGGAAATCTCTTCCTGCATATTTTTTCCAAGTCATCTTTGATCTTCAAAAATTTAAATGCAATGTCAATTGTTATCTTCTGTCTTCTTAATTACTGTTCTTTTTTTGTTCTAGCTTCTTAATAGTGTTTTTTTTTTTCTAATATTCTTTAACCCTCTGTAACTGCTTCCATCTTAGTGGCTTTATTACTTTGCCGGGGGGGTGAAATGAATTGAAAAATGTGCTATAAACACAACAGCAATTAAAATCTAAATGAGATTGGCTGGGATATATATACTGCAACTGTGAAAATTTAAATTTAAAGCTGAACATCTCTGTATCTTTAACATTTTGTTATATACTGTACCTATGAACACTAATGGCTATGTCCCAATCTTCATAAATATGTTGGACACTATTGTAAGTGGAGGTAATATGCTGTCTAAGTAGTTCACCACTAGCAGTGGTTTACCTACTTCACGGTGCTGGTGAGTATTGTATTTTGTTGTTGTTATAAAGATTACTACTTCATTTCCAACCTCTGTTTTGGTTATTCCACATTCACTAACCTTTCCTAGATTGCAACACATTTTGATGGAAAATGTAACCTGCAATTGTGCTATTTTCTTCTCCTACCTCAGTTCCACCACCACCAATTTTGGTTCCTATATATATATATATATATATATATATATTGGTTCCATCAATAAAATCATTATCAGTTTAAAAATGTCCTTCCTTGGAATGAAATGCATTACTAAGTAGTGCTTCCATTTTGTCACTCAATTATATATATATATATATATATATATATATATATATATATATATATATATATATATATATGTGTGTGTGTGTGTGTGTGTGTGTGTGTGTGTGTGTGTGTATAACAGTCTGTAGCATATGTTTGTAATATGAAGTTAAAATGCCTCTTCAAAATGTGATTAATGTAAAAGAGGTGATTGTCTTCAGTTGTGAATCATTTCTCATCTTTCTTCATGCATCAATTAATCGGAAAGAGTAATTGCATATCTTCAATATTTATTCCAGTTCTTATAAGCGAATGCTCCCAGCAGATTGTTTGGTAACAATATTTGAAAGTAAGCAGAGCCAGCCAGCTATCTTTACTTAACTTTCTTGTTTACACACCTGACCTCTTTTTCTTCCTCACCATTAAGGAGAGTGCAAAAACAAGGGAGATGTTAAGAAGTTAAAATATACTTTGTCACTTTTTATAGTGCATAACTTATGTATGTTTTTATAGATGTTTTTATTATCTACGTAATTGTTATTTATAACACAAGTCTTTTCAGGAACAAGTTTCTGTTTTGTAGTTATTGTTGAGCAATAATTTTGTTTGTTTTATCGCTTAGGTAATGATTTTGGAATTTTTCAATGAAAAAAAGAGGACAATGGTTGAAAGAAAGGCAAATTTTTACGTACTTACTCTGTGAATAAACATGCCAATGACTCACCGTGCTCAATTCAGGGAAGGGGAGAGCCTTAAAATATTGGTAGTAATAGTCATTGTTTACAAATTCGCACTTATCTTCCAAGAGTGCACAACCAAATTTAAGTTTTTTGTGGTTAATTTTTTTACACCATTTGGACTGTTGTCCTTATCTTTATTGTCATAATCACAAGTTTTTGTTCATCTCTACTGTGGTCAGATATTGAACTCACAATTCTTTGGATCAAGTCACTGCATTACTTTCACTGAAAAATATGAAAACTTAAGGAATACACACATATGCTAGGCCACAAAAATCTCTTAATCTGGCCAAGCATAAAAATGAATACAATATGAGAACCAGTAATACAGAAAACTAGAGAAAAATACCAATAACAACAAATTGTAATATGAGCTCTGGTAAAAATCGTTGCTGTGACATTATGTTTATAATTCCCAAAAATTAATTTACTGATGTTCCCAAGGACACATGTCCCAGTGAATAAAAGCTGGTTGAGTGATCCTAAAAGTGACTTGACCCAAAGAGTTATGAGTTCATTACAAAAACTTGGAGAGTTGAGTTACTAAAGGGAATTAACTGAAAACTGAGATATCCAGAAAAGGCATGGCACGTGGAACTAGAACAATCTACCCCTGTCGACTAAATAAAGAGTTTGGTTTGAAATTCCTATGTATATCACCTGAAGAGTGCCAGAGCATACAACAACCGAAACGTCATGAATATGATAATAAAGATGAGGACAACAATGTAAATAGTGTAAATGGTTACAATACCTCATCTCAGAAATATAGACAATTTTTTTTTTTTTAATATTACTAGCTTTATGATTGTCTGGGACGATGATTGTTTTTCTAAATCTTTATCTGGAAGCAAAAGAATTATTTTTCACAAAAGTCCTTATTGGACTGTCTATTAACATTTTCCGAATATTTTTTATATTTTTATTTGATTATTTCTTTTGTTTTTTTTCCTCCCCCAATATCCCTTAGAATTATTTTTTTCTTTTTTCCATTTTCTTACATAATTGTTTTCTTGCAGTCCTTATTATTTGGCTAAAAATTACTTTCTACACTAACATAGACTCAACCAAATGTTGATTATTTAGTTGAGATATTTGCACTCATTTCTTTCATACTGCAGGTAATAAAAACAACAAATAAAAAAGCATCAAACACTCTATATTAGATATAAGCAAAAAACAAGAAAAGATACAAACTTGCCTAAAATTTCTATATCTTTTCCAAACAGCCCTAAAACAATTGTTATCATTTTTTTTTTTTTATAAGTTGTTGTTGTTCTGTCAAACCTAATTGTCATCTTCATCATCTGATTGCTTTTTTTTTTTTCACTTTTATATTGTCTGAGATATATCCCTGCCCTACCAGCTTGATGTTTGGCAGTAAAACTGAAAAGACCACTCAAACAAAAATCTGCATATGTTTCAAAGATTAAAAAATGAGATTAGGAATGAAGACTTGGTAGAATGGGAGATTTAAAGAATTTCTTAAAAGAAAAAGAATTACAAAACTGCAAGAATCCCCAAAAGACTTTCTGTTTTTTAACTAAAGAAAAATGATTTCCTTTCTTTTGAAACTTATCTAGAATTGTTCTAAGCCACTAAGTAGAGAAGTTAAAACATTTGAAATATTGTTTTTTAGATGTCATATTTGGCAGCATAAAACATTTTCACCAAAATCCATTATCAGACAATATGTCTGCATTCTGAGCAGCTGCCTTAATGAAAGTAGCATTGCTTGCAAATTTAATCCTAACTAGCAGTTCACTGGGTATGACCATATGCCAGACTTTGCTTACTCTAATATTATGCATGTTTGTTTATAGTGGCTACAGCAATTTTTAATTTATATAACTTTGATTAAACACTAAAGAAAGTTCTTTGTTGAGGATTTCTTCATTTATTTTATCTATATTTCTGATCATTTTCTTGTTTTTAGGTACATATTTAAATATATATTATCCAATGTTTGAGTACATTCAACTATTGCTAGCCATTATCAAAAGCTTTTGTTTTGTTTTATTTTTTTTGTGCTATATCAATTTCTTCATTTTCAAATGTCATCTTTCCGTATCATCATGAGCCACTTCATGTTCTTGTTTTTTGCACTACCTGAGCCACACCAGGAAGTTTTTCTCCCCAGAGTCGATCCTCCAGATCTACAAAACAACAATTCACCCTTGCATGGAGTATTGCCGCCATATATGGTCTGGTGCCCCTTCTGTTTGCCTCGGGGTTCTTGATAGGCTCCAGAGGCGGATATGTAGTTGGCCCTGCTCTGGTGTCTCGTCTACAGTCACTTTCTCACAGACGTGCCATCGCCTCCCTCTGTCTGTTATACAAATACTTTCATGGAAATTGCTCCGAGGAGCTGCATTCGCTGGTTCCCAGGCGTCATGAGTTCAAGCACCATACGAGGCTGGCATCCCACTCTCACCCCTTCACTGTCGAAACTCCTAAATGTAGCCGTCTCTTCTACTCCAATAGCTTCATGTCTTGCACCTCTTGCCTGTGGAACTCCCTTCCCTATTCCTGTTTCCCTGTGAGCTATAGTCTCTAGCTATTCGTGTAATGTCAATCGACATCTCCAGTTGCCTTGATCTATCCACTACCCTCATCCTTTCTTCTATCACTCCTATCTGATCTTGCTCTAAATTTTCTTTAACCCTTGCATCCTAGTGGCTTCCCGCCTTGCTTGGGGTGAAATGCTTAAAAAAAAAAAAATATCAGTTTCTTCATTTTCAAATATCATCTTCCTGTATCTTTATGTGACAGCTCATGTTTTTATTAACCAGAAAAAAGCTAAAATTTTAAGGAAATTTTATGCTGTAATAGATTAATTTCATTATTATTATTATTATTATTAATAATAATATTCTTCCAGAAGAGAGAGTCCCCCTAGTCTGAAGGGAGGTAGCAAATGATTTTCAGAAAAGGCATGCAACTTTCAATTTCTAGGCAATTCTTTCAAAATCCAGATGGTACCCCCACAAAAAAAAAAAAAAACCTTTTTACCTATCAGGTATACAAATTTATATTCTTCTCCTGGTTGCATTTAATCACAGTGTTTTAGACAGTATACATTTGAACCTTCTTTTCAGTCTTTTAAAATAGCTTTCCAACTCGGTCACACTAAAAGTTTTAGGTCTCTATTCAAGAGATTTCTTCAAATATATTTTTGTAAGTTTTCCTTACAGCCATTTGAGGCCAAGAAAAGGCCCCAAAAGCAGGCAAAACAAGTCAAAAGTATGTCATGTCATATTTATAAGTATAGTACAGTTGGGTGAGTTTTCTAATTAGATTCCTTTTCAACCCAACACTACCAAAATGGCTGACAGATGTAGTTTTCAGCTTACACTGCTCACTCAACTGTGTTATAACTCTAGAACCATTTTTGACCTTTCCACTAAAGTTAGAGTTTTCCCTGCTGAAGATAATTTCATATTTGAAGAGCGCATTCATCATAACACTGTCGGAAACTATTTCTCTCCTCTTCCCTGTTTTTTTTTTCTTTTCATTTCTGCTAAGGAAACAAGAAAACTTGGCAAGTCTAATTCTGGTAGTAGCCAAACTGTCCCCCTTCACTAAGGCTTGAACTTGCATATTCTAGGTCAGTTTTCTTGGCTCCTGTTATTATAAATCCATATCATGGTCAGAAAAACCTGAAATCAACCTCCAAGACTGGCCAAGCAGATGAATGAAATTGATGATTAGATAGATAGATGTTGGGAAGTGATGGCTGCCCCTATCAATTTTATGACCGTTCTAGTTGGGTGAGTGAATATGAATAGATGGTAAGGAAGGGTGTCGGGCTGAAGGTTTATAGTTCTTGACTGATCAGGAATAAATAACTACTTGAATATCAGTTTAACTCAAGCAAGAAATACAGATGAATGATGAATATAACCATTCCAGACAATTTTTAACAACTATTAACTTTTCACATTGCAGCAATCAGTTTTCGGCATGTCTCTTTACATAATGTTCTTTTCAGGACATGTATACATTTCCAATCTTCAAAATGAATACTCCTTTGAGTGTGCTCTAGATATTTGACCTTGTGTCAGACATATATAATAGAAGTAGCTATATTTTGGGAGGAACATGCAGATCAGGTAAAGTTAGATCAAGATGCTGGATTTCAGAGAGCATGTTCCCATTCTAAAAAGAATTGCCAAATTGGCAAGACTTAGTATATCTCTAACTGCATCCTCTGCAAATTATCTGTAAGATAATTCTACCTGAAGGGAGCCAACTTCCAGGTAGATGCTTGTGATTCATTTGAACTCAACCAATGTTTACATTTTGACTTAGATATAAACTTGACCAGTGTCTACCTATGGACTCAAGTATGAAGACGGCCTATCCCTACTTATGGACTCCAGCATGAACATGACCTATGCCTAAAAATACCACCTAAACAAAATAATATGATTAAATTAACCAGTCTAAAAATGCTAAAATTCAATGTTTTAATAATTTTTTTTATCTTTCCAAACACATTACATTCAAGGTCAAACATGTCAGAGGTTAACCCCAGAAAATTTAAAACATTGGAATTGCTTTATAATGAAATACTTTCTCTCTCTTATTCTTCTTTTTTTTCTTTGCATATGTGTGTATGTGTTTGAGTGAGCGAGCAAGTGTGTGTGTATGCATCTGATATTTTCATCTGAGAATTTGGCAGGGAAAATTTAAGGAATAACTAATAATTACAAAACTTGTGCATAACCATTTTTATATTGTAACATTATTTTGATTTGTGATCAGAATTTTATCATTTATAATCATATATATTTAATTCTGGGGTCATCAGAGGGACTCTTTTTAACCCAGAGTAGCTGATTTGAACTTTTGTTAATATTTCAATGTTTATTCACATCATGTTCTGATCAAAATATTTATAAAATTACCCAAGGCTCTTGTTTGTGAATTGAATATAAATTACCATGTTTGGCTGAGTTAATCAATATTTCACTAAAATAAAATGAAGCAATGTTATTCCAGTTCACATTTTACATCATTCTTGAAATATCTAAGGCAATAAAATGGAGATTTTTTTTTAGAATTTGTTTTTTACTCAATAGAAAATTTGTTTGAAACTTTATCAGTTCATATTGTTTTTTCAATGTCATCTGCTTCTTGATGTTTGCTTGACTAATCTTGCTTAAGCTTTTATTGTCTTTCAATTTGTACAGTTAACTCCGGCATTTCAAGTTCATCTCAGTAACTATATATTCACTCTTTTGTAAATAAAAGGGAAAAAATGACTGAAACACAAGTGAAAATATAAAATGAAAATTCTTAGTAACAAAGCTTTAAGAACAAAGTGTATTGAAAGGGAAAAAAAAAGTAATTTAATTTTTTTTGGTTCAATTAAAATGATGGTTGGTCCAAATCTTAAAACATGAAAAAAATTTTGTTTTCTTTTTCACAAACAATTAAGTTAGTATACTTCTTATCTTTTGTTTTGTTAATTATTAATCAAACAAATCTATGTGATATGTCCCTTCAGGATGTAGGTGATCATGACTCTCCATAACATTCTATCCCTATTTGTTAGTAATGTTCATCTTTTTATCATCCTTCTAATATAGATCAAGTTTTCCTAATAGTTCAAATAGATCTTTATGCATAATCTATAAAACATATATCTACATCCTTCTGCATTTGTATTCCTCTCTTCAATATCATTTTAAGCATAAATAAATATAGCATTTCTTGTACCAGTGTCCTTGATAAACCCACACTGTTCTTGTCCTATTACCAGCCTAAATTTGCTTTGTCCATCAGAAGATTATCACAGATTATCAGCTTAGTTATGTGGCTCATTAAGCTGATTGTCCAGTGGAGCTTGCATTCATTTTCACCTGGTTTCTGAAGAAGCACTACAAAGATGGGTCTACTATGGTCTTCTGGTATGATGCCATTGTTGTATATTTCATTTATCATATCTGTAACCAATATTCTAAGGCTGAGAGTATTTCTTTTATGATACCATCTGTCCAAGCTGCTTTGTTCAGTCAAACATTGCAAAACTAATTTTTCCATCCAATTTTCTTTGCTGAAAGATATTCCTCAGAATAACTTTTATTTTATTTTATTTTCAAGATACACAGGAGATGATTGTTGTATGACTGGCTACTCATTTCCAAGTATGTTTTCTAGGATGACTAACTAATCCCTTTTGCAAATGCCTGCTAAGGCACATTTGTGTTTCTTTAACTTGTGGTTTATATCGCAACAATGCTAAGCAGAACTTAGTTACAGTTTCTGGGAGAGAGAGCATATAATTAATATAATCTATAGTTGGAACAGGGCCAATGCACTCATACTCTCAGTCACAATGACTTTTGATTTTTTGCATAACAGTTGATGGCTTCTAAACAGATTTGTCAACCCAATTTCACTCACAAGTCTCAGGCCAGCCCTTGGTGCTGAATGCTGTAATCATCTCCCCAGACTGATATTATCAAGAAGTCACTTTCAAGACAAATTGACCCTGGTGAGATTTGAACTGGGGCCTCATAATTTGAATGCTGACACTCTAACCACTAAGTCAAGCATAGTTGTAGTAATCATATAGATATTGATAAGCAATCAATATTTGATTAATGAACAGATTTCTTTACATGCTTCCCTGTATCATCCTCAAAACAATATTTTGATATGAATAAATCCTGAAATATTAATAAAATTACCCATGATTCTAGTTTGTTAATTGAATATTGATTTCCAAGAGCCATGTTTGGTAGAGTTAATTTCATTTTTTATGGCTTGAAATTGTCTGATGGACATTGCAGAGATTTTAAAAGGACAAGAAAAAGATAAAAATACAGTTAAGTAGAATATAAAGAAATTTGATTCTTCAGAACAAGAATAAGTTTGGAATTATTCGTTTTTGATTCAAATTTCTTTCATCTTATTTCTGTTGATTTTCAGGACATGATTAGTATTTAATGCAATAATATTCAAATTGATTAGAGGAAGAAATTACAATTATTATTAATTATTGACCAATATTTCTTACATTTTAATTTCTGTTTCATTTTATTGCAACTGTCAATTCATTTATTCATAAGCTGCACTGCTTAGAACAATGACAATCTGAAATTTGTAATGGAAGAGCAAAAATTGAAAAGAAATTAAGACAAGTCAAAAATTAATATTAATGACAATGCTTTATCTAAGAACTCCAATTAATACTACATATGATATTATTTGTGTAAATAATGTGAGATAGATAAAATAAAAGATATATATATATATATATATATATATATATATATATATATATATATATATATATATATATATATATTAATAATAATTGACAATGGTTCATCTAAGAAATTCAGTTAAATTAAAGACTATTTTACTAGGTTTAAAAGCAAGAGAAATAGGATGAAAAAATCCTACTGAAATGTAAAATTAGTATTAATGACAATGATTTATCTAAGAACTCCAAATAAATCTATATTTAATATTACTAGTGCAAATAATGCTAGAGGAATGAAAGAAAGTCTACTTCAGAAATTATTAATAATTGACATTGCTTCATGCAAGAAATTCAGATAACTTACAATTATTACTACTAAATATAAAATCAAGAAAAATAAGATGAAAGAAACACTAGTCAAAAATGAATAATTTTTGACAAGCTTCAGCAAAGATATTCAGACATATTAAAACTATTACTACTAGGTGTAAAAGTAAGAAAAGTAAAATGAAATATCCTACTGAAAAATTAATAATACTTGACAATGCTTCATCTAAGAAATCTGAATAATTCAACATTTAACAAAGCTCTTGGGTTTAATATTGGGTGAAAAATAGTGTAAAAAATGTGCTCCATACATATAGCCTTGTGTAAATCTTAAGGGTGCCTCATCATGGAGTAATGCTTGATGAGGATAGTCTTGTTAATCATTACTATTGAGTCGTGAGTTCAATCCTCACTCAGTGCATCATATTTGTGGTCTTATGCCAAGATACATTTTGTAGATAAATGGGTACCTTGACATGGGTTAATGGTTAGTATAGTTGATGGTAACTACTGAATAGTGAGTTTGATCCTCACTGGGTGCCTCTTGTGACCATGTGCAAAACTAAGCTAAGCTTATTAAAATAATAATTGTTTTTTTCTTGTATTTCTCTTTCCTTCGTTCAGTTTCCCTCTTATCACTTTTCTTCTTGCTCTCTCTTTTATCACTTTCTTTCTTCTTTCTCACTTTTTTTCATCACTTCCTTTCCTCTGTTTCTGTCCCCTTTATTGTTTTCCTTCTCTCTCCCTTTTGCTATCATTTTCCTTTTCTTAGTCTCTCTCTCTCTCTCCATTATCGCATTATCTTCTCTCTCTTTCTTCTTTATTGGTTTATTTTCTCTCTTACTCTCCTTCCCCCTCTCTTATTCTCTCTCCTCTCTTACTTTCCCTCTCTTCCTCTCTTTCCACTTCTCTTACTCACCTTCCACTTCTCTTAAACTTTCTCTCTTTCCTCTCTTATTTTCTTTCTTTCCTTTATTACTTTCTCTCTCTTTTTCCTCTCTTACTGTCTCTTACTTCTCTTAATCTCTCTCTTTTTCCTCTCTTACTCTCTTCTCTCCTCTTTTACTCTCTCTTCTCTCTTATTCTTCTTCTACTTCTCTTACTCTCCTTTCACTTCCCTTACTCTCCTTTCACCTCTCTTACTCTCCTTCCACTTCTCTTACTCTCCTTTCACCCCTCTTACTCTCCTTCCACTTCTCTTAAACTCTCTTTTTTCTGTCTTACTCTCTCTCACTCAATCACTCACTTTCCTATCTTATTTTTTCACGCTCTCTTTCTCTCTCTTAACTCTCTCTCTTTCCTCTCTTAATTGTCATAACTTTTTATCTCTGTAAATGTCTCTGTCACTGAGAATGTTCAATTCTTCTTACTTTTCATTCTGTTCCTTCCCCTTCCTGTATAATACTCCTCAAAATTCATGAAAGATTTATTTTTCATCACTTCTGCTATTAAGAAACACCCAGAGCTATGCCAGTCTTAGAAACTGAAAACCACCAGAAGCTGTCAAATAAAAAAAAAACTTAAAAAAAACACATAAACAAAAATAACTTCCAAATTAGAAAAGCGGAAAAATACCAATTCCATTTGCATTTTCTTATTACCAAGAGTCTCCAGACATTTGGAAGTTAGGCACAATTTTCCTGTGGTGAACAGAAGCAAAAATTCAGTAGACCTCAAAGTACTTTCTTCATTCATTGAGATTTCCTTCCTCCTTTTCTTTCTCTGATGCTTCCCCACTCCCTTTTTCTCTTATTTTATACATTCTCTCTTTCATTCTCTACACTGCCTTTGGCACTAACACATCAAAAATATCAATTGCTGCATGATTACCTGACCAAAACCCATTGTACCTTACAGTGCCTTAAAGTGCATATTTGTCCTCTAAGCTGCATACAACATTTGAAAGAGAAATAATCATCATTTATTTCTTTCATTTTTGTTTCGTCTCTGTTATATAACACAGTGCTATGGAATTTTTTTTCTGAATTCATATGAAAAGCCTTATTCTTTGTTATTTAAAGAAAAGAAATCAGTCCTAAATTTCATTTATTGAAAATATAGTACTATAGAGTTGCCAAAAATATAGTAGCATAGAATTACTGAGCATTATAGGTTTATTGAGAATATTGTATGTCTATTTGTAGGATGTATGATAATATTTGAAATAAAAGTGGAGATGATGAGATAAACTGGAAAAGCTTATAAATGGCGAAACACATCATTTATAAGTTTTTCCACTTTGTTTCATCTCCAGAATATAGCATTGTAGATTTATCAATAATAAATTTATCATTGACTTATCAATAATATAGTATCATAGACTTATTAAGAACTTAGTATCATAAACTTATTAAGAACTTAGTATCATAGACTTATCAAGAATATAATATCATAGACTTATCAAGAATATAGTATCATAGACTTATCAATATCATAGATTTATCAAGAATATAGTATCATAGACTTTCCAAATTTTGAAACTGCTAGTGGGAGTGTGCAAATTTATGTCAAAGATGGGTAAACTGCAGCCTGTGAGCTACATACAACCTGCCTGATGGTTTTATACAGGCCTCCAGAATATAACAAACATTATTTTTTCAATGTCCATTAAAGGAAATTTTTTTTTTTTTGTTCCATGTTACACAAAATAATAATCTATTCAAAACAGGAATGAAGAAAACAGAAAATAGAAACCCCATATTTATTTTACAATAAATCTCATTTCTCTGGAAACTCACTTCCTACAAAATCAACACTATCTATTACCATGAGCACCTGGATCTCTATATACCAAACTGTTCCAATGTCATTGCCCAATAATCTGCACAACGTAAACTAATGTAGGGATCAAGGTGACTGTGTTTATTCCAACAGGAGATAAACATATGACATCATTTCTGCGTTTTGTGCTAAATGTCTCACAAGAGTTACCAAGGATTTTTTATTATTGTAAAAGATTTTTTCTCAGTTGTACAAATCTCATTAATAGTGAAAATTATATTAAATATCAAACTAATTTTCCATACATCTGTGCAGTCTTTTCACAAAATGTTTTCCTATAAACAAAAACATGTACAAAGCACAGGTGCATGTCTGATTGTTATTTCTATTACTGTTGCGAAACTTGTGTTGTTATTTTGGTAAGGACCACTTTACACTGGGACAACAATGAAAAACATTTGTCTACTTCTGATCTATGTTTTATTTCTAAATTAGTATGAAATAAAAGAGACAACATTTTGGACTGCCCTGTATTTATTTAGAAAGATATTAATTGTGTTTTTTATTTGTCTGACAAGCCTATGCCAAATCAATATATAATAAAGCCTATGCCAGATTAATGAATAATGTAGGCTATATCAGATTAAAGAATAATAAAGACTATGCTAGATTAATGAATAATGAAGGCTATGTCAGATTAATGGATAATAAAGCATGATAAAGCCTATGATATAATAATGGCAATAAAATCTATGCCAGATGAGTGGATAATACAGTACATGCCAGATAAATGGATAATAAAGACAATGCCAGATTAATGGATAATCAGACTATGCCAGATGAGTGAATAATAAAAACTATGCCAGATAAATGGACAATAAAGCCTATGCCAGATGAGTAGATAATAAAGACAATGCCAGATTAATGGATAATCAGACTATGCCAGATGAGTGAATAATAAAAACTATGCCAGATAAATGGACAATAAAGCCTATGCCAGATGAGTAGATAATAAAGACAATGCCAGATTAATGGATAATCAGACTATGCCAGATGAGTGAATAATAAAAACTATGCCAGATAAATGGACAATAAAGCCTATGCCAGATGAGTAGATAATAAAGACTATGCCAGATTAATGGATAATCAGACTATGCCAGATGAGTGAATAATAAAAACTATGCCAGATAAATGGACAATAAAGCCTATGCCAGATGAGTAGATAATAAAGACTATGCCAGATTAATGGTTAATAAAGTTTCCTTTAGATCCAGTTAGGATTTGATTTCCTTACTTCAATGTGATTTCCTATAAAGTTTATTTTCCTTTAAGAAGCTGACAAATATATGGTTACAGCTGGCATGAGTTACAATGAATTTTGGTCAGGTAACAATGCAAGGAGTGATACATTTGATGCATTGCCAACGGTTTTACAAAAGAAATTCTTTGAATAAAGAGATTGGCAGGGGACAGGAATTAAGGCATATATTATTTACAGAATAGTTTAGTTATCTCTCTCTCTCTCTCTCTCTCTCTCTCTCTCTCTCTCTCTCTCTCTCTCCCTATATATATATATATATATATATATATATAGATATATATTCAAACTGTATTAGAGGTAATACTTAATATTCTAAATAACTGTCTCATTTTCATTTATTAAACAGTGTGTCTTATGTTTATTGTTGTGTACATTCCAGAAACCTTAGTAAAGAAAATGCAGGCCAATAGATGTAGCACAAATTGTTTAGTAAATAAAAATGAAGTATCCATTATAATGTTTGAATAATAAATATGTCAGAATTAAAATTAAACTATTAATTTTATATAACAACCACAGAATTTGCAACCTCTGTCAACAGGAAAAATGACCAATTATGACATTTCCAGATCCAAAGAACCATTTGAAACAGAATTCCTAAGTCTTGAGTTCTTGCATACATATTAGAAAATTCCTCTTAAGCACATATGGGGCTGGTTAAAAACAAAAAAAAATGTTAATTTCAATTAACCCTCCACTGATACTTCTATAATACCTTTTCTTTTTCTTCTTCTTCTTCTTCTTCTTCTTCTTCTTCTTCTTCTTCTTCTTCTTTTTTATTACACCCAATATCATGCATTTGTTTATTTATTTTTCAAAAATAATATAGCATTCATTGAGCTTTTAAAAAAAAAAATAAAGCTTTAAGAGGTCAATTGATAAAAATCGTCTGAGGATACCATGAGGTTGAAACCAAGGAAGTAGATTCAACTGACCTCCTGATTTTTAAAGCATATATATATATATATATATATATATATATATATATATATAAATGGGTAAAATATAAGTAGGTATATAATATATATATATATATATATATATATATATATATAAATGGGTAAAATATAAGTAGGTATATAATATATATATATATATATATATATATATATATATATATACATTTATATATATACATATATATATATATACATATATATATATATATATATATATACATATATATATATATATATATACATATATATATATATACATATATATATATATATATATACATATATATATATATACATATATATATATACATATATATATATACATATATATATATACATATATATATATATATATATATATATACATATATATATATACATATATATATATATATATATATATATATATATATATATACATATATATATATATATACATATATATATATATATATATATATATATATATATATATATATATACATATATATATATATATATATATATACATACATATATATATATATATACATACATATATACATACATATATATATATATATATATATATATATATATATATATATAAACACCCTGAGTGCTGGTGTGTTAAAAAAAAAAAGTACTCACTATAAAATAACAGAGCTAAAATTTATACTAATTTAATTTATACTTTGATCTTTAAAAATTTAAATGCAATGTCAATCATTATCTTATGTCTTCTTAATTCTTGTTCTTTCATTGTTCTTTCTCCTTAATAATGTTTTCTTTTTCTCATATTCTTTCATATCTTTGCATCTTAGTGTATTTACTGCGTTGCTTGAGGTGAAATAATTAAAAAAAATATACATAGAGAGGATACATAACAATTTTCATGCTAATGTTGGATATATTCTTTATTTTTCCTGAATATGGTTGCAAGCCTGCTAGTGAAGCACTATGAAAAAGAAAGTGAAGGAGTATTTAAAATGAAGGTATGCCTTATTGACAATGATGTCAGTGCAATATCTTTCA
>OZ010603.1:44183924-44193924 GCA_963932145.1 Acanthosepion lycidas
GAGAAACTGACATTAGAGATTTCGGAGCTGCATAAATGTCTACCTCAAGGATCTCTTGAGATTGGTACTTCTGTTTATCCTTCGAACCCTCTTGCCATTTCCCAGTTTCTAGGCCCAATCATCTTGGTAAGAGTTTAGGCGTTGCTGTGGTGATGACTGAGAAAATGCATCCCAGAATCTTGGTTTATTGAGGAGAATAAGACAGAGACACTCCCAATGAATGATGGTGACTTCTCTCTGGGAAATCTTTGGTTTTTGTGGTTTGGTTTTCTTTTAAATCAATTCTCATTTTGCAGATTCTGATTTCTGTCATTGGATATGTACAAGATTTCTGACAAAGTTGTTTGTCATAAAGGAATGTTTTTAAATCAAAATAATCTCTTGTTAGTATTAATTGGTTGGAATAACAACTTATAGAGCTGAATATAAATTTTAAAGGGATATACATACATACATATATACATATATATATATATAAATAAATAAAAGTGAACATTGAAGTCAACACTCAGAGGCAACAGACTGTTTCATGCTGGATGCAACTGTCAGGCCATCAGGATGCAATCGGCAGCCTGATGATTGCATCCAGTATGAAACAGCCTGTCGCCTCTGAGTGTTGACTTCAGTGTTCACTTTTATATTTATATTTACATACACTCTATCTCTGATATTGAGCACTTTATCCCATAAGTATAGCACACCTTAAAAGTATATTTCTTTATATACATATATATATATATATATATATATATATATATATATATATATATATATATATATATATATATATATATTGTTAAATATAACAGACAATGAATGTCTATTATGTCTTTTCATGAGCCATTCTAATGTTCATATGTTTGCTTTAATTATAGATGAAAATAAAAGACAAAAATTGTCCAACATTTGGATATTTTTTATTAAGTTGGTCCTTGATCTAAGTATTTGGCTCACATAAGTCATCTTCAGAGTGGCTACACAGACATTTTAACAAAGATATTCACTATCAAAGATAATATTTTATTATGTTGACATAGAAGATTGCTATGCAATGATAACCAAATATATACATATAACTGAATGGGTAAATATAGGTAGATATACGAATGAGTGATCTTATACAAATACATATAAATACTGTATAGTGTAAAAAAAAACAATGCTCAATGTTAAGTAACAGGTATATATATATATATATATATATAGAGAGAGAGAGAGACAGAGAAGCAAATGGAAAACTTATCATATTTATTTATATTGTCCTTTTATAGATATGCTCTATCTGAAATTTTTCCATACATGCATACATATATATATATATATATATATATATATATATATATATATATATATATATAAAAGAGAGAGTTAGTTTCATGCCTTAATGTAATCTTAAGAATTGATCTGAAAATTAATTTTTCTACAAAATACATAAAATGTGTTTGCCCGCAATATATATAAGAAAAATGTGTTTGCAAAATTTATTTTCCTACAAAATGCATATGAAAAATTTATTTTTATTACAAAATATATAAAACTTTATTTTCTACAATATATAGAAGAAAAATTGGTTTTCCTAAAAAATGCATAAATTTAGCCAAATCTTTACCAATTTTATTGCGTTCTTAAAATGTAGAAATAGTGTAATCAGTTTTATAAGTTATACATAATGTTTTTTGTCCTTTGTGTTAAGTAAATGAAGAAAAAGATATTTCTTCATTTGGAATAATTGATGGGAGGATGTTTGTTGGATGTAATCTTGGTCTTTGAAATTATTCCTGTGAGATGAGGATAAAGACACTGCACACCTCATCTTCCACCCATCTGGTAGGCGGCTGTCAGAGACCGTTTAATGATAAAAGCTAGCGTTTAAGTTGTGTGTCATGATGAATTAACCTCCCACTGGCTAAAGATTGGTCACTAATGGTTTTGGACCTTGGACCACTTACTCAAACGATAATGCGTCACATGTGAAACAGCAGTGAGGTAAACAATTACAGCCGGTGATGAAATTATCATGCACTCAATAACGAACCAGTGCTTTGTCAACATTATCCTAATTACTGCTGGTTTGGTAATTAATTAGTTGTTCACACTTGCAGCAAATAATTACTTACAAATAATTTGTGTTAACAGTTCTTATTTACAAAGTGTAGCTTAGTAAATTATACCCAAAGATGATCAGAGTCACTCTGAAGTCCAACTTGCTAACCATTATACCATGACGAGAGACCCCTGTTATTTAGTGAACTAAGCTTACGAAGAGAAGCACCTCATCATGGCACAAGTTGCAGTATTCGGGAAGAAGCTGTCTATATAGAATATGAAGGGAATGAGGATGATTCAACTCTGTGGAAGTGGTATGGCTAATCTTATCTGTAAAGATGGAAACTGTTGGACAGTAGCCCATCAGAACAATTGCCATTGGAAATATCAATAGAGTGTCATTATTACTTAGCACAAGGCCAAAAGTATGGAGCACCCATTTTTGATCAACCAGACTAGTTCATTAACCATTACCTGATGTCAAGTCACTAGTTTTATTAATTTTAGCTTAGTTCTGGCACAAGGCCACAAGTATTGAGTACTCAAGATAAAAATCACAATTCAGTTGTTATATTTACCCTATTTACATTGTACAGACCATGGTACTCGGGTTTATTGTCATATGCATGACATTTCAGCCGTTGTATGCTCTGGCCATCTTCAGTTGATATACATTGGAATTTCAAACTGAACCCTTTATTTCATCCATCTCGGTAAATTGTTCTTCAAGGATATATGGTCAGTGGGTTGGTTGAAGTAATCCAGTGACTTGACCCAATGTGAGTTCAATACCTGGCCACAGCAGAAGTAAACAAAAACTTTGAGTGTTGCATTACTAAAAGGAAATAAATGAAACTAAGATATCCAGAAAAGGCATGGCATGTGGAATGAGAACAATCTATCCTGGTGGAGGAAATAAAGAGTTCTGTTCAAAATTCCAATATATATCACCTGAAGAAGGCTAGACCATACAATGCTGAAACTTTATGAATATAACACTAAAGATGAGGATAATAGTCTGAACAATGTAAATAGTTACAATACCTCATCTCAGAAATATAGACAGATATCAGTAGTTGTATTCTACTAGACTAGCTCATTAACCATTACTTCATGATGAGGTAGGTTTTTTTTATTAAACTTAGCTTAGTTGAAGGCTACAAGTATAGGGCATTCAGTGAGGATCAAAATCACAACTCAGTAGTTATATTCTACTAGACTAGCTTGTTAACCATTACTCCACCACAAGGTATTTAACTGGGGTAACTGCTGATTGGTTTGTTAGTTTGTGTTTGTTAACACAGTTATCTTCCTTTTCACATCATCATCATCTTCAAAGTAACTTGTAATAGAACAGAGTGCAGGGAAAAGCGAATTCATGCCTTTCCCAAGTGAAAGTGCAAAGAGAACATAAGCAGGCTCAGCCAAATTTCAAATTTACCAGTTAAAGAAAATTGGAAGAATACTTAGATAAGTAAAGGAAAGCAAGAAGAAAAGTCTATTAACTGTGAGAAGTTATAATGCATAGTTGTCAGCAAATGAGACAGTGTAATTTGTACAAAATTTAATTATCTAAATAGTGTTGCAACACATGACGTGAAGTATGAAACAAAAATAGAAAGGAGAATAGAAATAGTGAAAGTTACTTTTCAAAAAATAAGCAAAGTATTAAGAGAGAAGTAAATGCCTTTAGAAGCAAAGAAAAGAATGTTAAACATATCACAAAAGAATTTCCTTCTTTCCTTTCTTTTTCTTTCTTTCTTCTTCCTTCTTTCTGTTTCCTTCTTCCTTCTTTCCTTTCTTTTTCCTTATTTTCTTTTTTTCCTTCTTCCCTTTCTTTTTCCTTCTTTGTTTTCTTTTTCCTTCCTTTTCTTTCATTTTCGTTTGTCCCTTTCTTTTTCCTTCTTTTATTTATTTTTCCTTGTTCCCTTTCTTTTTTCTTCCCTTTCTTTACTCTTATTTTCTTTCTTTTTCCTTCTTTCTTTTTCCTTCTTCCATTTCTTCTTCCTTCTTTTCTTTCTTTTTCCTTCTTCCATTTCTTCTTCCTTCTTTTCTTTCTTTTTCCTTCTTCCCTTTTTTTTCCTTATTTTCTTTTTTCCTTCTTCCCTTTCTTTTCCTTATTTTCTTTCTTTTTCCTTCTTTTCTTTTTCCTTCTTCCCTTTCTTTTTCCTTCTTCCCTTTCTTTTTCCTTCCTTTTCTTTCATTTTCGTTTGTCCCTTTCTTTTTCCTTCTTTTATTTATTTTTCCTTCTTCCCTTTCTTTTTTCTTCCATTTCTTTGCTCTTCTTTTCTTTCTTTTCCTTCTTCCCTTTATTTTCCTTATTTTCTTTTTTTTTCCTTCTTTTTTTTTCCTTCTTCCCTTTCTTTTTCCTTCTTCCCTTTCTTTTTCCTTCTTCATTTTCTTTTTCCTTCTTTTCTTTCTTTTTCCTTCTTTTCTTTCTTCTTCCCTTTCTTTTTCCTTATTTTCTTTTTTCCTTCTTTCCTTTCTTTTTCCTTCTTCATTTTCTTTTTCCTTCTTTTTCTTTCATTTTCCTTTATCCCTTTATTTTCCTTCTTCCCTTTCTCTGCTCTTCTTTACTTTCTTTTTCCTTTTCTTTCTTCTTTTCTTATCAGCACAATTTTTTAGATTTTTTCCTCTTTGCTTTCTTTTTTCTGCTTTGCTTTCTTACATTTTCTTCATTTTTGCCTTTTTACTTATTTTTTCCTACTGTATATACTTATATATATATATATATATATATATATATATATAAGCTAACATTATGTATAGTGTATAAAATTCTGGTTATAAAAACTCACACTATGCACAAGTATATGCATATATATATATATGATATTTGCTTTTTCTTTCTTCTTTGTTTTTTTTCTTCTTTGTCTTTTTTCTACTTTCTTTATTTTCTTTTTCTTTGTCTTTTTCATTTTTCTTTTCTTTCTGCTTTTTCTTCCATTTTTTTGCCTTCTTTTTCATATTTTATTTTTCTTCTCTACTTTCTTTTTCTTTGTCTTTTTCATTTTTCTTTTCTTTCTGTTTTTTCTTCCATTTTTTTTGCCTTCTTTTTCATATTTTATTTTTCTTCTCTACTTTCTTTTTCTTTGTCTTTTTCATTTTTCTTTTCTTTCTGCTTTTTCTTCCATTTTTTTTGCCTTCTTTTTCATATTTTATTTTTCTTCTCTACTTTCTTTTTCTTTGTCTTTTTCATTTTTCTTTTCTTTCTGTTTTTTCTTCCATTTTTTTTGCCTTCTTTTTCATATTTTATTTTTCTTCTCTACTTTCTTTTTCTTTGTATTTTTCATTTTTCTTTCCTTTACTTTCTTTGATTACTTTTTTTATATTTTGCATTCTCTTCATTTATTTCTGGTTTTTTAATTGCCTCTTCCTTTCAAAATGATAAAGTAACAAAACAAATTGCTTTTTTAGATTTTTATATACAATAAATTTATTGTTTTCAGAAGAAAAGTCTGTCTTTGCCAACAGATGTTATGGAATTCCAGCTTCAAATAAAATATTGACATGTTTCACAATTTCTTTTAAACTTTTATTTCCCTAATGGCAAAATATCATTGTTATACTGTGTTTACATGCACAATGCACATACACACATATACACACCCACACATATACCATATATATATATATATATATATATATATATATATATATATATATAGTAAGTCCCCAGGGTACAACAGTCCCAACCTACAATGATTCATGGTTATGGTGCAATCTCCATTAATTTTGTTTCCTGGTTGTGTGCCATATTGTTGTGCATTCACTCTCTTTCATTTGTGTTGTGCTTGTGGAAACTTATTGTCCTTTATTATGGCACCCAAACGTAGTGCAACCTCTTCTGATGTCATTGCTTCAAAGAAAAGTAATGTCATCACCATGGAAATGAAATTACAAGTACGTTCCGATTTACACTGAAAATATGCAGAGGATTCTCGATTTAAAACAGAGCTTCACTCCCACAATGTGTTACAATGCATTGTGGGAATGAAGTTCTATTGTAAATCGAGAACCCTCTGCATATAGGATTAATACAAATATTCACTGTGTCGTGCTTGATAATTTTTCTCTCCATAATCTATCTTACACATTTATAACTCTACCATTTGTCCATGCTTACAATATTGCTGTCACATATGATCCAGTGCTCCTGCTATATATTTAGAGATCCTTGATAAAATCCAAAGAATCTGCAATATTATTGGTCCTGACCTGGCATCTCGGCTTCAGACACTTTCCTATATAGTAAAGTTGCCTCCATATGCATTTTCTATAAATACTTTTACGGTAATTGTCCCAATGATCTCTTCACTATGGTACCTAGACTTTATGAATTTAAGCACAATACTAGACTTGCATCAGGATCTCATCAATTTAAAGTTGAGTTGGCTGGATGTAAATCCTATGCTAACAGTTTCTTTTAACATACTACTCACTTGTGGAACTCCCTTCCAGCCAACTTTAATTTGCAAAAAATTAAATGTAATGTCAATCACTATATACTGTCCTCCTGATTACTCTTTCCTCTTCCCATTCATTATTAATGTTTCTGCTTCTAATTCTTTCACACCCTGTAACCTCTTCTATCTTAGTGGCTTTACTGCCTTGCAATGGGCAATACTAATTAAAAATAAATAAATAAATAAATGTTTTCCAGTGCTAAAACTGAATTATTAAGTAAACCTTCATAAGCTTCTACTTGTTGTTGTTGCTATAGAACACAAAATAACAAAAATTTATTAAATATAAATTTGTATTAGTTCCACTGCAAATGAAAATAATCAAAATAAACTAATGATAAACAGAAGACAAATATAGTTGGATTTACATATATATAACATGTAGCAAATTTACATACATATAACATGTAGCAAATTTACATACATATAACATGTAGCAAATTTACATACATATAAACATGTAGCAAATTTACATACATATAAACATGTAGCAAATTTACATACATATAAACATGTAGCAAATTTACATACATATAACATGCAGCAAAGTTACATATATATAACATGTAGCAAATTTACATATATATATAACATGTAGCAAATTTACATACATATAACATGTAGCAAATTTACATATATATAACATGTAGCAAATTTTTGACAATATAATTATGTACATACAAAGAAACTTTTTTTTTAAATTTAGCATTCCTACATCTTCAGCACTTAATTTTGATACATAATTATAAACAATGTTTTCATTTATATATCTCCCCCTCATCACCTACACATATATAATTCCATTAATAAAAACATGATTGTAGTGCAATGAAGTACTTCTAAAGGACAAAATGCGTTACACAGAATTCTAAACTTTTTCATTCATTTACCTAACTAATATAATTTTATTACTTCAAACAAACACCATATATTTATCTATTAAATAATGAATTCACATGACCCTTAAGGAACTGTTTTCCTGATCAAATCAAATTCATGTATAATTATATTGGACATACCGCTACATGCCTATCAAGAAGACTTACGTTACATCTCTCTGACCATAGCTCAATTGGGACTCATTTAAACATATACTGAAACCTACCAGTCTCCACCCACAACATAATTGTATAAAATACAGTATAATAGCCTCATCCACATATAAAACAAGACTAAAAATAATGGAAGCACTTATAATAAAAAAGAAAAAGCCAACACTCCATAACATCAATTATGAACATGGCCACAATGTGCTGACCATGTTTAGAAAAAAAAGATTCCTATAACTCTAGATATATACATAAAAAATCCATACATTCAATTAAAATTTTTTTTTAAATCCTTGATAATGGCTATAAGAATAATTGAAAGCACTCAGATATGCAGAACATTTGGACAATTTTTACACTCTTTATGTCCAGAAAAGAAAACAGTTATACAAACACACACATAATTCTACTAGCCAAAATATTATTTTAGTCCAATGAAGTCCTTCTAAAGGACAAAATGCATTACACAGATTTCTTCTACATTGTCATTCAATTACTGCACATGTGTATGAATGTATGCATACATATATAAGTATAGTTGTCCATTTGCAGAAATTGATATATAGAATCATATACATACAATAGAAACATTTGTATTTTTTTAAACCCACCCCCAAGCATCCTTCCTTATTTTGGCATACAACAAAAGACTGCTAAGAGCTTAGCACAATTCCAAAACCTATATTTTATTTATGCAGCTTGCAAGATTCACAATGAGGCTCTAGCCTCATCTTGGCTTTTTCCTGATTCCAGAATCATGGGTCAGTTTCTCAAATGTCCTGAAGTCTTGTACAAATGGTGCCAGTCTGCCTGTCTGCTCCACTTATATCTCTGATCACAGCACCTTCTGATCATGATGTTGTTGTGTAAAAAAATTGGGCTGGGTGAGGGAGATGTTGATGTTTTTGTTGGATAAAGAGTAGCATCTATTGATTTCTGTTCATTGTTGTCACTACAAGGTAACACTCCAAGAATTGCATCATTTAACCACATATACACACACACACACATATATATATATATATATATATATATATATATATATATATATATATATATATATATATATATATATGGTTGTTTTGACATCAGAAAGACTGACCCCTTTTTTCTAACAAGCCAACCAAAGAGAAACATAAAAAAGAAAAAGAAAGGTAAAGATTAAAAAGTGTAAGTTGGGGTCATACTCTATCTCTGAAGTGAATATTGTTGTAAATGTATGATAGAAAAGAATGGAAAAAAATGGCTGATAAAGGTCAAAGTAAAGGAAATTAGTTGTGAAACAGTGGCAGGGCTGGGTGTTCAAAAAGGTGGTAGCACCAATGATTTAGGGAGGAATGAACATGAAACATAGCAAGAAACAAAAAAAAAAAAAAAAAGGAAAATGCAATGGCATTATTATTTTGTTCTTATACATATGTAATGATGTATGTATGTGTGTGTGTACTGATGAAGGAAGGAGACCTGGCCAGCAACTTATTGTTCTTATTTCCGGAAGTGTCTGAATGTTCATCCAGCACATAGCTCACGAAAGCAAAACATTCTCCCTATTTGACTTGAGATCCACCCTAACCTTCCACCACTGTAACCATTGATAAAATGAAAGAAGACCAAAAATAAAAAACTTGTGCATAATCTCTAGTTGCCCAGTCAGTGCCATTTTGGAACAATGCAAAAAGGCTGAATAGATCGTGTGTGGTATTTGGATGTGTGTGGTCAAAATACATGAATTGGACTATTCAGTTTCATTCTTTTCCATTTTCAGAGGGTGAGATGAAGTGAGGTGAAGGGGTAAAGCAAGAGGGGAAGCCAGGTGACCCTACTATTTCACATATATAAAGGGTTGGTGTCTGATTAATCAATATTGTATGGTTATTTTATTCAAAATATGCACAAATATATACGTGCATGTGTGTCTGTGTATGTACATGCATGCATGCACATATATGTGTGTGTGTATGCTTGTTTGAATGTGTATATGTATACAAGCACTGATATATGTATATATAAACGAGGATGTGGTAATAATTACTCAGCGTCATAACTTTCCAACATCTGACAAAAGGATCAAATACCAGAATTTGGTATGGAAAAACTTCTTAATTGATCCTAGAACTTTTCAGAACCTCCTCATTTATATTGGGTAAATGAATGACAAAATAGAAGAATCTTATGTAACATGTTTCATCCTTCAGAAAGACTTCATCAAACTAAAATAATGTTCTTATTATTTGTTTCCATTTTCTCCCAAACTTTGTCATTGCTTTCATATTCGGCCCATAGTATCCCCAGCATCCTTCTGTAGAACCACATTGCTGTTGCTTCAAGTCTCCTCTTCATCTTTGAGAACATCCAGCATTCACTGTCATACAGCAGGACAGAGCTACACTATACCCATCAATTATAATTTTTGGGAAGTGAAAATTTCACTGAAATATG